>VZRX01011527.1:0-31723 GCA_013398075.1 Notiomystis cincta | reverse complement strand
AAAAAAAAAAAAAAAAAAAAGAGAGAGCTCTTTGGGTTATGATGGAGAGACAGACAAGATGCAGAAGTTCCCCTGAATAAAAATAACCAAAGGTTGGGCAGCTGCTGGGGACATAAATGTGCTTAACCTGGTCTTATGCTTTCCTTATAAGAAGCTGGGATATGTGGGGTGCTGGTCCCCCAGCTGGTTCTGTGTGGAGTTATGGGGGACTTAAATTCTGATTGTGACTGAACAAAGGGCATTTATCAAACTGCCACAATTCCTGTGGCCTGATAGTGCTGAGTCTGAAGTGATAGAGCCAGAAATCTGGGAGAGGGCCAGGGTGCCTGGGGAGAGAGAGGGGGCAAAGTTTTTCCAGGCAACTGGATGAGGATGAGACTTTATAGCTCAGGGAGATATTAAATGTGTAAAGATGGAATTTGTAGTGGTGAGAGGATTGAACTGATGGGAATGGACACAACAGGATACCTGAGAGGGCTGCTGAGGAGAATGAAGCTGTGGGAAGGTGCTCACTGAGGACAAGGATCCCTTCCCATGATGGAGGTGTTGGAACTTTATCTTTAAGGTCCCTTCCAACCCAAATCTTCCTCTGATTCTATGATGGGGATCATGGAAGGACGGTGGAACAACATGAGCTGGAAAGCACCACCAGCAGCAGGAACAACTCTTAACTTCTCCCTATGTGTTTTAACTGTTCAAGCCTCTACCAGGAGCCTTCAAGGGATGCTGGACTTTGACAAACCCCTTGCAGTGGCATGAATTCCTTCACAGGTCCCAATTAAATCTATTTATAGCCTTTTTGGAGGCAGGGTAACAATCTCTCCCTCGCTCAGCAGCCACGCTCCAGTGGCCACACAGGCACTGGCTCTCATTAAGCCTGGGCTGGCCCTGCATTAATTGTGACATGAAGCTCTTTTTGAGAAGGCTTTTGAACACAAATGTTTAGCCAAACCTCGTTTGTTCCACGGTTTACAGACTGAATTGAGGTTTGGTGTAAACAAGGCAGGGGGGATGTGGAGATACCTGGGTGAGAAAGAGGATGGAATGCTGCAGGCAGAGGAAGGCAGCCAGAGCTGATGGTTTGTAGGGTGGGCAAGAAGGTGGTTGGTTTCATCAGGTTTGGGTAAAAATCACTTCTCTCTCCTTCCACACCTCTGAGCTGGTGAACTCTGATTTTTACAAGGAAATTTAAAATTTAATTTAAAAAATTTCCCTGCCTTGTGCCAGTGGGATGCAATCCCAGCAGAGGAAAAGGTTGGGCAGTCTTGATAAGGGAAAAATGAGTGGATTTGGAGGAAATCTGAACTGGAACCTCTGAGTGTGTGAAACACTCTCCAACCTCCAGGCTGCCAAGCAAGCTCCCAGCAGGATGGTGTGTCCCCTGCTCCTCCTGGAGTGACTTTTTGGGAGGGGAGTCACTACAGAGAGGAGGAATTCTCTGAAGAAGGGACAGCACAGGGCAGAGGCTGAGCAGCTGTAAAGGGAGAACTGGGAACCTGCCAAACCTTTAAAAAAAGGCTGAGATAATCTTTGTTGTCTTGTAAATACAGCCAGAAGGGAGAGCAGGGATGAGTTTGGTGTGAGGGCTGTGTGACAGAGCAGGGGGGGGAAGGCTCTGGTTCAAACACTGCCCCTGTCACCACACAAAGGCCTCGGAGTCCTGCAATGATTTACAAGCCATGGAACATTGGGTTTCACAAAGCACTCCCCAAGACATTAAAGAAAATGTGTTTTGTGTTGTGAACGGTTATTCTGGTGCTGCAATTAGGAAGAGGGGAGGCCTGAACGTGTCTGGGATTGTTCTCAGTGGCAAAATTTGAGGAGGAGCAGCAAATGAAGTGTGGCACTGATGTGGGAGTCACCTCACCCAGTGACTGTGGTGTACATTGCAAATGTCTCCACCTGACCTGGCTGTCCACACTCCTTTATATTCACTGAACAGACACAGGCACATCCAGGGCGTGATTTATCTCATCCCTGCTTGACATCTGAAACAGAGAGCAGACAAATCCTGCCCTGCAAAAGGTCTCTCCTTCAACAGAGCATGAGTTTCCTGCCTAGAATTAGACTCTGATGTTGCAGACAGAGTTTAGTGAGAAGGCAAAGCCCTCACTTTTCATACCTGCCATGGCAGAGCTGTTCCCTACAATCTGCAAGACTGACAGACTTGATAGATCAGAAATGAAGCCCAGCATGGTTTACATAAAAAACCCCCTGATTTGAGGGGTTTTCTGAGCCAGCTGCAGGGCAGGGTCCTACCAAGGGATGCATGAAAAGAGGACTGCACTGTTAGGTGTGCAAAGCAAATTTCACTGCTGTAGGAGCAGCAATCTCCTCCTGAGAGCATCTGATGGGACCTGCCATCACTCAGCATCACCTCAAAGTTTCCTGGAGCTGTTGCCACAGAGGCTGTGGGCATCAAATCTTTCTATTCCTCTTCTTGCTGTACCTCTGTTGGTGTGAGTGTCATGTGGTGGTGGCTGGGGATTTGCTTTGGCAATGCCAGAGTGGAGACATCTCTCCCCAGAGGTGCCCAGAACAGCTCACAACAGAGAGAGGAGGAGGAGGAGAAGGAGGAGGAGGAGGAGGCAGGGGGTCCTTGGTGAACAAGGATATTTGATCAGGTAATTTATCCTGCCACACAGCAGGACACTGACCCCCACTTTAATTATTGTGTCATTTGTCCTTGACAGCTACTGCTGCTTCCAATTAACGCTCTTAATTAAAGCCCCCAGTTTTCCAAGGATGTAAGTGTGGCTTCACTGGGAAGAGGGCAACAGTGAAGATGCAGAGCTTGGAGGTGTCTGATGAGAAATGACATTCCCTGTCCCAGTGGGACTGGGAAGTTATTTGCTTATCATGCAGGAGTGGCAGGCTGGAATCAAACCCAGATCCTCCTCTCTATCCCCCCAGGACCTCCTCTCCCACCAGTCTGACATCTCCCTGTGAGCCTGTCCTGCTCCTCACCAGTTGCAAATAATGTGCTTCAGCTCCCTGGGCTTTGCTTTGCCCTGTTCCTGCTTTTTACTCAGCCTGTAGGTCAGATCATAAGGCACAGGAGATCAAACATGACAGAGGAAATCCAAGTCCCTTTGTCCATAATTCAGGCTAAAATAAAATCAGCTTCTCTGGATGCTGTGCAGGTGACTGAACACCCTCACTGACTGTTAAAGGTGCAGAAATGCTTCAACCCATGGTTCTTTCAGGTATTTTGGTTTTTTTTTCTTCCCTTCCTCTATTTAATAAACTGTATTATCATGAACACTCTATTCAGGGCTTTGAAATCAAATAAGGTCCACTCTTAATCTTTGTGCAGTTTATCAGGGCTGGCTGAGCCTCGAAAGATAGCAGCATTCACAGAACCCACATGGCTTGACAGAGCCACTGCTCAGTGTTTTGGAAATGTATCTTTTGACTGTTGGGAAGGAAATTGGCTACTTAAGATGCCTTTTTGTACATTTAAATTAACTTAGTCCATCAGACTGAATAAATCCTGCCGCTGTATTAACATCCAATTATAACAACAGAGATTGAGCAATGATTCAGGTTTTGACCAGAATGTTGGCAGTTTAAGGGGAAAAAGAAGTAATGTATATTGGAATAAAAAAAGTCAAAAATGGGAGCCAGAAAATTATGACTGAGCACATAGCAGGAGCTTTTGTGAATGTATAATGGCAGAAGCAGGAGCCAAATTTCTAACAGGATTAGCTGTTACTGTCTATCAGATCCAAAAAACTCAATCATTTTGTTTTAAATGACTTTTTGTAACTCATTCATACTCGAAACAGGGAGGGGAAGAGAGGCTGGGAGCTGGAGAATCTGCAGTTTGGCATTTAGGCAGGATCAGAGGTGAGGTGTTGTGTCAAACACCCTGAAGGAGCAGTGGAGCTCGGAACCACTCAGCACTTTGCAGATTTTGCCAGATTTTCAAGATGTCCTCGTGAGCCAGAAACTCTTGAATGATTTCTTTGGAGACCAGTGAATGAATGTGTTGATGAAGTGAAATATCTCTTCAAATCCTGCTGCAGCTGTGGCAGGGAACATGCTCAGTGTTCCCTGTCTGCCCTTGAGAAGGACGTGGGGCTCACCCACCCCTGGCTCCACCCTGGCTTTGGGATTGTGTCTCACTCTGGATCAGAGATGGTCTGTCCCTCTGCTCTGGACAGATCTCTGGAAGCACAGCAGCTCCTGGGTATCCACCAGGTGTGTGGACAGGCACCTGTAGGGACTTTACCTTCACAGTTGCAAAATTCCAACCAAATTCCAAAGCCTGAACATGTTGTACTTCATAACTTGGTGTTCACTGAGCAGGTGTCACCTGAACTTGGGTTTGCTCAGATGCCATAAACCCACAGCTTCAGAGGCACTGAGACAGCTCCTCCTGCTGCTGCTGAGACCTCTCTTTGAGCTTCAGCTCTCCTTGATAAAATGGGGAGATGTGGGAATAGAATCAGGGAATATCCTGAGTGGGATCAGGATCACTGAGTCCAACCCCTGGCACTGCACACCCTGTTCATCCCTGGGAGCATTGTCCAAACTCTCCTGGAGCTCTGGCAGCCTTGGGAATGTGCCCATTCCCTGGGGAGCCTGGGCAGTGCCAGCACCCTCTGGGGAGGAACCTTTTCCTAATATCATATGTTTTCCTGATATTTGGAATATAAACCCTGAGAACAACAGCAATCTGTTCTTACATCCACATATTGCTGTGGCACAGTGATGCCAAAATATCAGTGAGGCTGCAGTGACCACTGCAGGAATATAAATTACTCTGAACTGGCTCCTGATGCCCCAAAATGAAGGACACTTTCCTTTTCTAATCCTGCTGAATCCCTGGTTATATCTGGGCAAGCAGTGGTGGATTCTTGGGGTTGTCCTGTGCAGGGCTAAGGATTGAACTTCAGTGATCCTCGTGGGTCCCTTCCAGCTCAGGATATTCCACAATTCTCTGATATTTCCTGCAAAATGTTGAATCCACGTTCCACTTCCATGGAGGACCTGGGGTAAGGGACCCTCACCAAGGTTGGGAAATAACCTTGAAGGGTTTGTCAGGCTTTCCAGGGATGGAGAAGGGGTGGAAGGAGTGACCACAGCCTGCTTTGCCATGGAGGGTTCAGCCTCCTGCCTGGTGCCTTCATCCCAGTGAGTAATGGCCAGGCTCTGTATCTGGGAGGCTGCAAGGACTTCTCTTTTCCTGATATTTTAGTGGCAGCACAAAAAGCTGGCTGTTCTCTGGAGGGACACAGTCAGCTCTCAAACCCTTCAACGTGGAAAGCTGAGCTGAATTAATTACAGTTTATGCTCCAAAAAGGAAAATAAGACCTCTGATGTGCCTTATTTGCTTGATGTTCTTTCTCTTTTCAGCAGACGACCCTTAGGTGGCTTTTTTTTTTCAGCTGCAACTCCTTTGTTTTTTGAGGTTTCTTTCTGCATTAATTGGAAGGTCTGACACTTCCAGCCCAAGACATTTATCAGCATGGTACAGTTTTAATTAATCTCACAAAGAAGCTGCCTGAGGTGAACTCGTAAGAGGACTTTTAGGGCAGGAATGATGCCCACAGTGACAGGGGACACACTCTGGTGGGGCTGGCAGGATGTGGGGAGCTCATGGCACATCCCTGTGCTCTCTGGGACAGCAGCACAAGCCAGGTGTGCTCCTAAAAATGACACACATCCCACAGAAATATACCCAAACACACTGAAAACAAAACAGTTCTGCCCAGAGGAAGATCTGGGTTCCCATCAGATTCCTCCTGCCACTGGAGAGAGCTTGGATATCCTTTGATGGCTAATTAACTAACAATAAAACCTACAGAGACCACCTCTTATCTACTCTTTTTGTAGCAATTCACCAAGAAATGGCAAATTTCAGTCCTCTAGGGCTTCTTTCTTGTATCTCTACCAGAGCCACAAGTGGATTTTGACTCTGAACATTCAAGCTCAGGTTCCCCAGGTGTTGGAAAAGTTCATGTTCTGATCTAAACTTCTTAACCAAGGCTCACTTGTATCAAACAGGTGCAGACTGGCTCAGAAATGAGGTTGGATGGAACTATCTAGAGCTAATGAGGATAAATCAAGCAGCACCATATGTCAAACTGAGGGTAGTTTGGGTGGGAGCTGCAGAGCCAAACCCAACTGTGCTCACAAAAATTCTAATTGCCAGGTGGGAACTGCATCTGGATTGAGGAATGGCAGATTTAGTCTTTCAAAACTAAATTATCTGCTTCAAGTCCTCTGGTGGCCACAGTGCAGGAATGGCCAAGCTTGAAGTGATGGAGATAAAATAACTCACATGTTTTATTCAGGTGGAACTAAGAGGTGGGAATGGCTGACATAATAAGTTATAATGTCTCCACATTTTTGTATCTTCTTGCAAAAAAATTCTAAGTATTTTTGGAATTTGGATTCAACACTGGCTGTTGGGTGCAACAAGTTTAATTGGGTGAAACCCTAAGGCATAAACTTTATTCTTCATGAGCTGGTGATACCTTGATTGAGAAGCTTAAGGAAGGTGGAACAACCTCTAACGTGGTCAACAACCTTAATTTTTAAACTTCTTGAAAGAGTCACAAAATCTTGGAAAAGACCTTTAAGATCATCAAATCCAACCATTAACTCATCACTGCCAAGGCCACTAAAATTAGAGAAGTCTGAATGACCCTCTCCCTGTTTTCTTCTTATAACTTTTATTGCTCTTGGCCTGTTCTGGTTATGTTTTTATGCTCATGGCAAGAGATTCAGTTGAGAAAAATGAATTTGTGTTGGTTTTTGTTTGAGTTTCTTTCTCCCCTCATTCTCACCTTTTCGTTAAAGGCTTTTGGTAGCTGCAGTTGGTTTCTCTGGGTGGTTTGGCACAGGCAGTGGTGCAATGGTAAATAAAGCGCAGTGTGTTTCTACCTGAAGTTTTCTAAAGCTTCTGCCACTTGCCAGAGGCAAACCTGCACATTTTCAGCTTTTTCTTGCAGACTATCAACTACTATCAACAATGTGGGATTTCTGGGTAGGGGTGAGAAAAACAATTTCTGGTACAAGCAGAAAAGGTCTTCATAGGAGCTGGAATTTTGCCTGGTATTTATTTATATTAAAATAAAAAAAATATAAATTTAAAAGCCAGTTCTTATTTCATTTACAGACTCAATCAGGATGGATCTTAATTTGTCACTTCACAGCTCAGACTCTCCTGAATGTTGTGCCAAGTAAAAAATTGTCCCTGGGATCCAGGTGTATTCCCTCATCATTTGTCAGGAGTAACTGTTCTGCAGTTTAGAGCTGACAGTTCTCAGTGGTGTTTCATCAGGATAATACCACACTCTGTCATCTGAGGGAATAAACTCTCCCTGCTGACAGGAACTGGGGTGAAGACACCAGCAATTGACTGGATATTATAGAGGCTCTCTGAAGCTTATTCAATGGAAAAGGGACTATCAGGTCATTGGGCCCAAACTCTGTGTTTGCCTTCAAAAGCTGTGAGGGGCTTACAAAACCTAAGAGGAATCAAAAGCTCTGGTCTGTGAGACAGGAGGTCAGGCTGGGCACTCCCTTCAGCCTTTGAAACCTCCCGCTGAAATACTTTAATTAAAAGAAAAATAAAAGAAAAATAGATGATAAAATGCAGTGTTTTGGCAGTAGATGGGTGTTTCAGGTCCTACTCCAACACCTTCTGAGCTGCAAAAGCAGGGCTACAGCAAGAAAATATCCAGCCTGGCAGCCTTTGTCCTTTTCCTGCTGGGAGCAACATCTCCAGGGTGGGATGAGTGATGGCTGGAAAGTTTCATGGGCAAAGGGGAGTGGGGCTAACGCTTTCCAGTGGGGGTGGCAGTGGGGACTGCTGGTGCACAAGGTTGTGGGAGGGAGACAAAGACATCACAAGACCTCACAGGAAGCCAGAAAGCAACAGGGTCCACAAGCAGAGAGATCTGTGAGATCCAACCAGCTGAAGTTGCTGCAGATCTCCTGCTGTCCGATCGAAATGAATTAATCTAATTTCAAGGTACCACATCCCCACAGCCTGCTGGATTTCCTGGTTCCTGGGAAATGCTGCAAGCAGAGTCATTTAGCAGCAGATGAAGGGGAGAGGGGAAGGCCACACACAGGGGATGTGGAGCAGGATCTGGACAGGGACTGCACCAGGCTGAGCTCTGGAGCAAACTGCACCCACATCCCTCTGCCTGCCCCAGGCCTGCCCAGAGCTGCAAGGGAAGGGCACAGGGAGGGTGGCACCTCCTTCTGAGCCGTGTGAGAAGCCTGACAGGCTGTCCCCTTTCCTCCTGCAGCTGACCAGGGTGCCTGTGGAGTCGTGCAGCCAGTACGAGACCTGCGGCGAGTGCCTGGGCTCGGGAGACCCCCACTGCGGATGGTGTGTCCTTCACAACACGTGAGTACCTGTGGGCCTGGCCCCTGGGGTAGCACAGGTGCAGGTGAAAATTGCTGTCTCAGTCCCTGGCTGAGCCAGGGGCCTCCAAAAGATCTCTGGGACTTGCTGGGGGGAGACTTGGATTAATTACGAAGGGTATTTTTTGGGAGACAAGGGTGGTAGAGGCTGGAGAGAGCTTTTGCACCACTTGATCCACAGTTGCACCAGCAAAGCAGCCTGATGTGCTTTGAATTCAACTCTCCAGCTGCTCTTCTCTGGGTGACATTCTCCTGGTGGTTTCCATTCCTTAGGGAAATTTGACTCTGACCAGTAGCCCTTGTCTCAGCACCTCCAGCTTTTCACTGCTGATCTGAACCTCTCTTCTGGACTTGTCATGATCTCCATCACCCTTAGAGAGGAATCAGATCCCTGTGAACAACATGGGATCCACTCCAAGATAGTTTTCATTGGGACCTTATGGTTTACCAGGCCAAGCCTTATGGTTTACCAAGGGACCTCATTCCACTTTTTTGGTTTATCCACTGCCTTGTCAGGATCCAGGTGTCCTCAGGCCTGGGATATCAGTTCACTGGATTGCTTTTCCTTTTTAATGATGCTGTTGATCTCAGAGTTGCCTCTCTGCAGCCTTTCCCTGAGTGATCCCCTCCTGCAGAGAGCCCTCTGCCAAAGCCCTGCAGAGGGAAGTGTCAGCTTGGCTGAGCTCCTGGCCCTGAGTGCTGGGGAGGTCTCATTTGCCAAGCCCCTCTCAGCAGAGACAGTGGCTGGGAAGTGCACTGGATGTGTCTAACCCAAGGTTCCAGCTGAGGGTGGCTCTGCAGGGTGTTGTCACTCACAGTGTCCTTGGCAGCCTTGGAGGGTTTTTCTCATGGGCCCTGCTCTTGGCAGTGTTGATCTTCTCCCTCTGAGTTCACCTGAATTCTTCCTGCAAGCTCTCCAGGTGGAGACAGGGATCCAGTTGAAGTGATAGACTTTGCTACCTGTTCCTTGCTGGAACAGAAGGGAACAAACCTGGACCATATTCCAACCTTCTGTTGATGCTCTGAATGCTCTGCTTCTGTCAGCTTCCATGACCCTCATCCAAAACCATGGCAGTCTGCTTCATTTCAAATCAGATCTGGGGAATCCATCCCAAAACACATCCAAAAATGTGGCTCATGCTCTGGATTTGTTCAAGAGAACCTTGGCAAACCAGCCCTGGATTGTGGCGTGGTGGGTTAGAGCCTGGAAAACTTTCATCCTGCTGACCTGAGGGAATTTCCATTGGATGCAGAGATCTGTAGTGTGTTCCCACCCCATCTCACCCTGCATCCATCCTCCAGGACACCGTGAGTTTGCTGTCAGTGAAGGGACAGCACAGATAAGTGGAAGCAGCAGAGAAAGGCACGAATTTGTTCATTGATTGCACCACAACAATGCTGGATATTTCATCTCCTTCCATCCAGGGTCGGTGGCAGCAAGCAATCAATACCCACAGCAACAAATCCCCCAAAGGACAGAAAAGGGGCAGAGACAACTGCAGAGTGTGCAGCAGCCCCTCCTGAGGAGTATTGGAAATGAAAAGGAGGGTGGTGGGTGGGGTTGGCAGCATCGACTTAAACCAAAACCCCCCTGGGCAGGCTCCATCCTTGAGGGAGGAGAGGGGCTGGAGTCTGGACCTGGCTGGTGGCAGCCTCCCCTCTCTGGCCACCTAACCTCTGTTTCCTTCTCTGGAAGACAGAAACACCTCTTATTTATGTGCCTTGCAGCAGGGCCACTGAGATTTATTCCCTCTGGGGGATTTTTTGAAGCACTTTGAAGGCAAATGGTATCAAATCCCACTTCAAGTCTGTGCTTCCCTCTAAGTTTTCCTCTCAGTTAAGAAATCTGATTTTCAGTCCTAGTTTTGGAGGAGCTTTCAGTGTAGCCTCAGGTGTTCCTTTCTGGGTCTCAGTTTCCTCATCCTTTTGGGCAGCCCTGAAAGCAAAGGAGCAAATTACATCCCACTTAAGTTTTGGCTGCACAGGATATTCAGGGTAAGGATACTGGAGTACTGAGTCTCTTATTAGAAATCTTTGCACATCAGAACCCCTCAAGATTCATTAACAGGCTTTTCCTCAAGTGGGATACATCATCAACAACTCCTGCAGGAGGATCCCTGGAGAAATGTGCCATCAACATTTCCCCTCCTGGCTGCTAACCCTTCCCTTGTCCCTCCCAGTCAGGAATCCCAGTGCAGGGCTGAATCCAGGGATGGGGAAGCTCATGGAAGACATGGAGGAGTTGGGCTGTGCAGGAGCTGGGGTGGAGTGGGGCTGGGAGCCAGATTTGTGGGCAAAGCCACGCTGCTCCCCCATCCTCCCCCAGTAAAAACCACCAAGAGAGCAGTGGCAGGCTGGGAGACAGGTGAAAACCGCCCAGCAGCATCTGTTTTTCGTCTCTCCTGTGCACACCTCTCTTCTTTTGGGATTTTCCCTCCAAGGGCTGACGAACCCCTCTTCCCCAGCCGCCATTTCCAGCTGTGCTCAGCTCCCACCCCTGCGAGCTCCGGCCTCAGCTCCCCGTCCCCCTTCCCGGCGGAGCTGGGCTGTCTGCGCCGAGGGCGGCGTGCCAGGGCTCGGGAATCGATTTCCACAGCTCTGCTGTCCTAACCTTACACCGAGAAACCCGAGTCCTCCGAGAGGGAGAGACAGACAGACCCACAGACGGCTGCAGGAGAGCTGGGGGGGAGGATTGATCGGCTTCTGCCTCAAGAAGAGGAGCTGATGCAGAGCAGGTCGCCGCAGGTCACCGGAGCTTTCGGTCTCTCTATCTTCCCCCCGATCTTGTCCCCCCTCCTTTCCCAGCTCTGCTCCCTCCCGGGCTCTGCTCGGGCCTCTTTAGGCGGCCATGAATCATTTACTTGGTGTAAATTGAAAACGTGGCTCTCTCTCGGCGGCCCCCGGGGAGCGGCGGGGCCGGGCCGGGCTGCAAAGCCACTCGGGGCCTGCTGCAAGGTCACAGCAATGGCACCGGCCCGAGCCGGGCTGCAGAGGGCTCAGAGCAAGGAGAAGCTTCCTGCAACCCCGGCATGAATTCAGTGTTCACCTCCTGTGTCAGGTGCGGCTCTGTCCAAAGGTCTCACCCAAATCTGATCACCCCTTTAATCCCCTGCAAGTTACTTCTGTCTCACCCGTATGCAAACCAACCACGCCTCTTCCTCCTGTCCCTGCAATCACTCAAGAGCAGGGATAAACCTTTCTCAGCTGAAAGAGCCCTCTCTAATTCTAGATTGGATATTTGGAAGAAATTCTTCCCTGTGAGGGTGGGGAGGCCCTGGCACAGGGTGCCCAGAGAAGCTGTGGCTGCCCCTGGATCCCTGGAAGTGTCCAAGGCCAGGCTGGATGGGGCTTGGAGCACCCTGAGATGGTGGAAGGTGTCCCTGCCATGGCAGGGGTGGCACTGGATGATTTTTAAGGTCCCTTCCAACCAAACCAATCTGTGATTCTGTGCACATTCCCTGGTCCATGTGAATGTGGTCCCCACAGGGGTTTTCAGCCCTGGGTTGTGTTTAACACCCCAGCTACCACAAGAATGGTAATTTGGGGCAGAAAAGCAGCATCCCTGTAGAGAAGGGCAACATTTCACTACAGGGAAATCCCCTGCTGGGTGCAAAGGGACCCATCCCAGGCTCTGCTGTCTTAGTGCCACTCCTAGATTTTGGCTTTGCTGCCTCATTTCATCCTTGTGCAACATCCATCTAATTCCAAGTGGAATAGCTGAACACACACAAGCTGTCCTTAAGGGAGATGCACCCCCAGGCACCAGCCTCCTTCTGCTCTGGAATCTGCCCTTGCAGGTCTGGGGACTCCTTGGCTGGCAGGTCATTAATTGCAATCAGAGAGGGAAACAGTCCCATTTTCTGGGAGAACTTGTGATATTTCAAAAGTTTGTTGGTTTTTTTTCCCTTCAGCTTGCAGTGGCCAATTATTTTTTTTAATAAGAAATATTCTTGAAAGCTGTTCTGGAAGGGACTGATTCCATTTAGTAATTGGAGAATGATTCATTTAGACTTTGGAAGTTCTCATTTTGGGGTTTGACTTCAGTTTTTAGCAAATTGCTCAAGATTTCAAAATAAAAAGTCATTCTGAAAGGAAGCACTATTTTTTAAATTTTTTTTTTCGTTAGAATGAAACATTCAGGCATCTGTGATTTCTTTCTCCCCCAGAAGTCTTTACCAGCCCTAGAGACTGAGCAAAGCAGTCAACAAGCACTGTTGGTTTAGAGGAACTGACATTTGCTGCAGAGGGAAGAGGGATTGTTTAAGCATCTCCAGTCTGTCCTGCTTGGAGATATTGGAGCCAGGAGCTGGCTCTGCTCCCTACACTCCTCTGCTCAGCTCTGAGGAGCTGCTCATGCCCTCTGTGTGTCCTTCTGGCACCCAGAGCCTCCCCAGGGCACCTGAGCTGGCTCTGTTGGCTTTGCAGAGCACATGCCAGCACATCCTGCTGCTCCTGACCCTTGGGAAGAGGATCCAGTGGCCTCCTGCAGGCATCCTCACCCCTGGAAGAAGCAGTGACACGAGACTCTGACATCTGGGCCATGCCAGTCCCCTTCCTGGATCTCTTTGGCTCTGGGTTAGTCAAGGGATGGCCAAAATCTCCAGCACACAATTCCTGAGGTAGAGCTGGCTGGGACTGAACGGGATCCCTGCTGCAGTGGGGATCATGAAAACCACAGGAGAGTTTTTTGGTTTCCCCACAAAAGGCCAGCCCTGTTCAGAGGGGTTTGATGCCATCCTCTGGCAGTGACCCTCCACATCCTCCTGCTCTCCCCCTCTTCCCACCCACCACAGCCACGGGACACTCACACACCTCAAAATCACCTTTCTAACTCCATACAAAGGGGGAAAAACCACATTCAAACGACCTGTTTTCTGGTGATTACAGTGGAGGGGGAGGGAGGTTTGTTATCCATCCTCAGACTCGTTGCCAGACCAGGAGAAAAAAAGGGAGCAGTTCCAAAGTGCAGCTGGCGGAGCCTGAGCCCTCCGGGTAACCTGATGCGCTCCTCTGGCAGAGCTCATTGATCCTGCCTGCCTTTAACTTTCTTGGTCAAAGTCTTCTGAACCACCAGAGAGTCTCAGGTAACCCCAGCTGCCTCCACAGGCTGCAATAAGACCTTTCTTGAAGGGTCTTTTTCTTGCTTGACTTTCTGCTGTCTGACTCTTTCAGGCTGAGGGGTTTTGTTCTTTCTTTTTCCTTTTGTAATTTTTTTTTAACCTCCTTGTTTTTTCCTTCCCAGTTTTTTCCTCCAGTGCTGCTTCTGGAAGGGGCTGAATGAGTCAGGCTTCAGGGGCAGGAGGTTGGAATGTCCCACCCAGTCCTGGGCCACTCTGAGTTTTAACAGACAGTGAGAAAAGAGGAATTTCCTGACTTTTGCAGGGGTTTGTGATCCCATAAACCCTCAGCTCTCCCTGCCTTGTTACTCCTGTGCTGTTTTGTCCTAAGGAGTCCCTCCAATAAGGCAGAAATTTGGAGGTGTTTTGCATTTGCCTGGCATGAGGAATAAATCATAGGATCAGGGAATATCCTGGGCTGGAATAGACCCACATGGATCACTGGAGTCCAACTCCTGGTTCTGCACAGGACAGCCCCAAAAATCACTCCAGATCAGTGTCCAAACACTTCAGGAGCTCTGGCAGGATTGGTGACACCACCACATTCCTGGGGAGCCTGTTCCAGTGCCTGACCACCCTCTGGGTCTCACACTCATGGCTGGGGCCATTTTGATAGGAAAATCTTTCTCTGTCCTTTCCTGCCTTAACACTGTCCTGCCATGGGGCAGCTCTTGAAGCCTCCAGACACCTGGAGACTTGTCAAAGGTACCTGATAGCTGCCCTAATCTTCCTGAGGATGGAGCAGCAGCATGGAGAACTTGGTTTTCCAGCTCCAATCCTGGTTTTCCTTGGAAATCTATACCCAGCTGGGCTGGGCCTCCCCATCAGAAAGGAGGCTCAGAGCTACTTCAGTGGTTAAGTTCAACAACCCTGGTGTGTCTGAGGTATTTTTGCACGTTTCTCACTGCAAAGGAGATTCCCAGTTCCATGCTGCTGCATGATGGGAAGAAAAACATAAATGCTGGGAGGGAAGGAAAGTAATTCCAGGAAACCTGAAGTCTTTGACAGTCCTCAATCATTTGTTTGGCAGCCAGTGGGGGCAGAGGCAGGAGTGCTTTGGTTGGACTCCTCCCAGGTCACAGCTGGCCTGAGAACCCTTTCCACCTGACAGCAAGGGAAAGTGGAGTCACCTTCCCACGGCTGGCCTTGGCATGGAGCGATTCCCACTTCTTCCCAGGCACTTATGGAAACTGGAGCCGGCTTTGGGGCCATCAAAGCATCCTGGCCAGCCCAGGGAATCTCTAATCTGCCCGCTGAGGTACAGCTAAAGTACCCATCCTTTCACACCTTTGGAGCCGAGGAAATAGCCCCAAATGAGACAGCTCTGCCCTGGCCCTTTGAAATGAGATCGGGGCTCTTAGCTTGGGGAGGAGGAGGAAATTCTCGGGACTGGGAGCGTGGCTATTGATGGTGATAAAGCCCCAGGGGAGCAGGAGGCTCCTGGGTGGGAATCCTGTTTTTCCACAGAAAACATTGAACAAACCCCTCTGGAGCAGCCCTGTGAGCAGAACAGCTGAACCCCAGTCCTGCAGAGCTGACCCATCGCTGCATCTCTCCCCTGAATTCCATCGTGCCCCTTTTGGGAGCACTTCTGCCGCTCTGCCGTGCAGGGCAGAGCTGTGCCCTTCACAGGTTGATTATCTCGGTGCCTGTACCTGCCTGAGGCAACTCAGGGGCAGCACTGGCCACTGTGGGCCATGAGCAGGCGTGTGGTAAATGTGTTTTGATAACAACCTTTGCTTTGATTAGCTTATTTTGCTGGAGGGCAGCCGGGAGGGGAGGGAAGATAATTACTTTGTGCAGGGGGTTCCAGCAGAAGCTTTCTCCTCATGCAGCCCTGCGAGTTTGGTGTCCTACTTGGGATTTGTCTCCATCACAGGAACACTGGCAGCTCAGGTTTGGCTTTGCAGAAAGCTCAGCCTCTTTAGGGGAAGGTCTCTGGGTGGGATATTTACAAATCCCACAAGAGACATCTATGGAGGGAACAGACACAGGGAAAGCTGTATGGCCACCCTGAGCAGCCTTAAAAAGCTTAAAAATCAGGTGTGCACTGGAGCTGAGATGCAAAGTTACAGGGACTGTCACGTGGAACAAGTATTCCCTGCCTTGAATTGCAACGTGGATGTTGCCAGAGCCAGCAGGGAGATTCAGACCTCAGGAAGCAGCAAAATAAGGAATAATTCAGGTGCTCCAACACAGATATATTGAGAATATAAGGAGATTTTGAATTATAGGTGTTTTTATGTGCATGAGGAGTTTGGTTCAGTGGCCCATCCCTGCTGTCCTGCAGCCGGGGAACTTCAGGTGTGAGATGTTCACCTGGGGCTGAAAAATATGACATAGAGTCTACTTTTCTTCTGGAAGAGAAGATGGGGTCCTGAGGACATTTCAAGTGACTTTAGGCCTCTGTAGGTTGGCAACAAAATCGAGCCTTACCCCAGTCTGGGATGTTCTCCCCTCACGAGTTCTCAGGATGGACAAAATTCCATGGGTTTTCAGTGACCACCATCACTCTCCCCATGAATTTTAAAGTCTTCCAACGCCCTAATCTGCAATAAATCAGGCTTTGCTGCAAGGCTGTGGCGGTCAGGGAGTGTCAGGGAATGTGGATGGTCCAGGGAACTGTCCCAGTCTTTGGGCTGTTTGTAGGGAATCTGTCTCTTTTAGGGAATCTGTCGTGCTGGCAGGTGCTCCCCGGTGCCTCTGCAGCCAATGAGCTGCCAATGAGGGAAAATGGCACATCAAAGGAGCCCTCCCCAGGGTGACTTTGGTCTGCCACTGCTGCTTCTGTGACATTTGTGACAAGGCTCAGAAGGGAATGGAGCACGGGAGGATGGGGAGAAATTCCTCCTAAAGAAAAGCACAGCAAACCTTTAAGGTGTGTCTTTCTCCAGACTCAGTCCCCCCATGGATCTGCACACATTCCTGCCCATAAACACAGGCCATCAGGGAATTATTTGTGTGGGAAGAATCCTTAAAACTCATCCAATTCCACCCCCTTCCACCATCCCAGGTTGCTCCAAGCCCCATCCAGCCTGACCTTGGACACTTCCAGGGATCCAGGGGCAGCCACAGCTTCTTTGGGCAGCCTGAGCCAGGGCCTCCCCACCTTGCCAGCCAAGAATTCCTTCCCAATATCTTCTGTTGCACATTCCCACATTCAGTGACCTGACATCAAACCTCCCCATGTGCCCTCAGCACATCTGTCTGCAGCCCTTAACTCTCCCTGCTGCTCCCACATCCCCCTGCCCTCCACCTCCCAAGCAGAGCTGCAGACGTAGATCCTTCCCCCTCTGACTTCTCCATCAGCTAGATTTTGCTTTTTGGGTTATTTTTAATTTTTTGGATGCTTTTGAGTGCAAGAATTGGGTATTTTTGGAACAGCCTCCACAGGGAAACAGTCACAGCACAAAGCCTGCCAGAGTTCAAGAAGTGTTTTGGCAATGGTCTCAGGCACAGGGTGGGATTTTTGGGGTGTCCTGTGCAGGGCCAGGGGTTGGACTGGATGATCCTTGTGGGTCCCTTCCAAGTCAGGATTCCTTTCCCAGCAGAACTCTGGTCCTGGAGGGAGATTCTGAGGGTTCAGAGGAGGTTCTGGGCTTGAAGCTGATTCTCTCATCTACTGTGGGGCTTTATTTTGGGGGGGACCCTCCTTCCAGTGTCTTCTCCCTTCCCTCAGCAACACCTGCATTTCTTTTGCTTGGTGAGTGGCTCTGAGCACTCATTGTCCTATTTCCTTGAACATCTTGTCTTCCATGGTTTTCCACTTCACACAGGAGTGCAAGAAACCAGGATATGCAAAGAAAACCTGTTTCCTTGCCATCCTCTGCAGGGAAGGCCAAATTCCCAGTGAGGAATAGAGGGGTTGGCTGGGAATTTTCCTGCCCATGGCAATGAGCTTCCTTGTGTGCTGCAGGGACACAGGGCAGCCCCACAAGTCTTGCAAGAAAGCATCCACCAGTCCCTGGTGATGGAAGGAAGAGCAGGTTTCTTTCCACTTCCCTCCAACATTCCTTCTCTGCCTGGGAAGTTGCACCAGCAACTTTTCTTTTTCTTTGGTTGTCTTGTGGCAAAAAATAAAGAGAAAGCTGAGGAAAAGTTGAGACAAATATTCTGAGGAGGAGGAATAATGCTGAAAGGTCTGCTGGGACAGAGTGGAGGAGCGGGGATGGAGTGGAGGATGATTCTGCCTCTGGATAAAGGGATTTGAGAGGTCAGGAAGGGGGAATTGGTGTGGGCTGAAGGACTGAGTCACCTGTAAGACAAGATCTGGGACAGGTTCTGGCTGGAGAAAACGAGTCCTGGACCCCTTGGTACATTTAGAAAGGAGTGTCAGCATGATCCACTGGTACAGGATTTTCCTTAGGCAAGAGAGAGCAGAATTAATTTCCTTGCTCTGCCACAGGACCTTGCATGATTTTGGACAAATTACTGAGCATGGGATTTATCTCATCTGCTCCTCGGTTTCTTGTCTCTGCAGACACTGAAGACAAGGACTTGTTCTGAACACATTCCTCCTAACCCTGAGGTGCTGAAGGCAGTGCAATGAACTGGAAGTGCCAGTTTCTTTTAGTAGCTACTAAAGGAACCTTAAACGACCAGATCAAACAATGCCCGACTTAAAATGACTCCAATCCTAAAGTTCCTTGTGGTTTAGCACCTTGTTTGTAGGACAGGAGTAACAATTCCTCACCTGGTGGATGGGTGTGAGATCCTAAGCTTTAAAGTATTTTGGACAAGGAGTGGATTGCAGAAGTCCTTTAGGGAGCTGGATGTGATGACTGGAAGCTCCCAGACAGTAAAAAATAAATAATAAAATATATATAGCATATATAAAGAACAAAAATAATACTTTCATCTCACCTGTGGCTGAGTAGGTTTTGGGCTTCTTTAATTAGAGCAGAAGGAGCCTTGGCAGACTTGACAAGGTGCAAATGTGTAATTCCTTGATTTTCCCAATGAACACCCTTCTGTTAGAGCAGGGGTGGCACCAGAAGGGTTAAGGCAGACAGGGATGAAGCAAACACCCCCCCATGCTTTGCTTCTCCCTCCCCATCTCATTCCCAATGCCTCCTGCCCCTCTGCCCCAGGCAGTGCAGGAGATCTACATTTTAATTGAGACATGTTAAGAAAATAATCTCAGTCCAACTCAATCTAACTTCCCGTGCCTGGAAGGCTTCACCCTTGGTAGCTTGGTGCAGACCATGCACATTTTGGGGTTAGGGTGGGTTAGAGCCCCATCTAACCTGACCTTGGGTGTTTTCAGGGCAGCTTCATCTTCTCTGGGCAACTCTGCCAGTATTTTACCACTCTCATTGTAAACAAATTTATTTCTCATATCTCCTCTGAATCGACCCTCCTTCAGTTTAAAATCAGTGTTATTGAGGCCCCTGTGCTAATGGGACTCCTGTATTAATGAGACCCCTGTATTAATGAGGAATTAATTCCCTTTATTTAGGAAACCCCACTCTCGTGGCTCAGGGCTGAGGTGAGGAGATGACCACAACAAAACCAAACTCCTTTTGTCTTTCAGAACCAAACCTCTCCCACAAAGAGGTTTTGTCTGCAGACTTTCTCAGCTGCAGATGAGAGACAGGAGCCCCCTGGAGCTGTCCTTGCCCTCAGCTCCCCAGGAGCTGGGAAGAGGCAGCCAGATCCAAAGGGGTGCCAGCCAGCCCTGCCAAGGAGCACTGGGTTATTTTGTTCAGGGCAAGAGGGCAGGATTTTGGTTCAGACAACTTTTTTTGCCTGCTTTGTCTGCTCCCAGTCTCTTAGAGCTTGGCTGTGTTGATAAGGTGTTATCAGAGCAGAGCATCTCTGAGATGTGGCAGGGCCAGAGGTGGCTTTTCTGCAGGTTGCCCTGGCCCTTTTCCACCCAGCACCTCTAAAGAGGCAGCCAGTTAATAATGGGAGGAGGAGGAGGAGGTTGGGATGCTTGCCAAGAGCTTTCTCTGTGCCTTTCATAGGGAGAGGAGGAAATGCAAGCATGGATAGAAGCAAATCAACCCAATCCCTTCCTCATCCTCACCCAGCCCTGCAAACAAGGTCACAAATAACTTTCAGTGTATGATTAGCCAAGAAAGCAGAAATGATTTTTCCACCTTGAGGCTGCTGCCTTGTTAAAATTTATTTCCAGGAATGGTTCTGAATTTTGCAGTATCTCTGGGCAGGCTCTCAGGGGACCTGGACATGGCAGTGATTTTTCTGTGTGGTTGGGAGTTAATTCTTACCAGGACTGTAGGGCAACAGTGAATCTTTCTGTGTTCCCCTCTCTGCTTTTGAGGACCATAGGGAGAAAAACCTACAACTGACCTGAATAATTCACTCCTGGCTTTATCTGATAGAAGATCATGGAATTACAGAATCCTAGGATGGTTTGGGTGGAAAGGAGCCTTAAAGATTGTCCAGTGCCACCCTCTGCCTTGCACAGGGACACCTCCCACTATCCCAGGTTGCTCCAAACCCTGCCCACCTTGTCCTTGGACACTTCCAGGGATGGGGCATCTGGATTAGGATCTGCAAGAGTTGATGAGAAAGGAAGGAGAGTGGACCCACAGCATAAACTCATCTGTCCAATTGACAAAATCCCATTTGATGGCCTCTTGAGCTGTTCAGGAGCACATCAGTCCCATTATTGAGTGTTATATTTAATCTGCTATTGATTGGGGTGAGCTGGAGAGGACAGCTTTCCCCACTTCCCACATTTCCAAATTAAAAAAATAAGAGGAGAAGTAAATGCTTTGACTTTTTCATTCTGACTGGATGTTTAGGGAATTTACTGCTAATAAAAAAAAAAAAATCAACAAAAATCCCCAACCCTTAAGCGTGAAAACATGAATAGAATGAATTATAGCAAAATCAATTAATACTAACAGTATCTATTAAATATTGCACTCTGGAGCTTTGCAGGAGCACATTGCTGCTCTGATATGATCATGACATCATTAACATAATATAAAGAATCAAAAAATCAATAGCTTGCTGAAGCCCAAAATTAAGGCCAAGCACTGTTATAGCATATCTTTAAATATCTGAAACAGCAACTTGTCTCTGTCATGTACAACCCATTTGCAGATGAAACATCTCTCCCAAAGTGGATGGGAATTTGTTGGCCTGCCTGTCACTCCTGCAGCTGCCCCTTTGGGATCCCTGGCAGGAAGTTATCCCACTTTTTCCAACAGCGTGGGCACAAATGGGGCAGGAAATCTGATCAGGGTTGCATTGGCATAACCTTGGAGGGGCTCCAGAGCAGGCCAAGGGTCACTGCACTGCTGGACAGACTGACAGATCTCTGTAGGATGGGAACATGGACCAAGGGTCTTCTCCTGCTGACTTGGTTTGCATTTCAGTGCTGATGTTGTGGAGGTTCTTTCCCCTGAGTTACCAGGTTACGACACTGCAACTCTTCTGTTTGCTTTGGGGGAAAAAAAAATAAAAACCAGAAATAGAGAGAGGAGAGGCTTTGAGATGGGCTGGAAGAGGTGTTTGGGCAAGAAGAGACTGGTGTGGGGCTGCCAGAATCATAAAATGGCTTGGCTTGGAAGGAAAACCCCATCTCATTCTACCCCCTGCCGTGGGACACCTTCCACCATCCCAGGGGGCTCCAAGCCTTGTCCAACCTGGCCTTGGACACTTCCAGGGATCCAGGGGCAGCCACAGCTTCTCTGGGCACCCTGTGCCAGGGCCTCCCCACCCTCACAATAAAGATTATTTCCTAATATCCAACCTAACCCTTTCCTCTGTCAGTTTAAAGCCATTAGCTGGTGGCAGGAGAAGATCTCTGTGTGTTTCTGAGGACAGAGAGACTCCAGTGGGAGGAATCCTGTGATCCTGGCCCACTGAACATATATTTATAGCAGGACTTAAAACAACTCCATGCAATGTGATTAGGCACTGGAAGACAACTCTTAATGCTGCAAATTTATTAGGATATAGCTTGGTTTGGGCCAGCTGTGGCTCCTTCAAACAATTCCTGGATGTGTTTGGGAATTAAAGGGGCCAGGGAGGGTTTTCCCAAGGTGTTCTGGAAGTTAATAGAGTTCAATAACATGGCTGTGATCAGACCATGTCATTTGGCCATGGGATTAGAGAATATTTCCTGGTATTATTCAGTGCACTGATGAGATGTTGCCACAGCTCCCAATTGCAGGGGGACAGAAGGAGGAAAATCCTGGAGGAAAGACACATGCTGCTAAGATAAAGGGCCAAAAATCAGCATTTTTATGGAGCCACTTTCTCAAATGCAAAGCCAGGAAGAAAGAAAATGTTTCAGTGCATTAGTTAAGAAAACAGAGTTGGAAAAGGAAGGAATAAGGAAATATTTTCAAAGAGTGGGAGCTGGCACAGGAAGGAACATATTTGTTGTCAGTTAAATAAAAATTAGGCAAAGAAGAGGTTTTAAAGGTTGAAACTCATTGTGTAAAGGTGAAGTCATAACATGCCTTTATCCTTGGGAGGTGATTGGATTGGAACTTGATAAAATTCAGGTTAAAGCATCAAAAATCAATCCCAATGAATGTCCCTTCTAATGGAGGCACGTGAGAACAGGCAATCAGACAGAATTAAATATATACTGCTTTAAATGAAGATGCTAATGGGATAACACAGCCTGAAACCTCGATAAAGGGAAGCTCATTTGTGGCATAAATCACCCAGGAACAATAGAGGAGGCCGAAATGATAAAGGAAGGGCTTTCCTGTTAAAGAAAATGTAAAATCAAAGGAAGAAAATAAGGTCAATCTGTGCACAAGTGACAAGGTGTCCCCGGGGAAGGGCAGGGTGTTGAGGCTGGTTTATTGACCACTTGAAGGTGGTGACAGTGACAGTGACACGCTGAGAGGGGCACAAAAGGTTGGGAGGGCAGGGGATGTGGTAATGAGAGACTTGGAGTGGCCCCCGAGCAAATGTCACAGCACTCAGAGCTCCTACCTGTAAACCCAGGGAAAGGGACACAAATCTGGATTTATTCTTGGTTTACTCCCAGGATGTGCTGCTCTGAAAGTGTCAGTGCTCAAACTCAGTGTCCTGGAGAGGAAGAATAAAAGAAATAAATAAAAATAACAGTGGAGTTCGACTTCAAAGTGGGAACAACATAAAATTGAGCAGCTTGTTAAAAGGAGCAGGTAGAGTTAAAAACAAAAGGTAGTGCCTCACAGTATCCTGAATAAAAACATCATGTAAGAGGCTTGTGAAGTTATATGACCTATGAAAAAAGACCTAAAGATAGTAAAAGTGAATGAAAAAAAGAATTAAAATACCTATTTAAATGGCAAAGTCAAGAGATTGTTTAAGATTAGAGGTTGCACTCAGTGGAAGAAGAAAAAAGGAATAAAAAGATCACTGACTCTGAGGTGTGAATTGCAAAACAATCATCAGGCAGCCCACATAGGAAACACATTGCTAACCTCATAAAAATAAATGATTAAAATTTAACGAGGTTCCCCCGGAAGTTTACTTTCCAAAGGGCACAAGCTGTGTGAAGTGGCTGCTGCTGAGGGCTCAGCAAAAAATGCTTTTACAGTATAAAAGTGTTGTTCACTGCAAGATCTTGGGAAACTCTGGGAAGTTGCCATGTTATTAAATCTGCTTTACATCTCATTGCCTCTACAGGCCTTGATGGAAGAATGAAAGGTGGAATTTTTTTTTTATTTTAATGTGTTTTAAATCAAACTCCTGAAAAGGTCCGAGAGCTGGAGTTTGAAATCATGAAATTTGAATCCAGGTTGTGTCTGCCCCATGCCTGGAAGTGTCCAAGGTCAGCTTGGCTGGGGTTTGGAGCAACCTGGGATAGTGGAAGGTGACCATGGCAGAGGGATTGGAATGAGATCATCTTTAAGATCCCTTCCAAGCCACCATTCTGGGATTCTATAATTCTATGGAATTTATATTTTTTCCCCATTAATTTGGTTGAGCCATGATTAAGAATAGATGAATAAAACCCCCACATGACACTCTGGGGGAGGGCGGTGGGTGTCACAAGTCAATTATTGTTCTTTAAATAAATCAAAGTCCGTGTGATAGGGATGATGTGGTTAATACAAAGGAATTTCTACTTTTCCCATAGCTAGGAATCTCAACAATGCTGTCATGGGACAGGAAGATGACTCCTCTGATAGATTAGCAACCAGTTCAAAGGTGGGAAATGAAGACCATGAATAAAGGGTTGTGCTGGAGGGAGGGAATATCAGGGGGAGTCCCACGGGAATGTCTGCTGAGGGTGTTTGGTGTATTTATAAACGAGCTAAAAACAGGTGAAGAATGGAGCAGAAAAGGTAATTGGTGTTGGGGAGAGTTTTTCAGGTTTGTCAAGAGGTACACAAGGAGAGATTGTGTGACTTGGCGATTTTCTTCTTAAAAGAGAGATGACTGAGAGGGCCACAATAGATGCAGACAATCAGGAGAGTAATGAAGAAAGCAAAGAGGGGATGATTACTGCCCATTTCTCATAACATAAGATCTGGGGAACTTTATAGATGAGATTATCAAGCGGAATATTAAAACAAACAGAAGAAAGGACATTTTCATGTGGTGTATCATTCATCTGTGCAGCACTGAGAGGCACATTATGGAGGCCAGGAACACAACTGGCTGCAAAGCAATTAGACAAATTAATGAAAGAAAGATCTGTTGAGAGCTGTTCAATGCAATGACATCAGTGCAGGCTCCAGGGCAGGCAGTCCCTTGCCAGTGCTGGCTGGAAGTTGGGAGCTTAAACCAGGAGAATTTTCACTTTATTTTCTTTTTTTGGTTATTTTTTTTCTGCTGTTGGAGTCAGAGAACGAGTGAATGGCTCTCTGGATATTTGGGCTGAGCTGTTGCAGCCATTTCTACATTTCTGCATTTTCAAGAGCCTCTCAAGTGTAATTTTGCACATGAAAATCCCCTGATCTGTGTTCTTACCACCCAACCCCCAGGGCTGCTGCTGAAGAGCCTGAGGAGCTCCTTGGCCATGCCCATGCAGCCAGGATGAGCCTGGAAGCCCTTTGCAGACATGGGGCCACCAAACCTCTCTTCCCCCTGCCCAACACACCCCGGAGGTGGCTCTGGCTCTGCCCTTGGCAGGGTTGGCTGCTCTGGCTCTTTTGGGTGGTGTTTGGCCATTTCCCTGTGCTGCCAGGAGCTTCTCTCCCGTTCAGCCACCCCGTGGTCCTGCTCCCAAAATCCCTCTCACCAGCTGTTGGATCACAATCCACACTCAATTGTGTTTGATTAGCTCAGTAAATCCAGGAAGGGGAAGCCAAGATTGTTGCAGAAGCCTTTCAGCAGCCACAGCGGGGAGTCCAAATCTCCATTATAAAATGTGCGCTCAGCTCCTCTCAACTCCCTCAGTTTTTGCTGTCTCCCTCCATCTCCTCCTTTCTTTTCTTGCCTTTGATTGCAGTTGATGAAGTTTGGATCAGTGTTGTCATGCTGAGTTTATTGTGAAGTGGTCTTTTCCCTGCAGACCAGGCATCAGGATTCCTGGTTTCCATTTAAAACTCGAGGTTCAGCGGCCCAGTGATGTTTCTTCTGTGGATCTCTGGTTCTATATCCTGGAAAAAAAACGAAAAAAAAATGGTGACTCAAAAGTTTTGCTCCCCCTGGGGCATACAGGGAGGACATGTGCTGGATTTATGGATTTCCTTTGGCTGTGTGATGGGGGATGCTTAAAGGATGGATTTTGAATGACAACTTTATCCGCTGATCTAAACGATTCCAGCGTGAGGTGTGTCAATGTCACAGCCACCAGCTGGTCTCAAATCCAACCTGCCAGTCACTGTGACAAGGTCGTGAGAGATAGGAGGCTGGAGAAATCCCTGAGCTGAGCTGAAGGCTGCAAGAAGTCTTCAGGGAATTGCTGTATGGATCTGGGCCTGAGACTTAATCATAGATCTGAGAAAACCCCAAATGTGGATGTCTGGTGAGATCTGTGCCCACTGAGAGCTCTGGGATGATCTGTTCTGGTCAGACTGGGAATAATGGGAAGAGTTCTTTTGGCTGGATGAGTTTCTTGTGCCAGAGAGGGATCTGACTTGCTGCTGCTGCTGGCTCCTCTTTCCCAGCTACCTCCAGACATTGACTCCTCGGTGCTGAGGATCCCCTTTCCGTGGTAATTGCCAAAGATCTGAGGGGGAAATTAAGGCGAGGAATCTATAAATCCAACACAAAGTGGGATTGAGCTGTGTTTGAAGGGATGGAGGGAAGCTGCAAGTTAAAAAAATACCAACCTTGCAGCAGGATAGAAATAATCATCACCTGACCACCTGAATCACTCAGCATCCCACGGACCCTCCAAGTGGTAGCACTGAATTTCCTCCTGTGCTACAAGAAAAGAAAAGCTCCTCAGAAGGGTGTTTTTCTCAGGATGCATCACAATTCTTGCTCCAGAGGAACTGAGTTATTAAATATCTTTAGATCTCCCTGAGTCTCCTCCTGCTTCCACCCAGGTCTATTCATGTGTCACTGCAAACTGGCACTGTCACTCCTCAGGTGCAAGGATTTCTCCTCCAAATTTTGTGTCTTGGGCCTAGGGAAAGAATTAGGGCTGCCTGGGCCTGGCTGAGCTTTCCAGTTCATCCCTGTCCTCCTTGGCAAGGCCATGATCAGAAATCCCTAATTATTTCCTTAAACACCCATGGAATCAGAGGGAACAATTCAAGGTTATTACAGAAGCACAAAAAGTAAAAATTGTATCTCAGGGGCTGTTTGAGACCAGAGAGTGGGATATTCCTGGGTGGGAAGAGAGATTTGCTTCTCACGAAGTTCTGGTCCAATTGCTGCTTCCTCAGAGCAGCTCCAACAAATCACTCCATGGGTGCTGCACATGCTTTAATTAGATATTGAATCACTGACTAGAAATGAGGCCCCCACATAAATCTGAGGTCAGCATCTCCCACCTGCTGTGCCTGAGCTGGCTGCTTCAGTGCAGGCAGAAGGTCTGTACCTGCCCCTGACCTTCCTCTAATTATTTGGAATCCATATTATGGACCTTGCTGCACGAGGCAGCCAATGCCAGGTGTTAAATTAATAAGCTGAACCAGGTTTTCTGATCAGTGCTCTGGGCTGTTTGCCATTCCTTTTTCTCCTCAACATCTGATGAAATAACCCAGGGCTTTGGTCAGAAGTATTTTGTGATATTGATAGCTCTTTGGAAGTGTTGGGTATTTTTCCTGCTGGGTAAGAAAGAAAAGAAATTGGGGGAAAAGTGATCAAGTCAGGGGAAAAAGTAACCAGAAAGCTGATTTTGGGGGAGGTCAGGGTGTAAAGGTAATCACAAATGTCTTCTGGAGGTCTGGTGCTGGTAGTTTAGTGCTGGTGAACTGAAAATACAAGCAGATGTAGTGCTGGGAAGATTTTAATCCATCCTGGTACCCATTCAGCCATGGGATGAGCAAGGACAACTCCCCAGCTACCACCCATGAGTCTGGATAAAATCCAATTTCCTAGCAGGCTGAGGAACATCTCCCCATTATGGTCAAAGCAGCTAAATCCACATGCTGGAGACAAACATTACCAGGACAGGGGAGGGAACAGCAGTGTGGGACAGGGATTCTGCAGAGTGGCTCTTGGAAGGGAACCTGTCACCTGAGACTGCCACCAGGGAAATCCCTGACAATTCATTTGCTTGTGGAGTACTTTTCCTAATAGAAGAGGCAGCAACACATCAATAAAGGCATCCAGGAGGGGGCTGGAAACATCCTGGGAAACAGAGAGGGAGTGACTGGAATGTAGGTCCCAGGTTCAGATTTTTGGGGTGAATTAACTAAGAGAGGCCCAAGGAGCTACAGTGTCACTGATGTTCTGATTTTGTGGAGAGATTTCATGGCTGATTTTATGGCTGTTTGGGGTTGAAAGGCTTGGGTGTGTTCAGAGTGGGTTCTGGAGTGGCTTGGCCACCTCCTCCCTTTGGAGGAAAGTCCTCTTGCTCTCACCCTGCTTTCACTGGGACTTTCCTTTTGGACTCAATGATCCTGGAGGGTCCCTTCCAACACAGGAGAGTCTATGGTTTTATGATTTTAAGCTGCTTCTGGCAGGAACAATTCAAGGATGAACAGTTCAAAGGTGAACAGCACCTTATCCTCAGCTGCACAGAGACTTTTTAGCATCAGGACAGGGGGTAGAGGACAAAAATAATTCTCATCCCCACCTTGAGAAAGTAGTAGTTGATTAATGTCTCCAAAGTTCATGGGTCTCTCTGTTTCCTACATTCTGGTCACAGTGCCTGCTGCAAACGTGTGAAAAAGAGAAACCACAAAGATAAGAGAATTTCTGCTGGAATGGGCAGAGGGGAAGGTTCCCAGACCCAGCTAAAAGGCAGCAGGGAATGAACCAGATCTTCTGTCAGTCCGTCCATCCATCCATCCATCCATCCATCCATCCATCCATCCATCCATCCATCCATCCATCCATCCATCCATCCATCCATCCATCCATCCATCCATCCATCCATCCATCCATCCATCCATCCATCCATCCATCCATCCATCCCACATGTGTAATAATCCTGGTTGCAGGAGATATCTGTCTCCAGGTCTCTCTCCACTCCTTTCCATCAGAACAGAAATCCATTCAGAGCACAGGGAGAGTTATTGGTGTTGTGTGGATGCTCCAATAGATTTTTTTATTGCCCTTTCCATGGAGATTGCAAAGCCCCAGCCATGCCAAGGCTGTGTTTCCTTCATCAATTCTTGTGACTGCTTAATGCTGATGCTGTACAGTTTGGCAGCCCCCATTAGGAATGGTTTTTCCCATGATATTAACAGGCAGAGAAGCTTTGTGCTGATGGATAAAGCCTGGTGTAAAACCTGATTGGAATCAATCAGAGTAATTGTCTGGATGCGTGGTGGTTAATAGGAAATGTCCTGCATATTATTGGCTGGTTTATACAGCACAAGGATTAACTTGCTGCTGCCTTCCGTGGCTCACATCCTCTCCTGAGCTGCTGGGGGAGGTGATGGATCTGTTGGGAGGCTCATGGAGCTTGGGGAGAGCCCTGCAGTTTGTGTTTGCCCCAGTGATTATTCTGCTTTTCTGTCCGTGGCTACGGACTGGGCAAAGGGCAACTCTCAGCCTGTTCCACGAGTGATGCTGAGCCCAGAGCAGGGCCTGGGGGGGCAGCAGGAAGCAGAGACCAAGAGGTATCTGAGCCTTGTGTGCCTCAGACTCACACTCTGGCCATTAAACACGATCCTGAGTCCATCCAGGCCAGCCTGGTGTTCCCACAGCTGGGCTGTGTTTGGGAGGGGATATGAGGAGATGCCCACCAGGAGCCTGCCATCCCTCAGGATCTGGGTGCAGAGGCAGCTGGGAGGGCTGAATGTGAGCAGGCACAGTCTGATCCAGCCAGGGACCACCACAACCACCCTGGAACAGGCTTCAGAGGCAACAAACACGGTGAGAAGCCACTCCCAGCCCAGGGGGACCCAGACAGCCTCTGCCTGGTGAGACACTCTGTGATCAGACACTCTGGAGCTGAGCTAAACCCTCTGTGCCTGCAGGAAGCAGGTGGACCACAGCACCTGGCATGGTTGCACACAAACTGGGAGCAGCTTTGTTTTCCAGCATCCTTCTCTTCTGGGAGAGGCTTAAAGCACATTAAGCTTCCCCATGGAAGCATCTTCCCAACCTCCTGGCAGCTGTGGGTGCAGCACCCTCTGACCTGCAGCTGTGCCCCCAAATTCTACTGAGGGTGTTCTGGGAGAGGGGCAGTGACCCACAGAGGGCTGGGCTGGCTCAGGGCAGCTCTTCCTGGGAAGCCTCTGGATGTGAGGACTCAGCTCCCTCCCTGCCACAGGGACTGAGCTTTTTTTCCCCTCTGTTTTGGGGGATTTATCATTAGTGAGGTTAATAAATCCCCACAAAGCACAGAGATATCACTTGCATTTCACAAGTAAGGGGCTGACTCTTGCCTGAGGTCAGGAGCAGTGCCTTTAATTAAATCCAGTGCTGGAAACTTCTGAGTCCCTGGGAAGAGATCTTTCTTTCCAAAGAGCAGGAGGAGAGGGAGAGCAGGATTTGGCCAGGAGAGGCCAACTGCCCTCGATGACCAGAGCCCTGGGTACCACCTGAAGTGCAGCAGGCTGGGATCTGAATGAAAGAGCTTCCTGAGCACTCCTTTCTTCCCTCAGTGAGTCGAATACTATTAACCTTTAAGGCAAAATTATATTTTGTGCCTCTGGGAAGCAGTAACATTTCACAGAACTGCACTGGGGAATCAGGTAAACAATTGTTAACTCTCTCCAGCCCCATTTCGAGGCCAGCTCAGGGTGACTGTGTGTGCAAACCCAGACAAGCTGAGAAGGTCTCTGAGCTCAGGAACCCCTGAGAGGTAAGAGTCAGCTGGAGATCCTCTGTCCCTGGCTGAGCCTGATGTCCCAGATTTGTGTGGCTGTTCAGAAGAACCCACAGAGAATCACAGAATCCCAAAATGGTTTGGACTGTAAGAGACCTCAAAGATCATCCATTTCCTGCCCTGTGCCATGGGCAGGGACACCTCCCACAAGATCAGCATGTGACCCAAAGCTCTGCCTTGTTATTTTGCCATTTCCAAGGTCCACAGAGATTTTGGGAAAGAGATCTGGCTTTTCATGGCTTAGGATGTGATTTTTGGGAGTCAGGTCATAAGAAACCATTTATGAATCTGTGCTGTGCCATCTCTGACAACGGGGGACAAATCTGCTGTAAAAATCACTGCTGTTAAATAAAGCCATGCTGGCTTTGAACCAAATATCCAGCTGTGCTGAGAAGATGCTTCACCCAACAGCTTTGACAGTCCAGAGGTTTTGACCAAGTCCTGTCCTGCCCTGGACAAAGGGACAGGGACATTTGCTGTCAGGGTGGGACAGGTTGGTGTTGGCTGTGAACTCCACCAAGCTTCTAAACCTATTGGATACTGGGATCCATTTCTGTAGGGAAAAAACCCCATAGCCAAACCCAAAGAGAATTAAAAAGTGAGGTCTTTCCCTTCAAGCCAGTGCTCCCCACTGGACCTACCCACCACCAGGCACTGCAGGTTGGGCAGCCACGGGTAGTGAGGGGGCTCTGAGCTGCTCGAGCCTTGGCAGGAGCCACAATCCCAGGACAAAGTCAACACCTTGGGTGGAAAATTAAATCAATGAAGCAGAAGGAGCCAGAAAGCAAACGATGCACGGGCAGCAGAGCCAGCTTCCAAATTGAAATGTGTTTGCTGGGGATTGTCCATCGGCTTGGGGAGTTATTATTTCCATTTGTCTAGTTATGAATTAATTTCTAGAGGACTTAATCATCCCCTCCCTTTTCCCCTCCACAACCCCCTCTTCCCTTCTCCTTCTAATTTTCCACTTGACTGGGGATCCTCTGACAGTGAAAATTCAGGCTTAGAGGAGGTCCACGCAAGCTGCTCCATTAGGCTGGATAATCTCATTGGAACCAGTGGCTTGAATAATAACACCTTCACCTCCTGCACAGCACCTGATTCCAGTGACACTTAACACCCCGGGCTGCAGGGATGGCTGGCAGGAGAAGGAGAAGGGGCAGGGGTGGGGCAGAGCCTGCCCAGAGCACCCTTTGTCTCCTGGATCTGCCAATCCAGCAAGGACACCTCTGCAGTTTGAGGTAAAAGCCTTCTCCACTGCTGGGACATCACAGAATCATTGTGTTGGAAAGACCTCAAAGATCACCAAACTCAAACTTTGATTTAATACCCCCCTGCCCACTAAACCATGGAGCTGAGTGCCACATCCACTCATTTTTAGAACATTTCCAAGGATGGTGACTCCACCACTTTCTTGGAAAGCCTTTTCTAGTGCTTAACCACTCTTCCAATGAAGAAACTTTTCCTAATATCCAACCTGAACCTCCCCTGGTGCATCTTGAAGCCATTTCTTCTTGTCCTATCACTTTTTACCTGGAAGGAGAGACTAAAAACTGAGAGGTGCATCTAAAAACCTGAGTTCTGTCACCAACCCATAAAGTGGATACTTTGAATCCAGGATTCTGGACTGGATGTTGATCCTGAAGAATTTCAAGCAGGACATTTTTGCCCTTCAAGTGCATAGTTGGACTCCTGTCCATCATGAATTATCATGTTGGGAGAGGATGTCTTGTATAGGTGGATGAGAGACAACACCATGAAACTGCACTTGAATTCCTACCTCCTTCAGCATTCCCAGCCTTTTCCAACCACCTACCCACACTGGATCCCTCCTACCACAGCCTGTGTTGTAGCACTGCCACAGTCAGAAGGAATGACCTCTTCCCAT
>VZRX01011524.1:155421-172413 GCA_013398075.1 Notiomystis cincta | reverse complement strand
CAGCTGTCTGGAGGGACGGCAGTCTCTGCAAGGATGACCCATAGGAGGCTGGTTCTGTGGGGTGGTGTTGCACCATCTCACACTCGCTGGTGGGCTGAGACTGGAGTGTAAGAGGCCCCCTTTGGAAAATCTGGGAGAATAGCTGCTGCCATTGGAATCTTGTAATTCTGTAGAGCTTCCACATAAGAATGTAACCCAACCTCTGTCTCCCTTCCCTGCTTTCCCCACTGGCTGTCATTGTGTGACCTCACCCCCTCCAAGGCCCCTGCATAAGTCCCCTCCAACTGGAAGTTCACCCTCTTCTCCTCTGGGTTTCTCCTGATAGGGCCTTCTTCCCCGGGTCCTATGAATAAAGCCCTTGGAAAACACATGGGAGGAGCTGCCTCCTTCTTCTAAGTGGTGCTGAGGCATAACAACCCAGTGTGAGAGTGGCTACAGGTGCATCCATCACACAGGTGAAGGAATCCAGTTGCAGAGGTAAAACCCTCACCAGAATTCTTTTCTCAAAGGGGTTCTTGGGATACACACTGGGTCCCCCATTGGCCACCCACGTGGTGCCTACAGGATGGGCTTTGGGGCTGGGTGGAAGCTGCAGGTTGGTTTCTGCCTCCCTCTGTGCACAGCAGCCTCTAAGCTGAGCTTTGAGCCACATGAGCAAGCACATCTCTGACTGGTCAGGGTTCCTCCCATGAGTAACCAGGCCAGTGACACAGGTATCAGTTGAGCTTTCCCTTTTTACACCTGCTCTAATGTATGTCTATTTTCTATGTTCCTCAAAGCTCTTTTTTTTTTTTTTTTTTCTGTGAGGTGGTTCTGTCATCACTGCTTCACACAAGTACAGAAGAAAAGGACTCTTCTAAAGTGATAAAAAATGGCTTAATAATGCCCAGTCTGGCCCAAAATTGGTGGGAAGGGGGAAGGGGTGAGCAAGATATCCTCTTCACTCGTCTGCTGAGGGCCTGATCCTGTACAGGGAAACTGTCTTGAGAAATACAGACCCTACTTCAGCCAGGCAGCTCAGAAAAAACAAGTGATGGTGATGATGACTTTAAGCAATAATTTAGGACTGGGATTACTGTAGAGCCACTGACATTTTTATCCACTTGTTGTTTTTGGGGTTCTCAGAGACATGGGGCACTTCACTGCAGGATTTTAATGTACATGTGACTCCAGTCATTCACATTTATCCAAGTGAGACCCTGGCCCGTGCAGCTCCAGAGCAGCCTCATCAAGGACCCTGCACTTGATGGGAACCAATCTTCCCCCAGCACTCCCATAATGAAGCACACTTTCCCCTCAGTAATTTTGTGATGTAACCACATGCCCAGTTTTGTCCTTCACAGAGGCTGTGCAGGGTGGCACAGGCACTCATTGCTCCTGCATGAGGCTCTTCTCTCCCTGGCAGGCAGCAAGAGATGCACTGGGATGCAGCCAGGGCCAAACAGGTTCTTCTTAGGTCAGTGAATTCCCTCTTGCAGTTTCTTTCCAAATTGCCAAAAGAAGCCCTCAGTAATGTGTATTATTATTACTAAATGTTGCATAAAGAAATACCCATCTGCTCTGCCCGCCAGGAGGAAAACCTACCCATCTAATATAAGTGCTAACTTCGTGGAGATCTTCAGAGCTTTCCAGCTCTCTCTTTACAGTCACTTCAGGGAACAACAGCATTACAAGGGAATGATTTCTGCATGAGGGCACCTAAAATTTAAGCTCTAGCAAGGCTGAGTGAATTCCACTCTAAAATTACCTGTTAATCGCAAGGTGGGTGCCCTAAGTGCTGGGACAGAAAGTCAAAATACATCTTGTATTCCTCCTCCTCCTGCTTCTACCTCACAAATGACTGAAGTGTGCATGAAACACCTTCACAAAATCCACAATTTATTCTGCAGGATTTCAACAATGTGCCCTCCTGGGAGCTGAAAACCTTGTCTCAAACACGGGAAAGAAGGGATGTAGATCTGGCCTCTCCCAGATGTGAAGTGAGATGGGGTATGGAGCAGTGTGCTGGAGTCTGGCATTCCTTGTAGAAAACATATCTCAAAAGTTTCTGATCACACTGCCCTAATAATGTGAACAGAAAGAAAGGACAAGTGAGAACTTACACAACCAAAAGCAAGGGGTAGTGTGCAGTGTCCGAAAAGGTTGCTGGCTTTAAGATCTGCATTGGCAATCCTAAGAAGCAAAAAAAGAACAAATAACAACATGTCTTCAGTGTGGGAATGCTGACATGATTCCAATAGATTTTTCTGGTGTTTTGGCCACAGATGAGTGGGAGCAAAATGGCATTTCTTCAGAGGCTGTGGCAAATAACACGTTAGAAACACAGATGTTGCCAAAGAAAAGACCCATATTGTGATAGGTGAGGTGACAAGAAATGTAAATGGGGAGTACAGTGAGAGCTGCTCAGTCATGCATCACTTTTACAGCGTTCAATTAACATCTGTCAATAGCTATAATTTCTCTTTTTTGGCAGCTGGATGAGTGACGCAGACAGAAATCAATATTTCAGGGCAGCAGAGAAGGAGGAAAATTGGCAATGAAAATGGTAATTTAAAACCCAATTAAGTATGGTGGCTGGGGGAGAGAAACAGAATTATTTTGCTATAATGGTGTGAAGACAGAGGGAGAAGAAACAAGTATTTTAATCCTAACTTCCAAAGGGTTAAATTTTGCTGTACACAGGAGCTGAAGGTGCTGAAGGCCACATTGTTATACTGGTACAGAGCCAAGGTAAAGGAAAGATGTGGCCACTAAAGCTTCTTTTAACTGAGTGTCATTTCTGTGGCTCTGTATCAGTAGCCAAAACTGCTCCCATACAAGCACTCTCTGCATCAAGGACAGCACGTTTATTTTAAAATGTTAACCACAATCTAGATTAGCAAAGGCCCAGCAATTAAATCGGTATTAGGAGCATTTTCAGTAGATTAATACACAGATTAGCAGCACTCTTTAAGTGGTTTGCTTTGCAATGGTTGCCTGACACGCTGCCTAATTAGTTATTCCATCTGAATGCTAATAGCTGCAAATTGGATCAATGGCCCAGGGACAGCCAAAAAGGCCATTGCTTGACTTTAAATATTACTGAGTGCTACGTGCAGTGCTCCCAAGGCTGCTCAGCCCACAGCTTTGGAAACACAGGGAGGGCACAGCAGAATGGCCACAGGGCTGTGGCCAGTTTGCATTTATTAGACACAAGTTTATTTTTGGTTAAATGAGCAAAATTGCAATGAGACCTGCATTGAAGAAATCTATTATCAATCTGAGTTATCCCTAATAAACTGCCAGTCTCACATGAGCTGGCTCGTGGGGGGAAATATGGGCTCTTCATCCATCCTTTCCTGCCCATAAAACCTGGAAGTGCACGTCTGTTCCTGTTATTTTATGCACTGGTTTATGTTCCTTATGCTCATGTGGCAAACAGAACATTTTGGGGCCACTGTTATCCTTTTCAAATGGCAACCACCCCTCAGCCTTTGCTTCACATTTTATAACATGTGGAGATGGCTGGAATCAGTAACCTGCCCCCAGCACAGCTCACTGCTTTCACTTCACTGCCTATGGCCTGAGAAATGTGCTCCTTCCTGGCATGGGAAACATTATGGGCCACACTGAACTCAGGGTCTTTGGGAGTTTTTCCTATAGCTGCCACCACACATGCAGGCTGGGATCTGGGGGAGCCATGGTGATCTCTGAGTATGTGGATTTTCCCCATATGGGTAATTTATCTGCTTACAGCCAGAGGAGGTGTTTTTTAGGTTGTTTCAGGTACAACTGCAGAGACAGCCTTACACCTTGGCTGTTTGCCAGCAGGCTTTCCTCTCTCTTTGGCACACAAATATATATGATTATACAGGGGGTAGAAATAACACACCAGCTGCAGGTGCAAACTGGGATGCTCCAAGTGCAAAGTGTTCTTTACTCCAGGTGAAACCTCCTTTGTTTTTTCTCATAAAGCTTCTTTTTTTTTTAAAAAAAGAACCAAACCCTCCCAAATCATGTGGTTTTTTGGAAGGATCCTGAGTGACTCCAGTGGGCAGCTATTGGAGAGTCATCTTCATTCACTGCAGCCCAGACTGCACTGAGAGGCAGCCACAGCTCCAGCCAGCAAGCACACACATCATCCCACTCCAGACCCATTCCAGTGACACACACACCCCCAGGGCAAAGCCTCCAACAAGGGGGGCACCCTGCCATGTCATTTCCCAGAGTAGCTTTTTCTCCACAAAGAAAGTTTTAAGAGGAAAAAAAAAACACCAACCCTATCATTTTGCCTTTCTTCAGCTGAATTCTCATCAAATTCTGCCTCTGTAATAACCTCCTTATGTAGCACATTCCAGGAGAGTGCTTTGCAAACTGTGTGAGTTTATTGAGAGCCAAAGTCATTTTTCCTCCTGCCAGTCTACCCAGGATGGCTGTATCATTTCACAGCTACAGCAGTGAAAGAGAAAAATAAGTGAGAAGAAAGGTGCTACTTACTGTAATCATCTATCTTGATTTCCATGTATTCTACCTTAGGCATTTGCCTGTCATTTACAGCCAGCTGCACATTTTCATTTACCTCCAGCTCAAAAATTTCTGAAAGAAGAAGGACAAGATCACAAAAACTTTAGGCACAGTTTGTGAAAATGCATTTTAACATTTTNAGTTCTGCATTGGCAAAAAGCTGTGTTCCTGAAATCAGTGCCATTCAGCTGATTTGCAGGAGGAGGGAACGTGACCTGCTGTGCTGGGACACTGCTATGGGTCCCTGTCAGACATCCACCTGCCATGCAAAGACTGAGCTCAGATGAGGAGGTCCTCAGGTCTATGTCCAAGTTACACATAATAAATAGGAAGGGAGGAGACTATGGAGGGCTTCAGGCCAAGGCTGTAGTGCTGTGCAAGACAAAATCCATGGGAAGGAAAGCCTTGGGGGAGGAGAGTGGACAAAGCTCATACAAACCTGCAATGTCAGGTTTTGGAGCAGTCTTGACTTTTGGAGTGCTTCAAACATTTTTCATTTTGTTTGTGTGTCTTACCCAAGGACTCTCTGGGTCTGAAATAGAGGATTCCTTCCTCCTTCCTAGGATTTAACCTTTATCCCCTCATGCTGAGCCTCTTGTGGAAAAAGCAGTTGGGAGACACTTCATGCTGTATGTCTCACATGATGGGAAATGTCTCCATGTGATGGCAAAGATCCTGAGCCCCATGGAGGAGGCATTCAAGGGCTGGGGTGAGTGAATCCTGCTCTGGGGAGTCTGGGGAGTGCTCATCCCCCTGGCATCAGTCTGGATGTGAACCAGGGGGATCCAGGGCATTATCTCTGCCATGTGAACCCAAGGAGGGTGTGAGATTTCACAGCACATGTGTGTCACTGACTGCAACTTCCCTTTTGAGACACATTGACAAATAGATGTGTAACCCCAGCTCCTCAAACAACACTTCTGGTACCTGATTATCCTGCTCTCTCTGCCCTCTCTGCTGGACAGGCAGACAAATCTGGCCCTTCCCAGTTAATACATTTCAGAGCTGTTGCAGCAGTAGTGTATTGGTTCAGTGACTATTCACCCTGCTTCTGCAGAGCCTGGCTCTTTAACAAAACCACAACCCCCACAAAAGTGCCAAAGCAACAGCCTATTACGTTCAGTTAAATATTAAGATTCTCATTTAATTATGGCACACACAAGTAGCTTTATCAGCAGAAAGGGGCTTGCCACGTAGGGGAATTTAGTCAAGCCGTTTTATTTGTTCATATAATTGCATTCACAGAAAGCCAGGAAGACTGTGAAGGAAATAAAAAAGATTGGCATATCTCCTAAAGGACTTTCCTTTTTGCTTTAGGACCACAGGGAGCTTGAGTCTGTGGAGTACAAATGGTCATTGCTTAATTAAATGTAAGCACGCTCTAATATTCAGTGCAACTCACTATTATCAGATTACTGCAGAATACAGAGGCAAACTCCCTTTTATAGAGTAATGGGCTCATTTCAAATAAGTAAATTCAGTAACATGCAACTGCCAGTTGCCCTTTATTCAAAAGCAAAAGAATGAGGGGAGAAAAAAGAAAAGAACCAGGGGAAATGGTAATTGTATGCAGAAGATCATGAATTTCAGTAGAGGATGTGTTCTGCACATGAGTAGATTGAGTTCTCTGTGCAATAGGTGCTACCCATATGCATCTGTCAAAGTAAAACTAGTCCTGGTCTGTTTTGGTTTACTTTTTAAAGCACTTCATTTACTGTTTCTTTTTTTTTAAAGCCTGTCATTTTATCCACCTAGAAGTATTTCATAAAACTCTACAGGAGGGTATAACACCACTCACGAGAGCACTGTCCCATGCTGATAAAGCCAGACAGACATCCCCAAGTCTATGGTAAAATTAAGGTGTTTTATTTAAAGTGGGGGAGAAAGAAAGTGACTTTGGAGCTGCAGGACAGGGCAGAGAAACTCTCCTGCTTGAAAGGCCTTGTGGCCATCAGCTGTGCTGCTCTGGGTTACCCTTGGGGAGGCACTGCCCAGCTCAGGCTCTGCTGAGAAGAAGAGGCACCTGACACTCCCTTGTACAGAGACTTTCCTGTGACACCTACTACCTTCAGTGGGAGATGAATCAGCTCAGTATTTCACAGTAAACCTTTAATTTCAGTGCCAAATTTCTTGGTTTGCTCACTCTCTTTTTTGTTTTACTTTTGAGAGAAGAGCAATGAGTTGCTGTAAATCCAGGTAAGTAAAAGTGACACTTGATAAACTGGTATCGACCATGTACAAAGCAGATAGAAATAGAATAAAGGTGTTGCTTAATATTTGGGTCACATCAGTGCCTGAAGTCCCTAACTGCAGTTAAGGCTGGGCTAAACTCTTTGTTAAAATGAAAGATGGTGTTTTCCCACTAAAATGATGGGAGCAGATAAATCTTGGTTTCATGTGAGAGTCAGTGCCACACTCTGCCAGAGTGGAACCCCAGAAACTCCATGGCTTTCTGGACTCTACATTGCCAAATATTTTGAAGGAAGAAACCCATTTTTGGAATAATTCCAGCTTTGCACTGATGTAGATGCAAATCATTAGCATGAAAAAGCTTTACCAAACAATAAGTGCTGCAATCTCCATGGACAGATCAGGCAGAACCAGGCAGAGGCACCACTTGTGGGGCTCCCTCCTCTGCATTATCTCTGATAATTCATATCAGAGGGATTTTATTAAAATCACAGATTAAGCTAAATATTTCTTATATTTATCTTACTATTTCTTATATGTGGGACCCAAACCAAAATCAGTGGAAGAGTAACAAAAAGAGAGGGATTTGAACCATGCATTTTTTTGAGAAAGAGGATAACAAACATCATAAACACATAAAGCCACAACCCTTGTGTTTTTACCCCAAACAGCAGCTGTTGTGATGGCAGCACAACAGCTCTGCAAGTCCCTCTGCCTTGCAGAAAACCTGCATTAGGCAGAGTCTGGACTCCCCAGGAGTGTGAGTTTAGCAAAGAGCAGCTCCATCTCACTGTCCTGCCTGGTTACTTCCCTCTGAAGAGTTGCAAAGCTCAAAGCCCAAGCCCGTTCTTACTCTGTGCATCTGTTGTGTTGTGAACAGTCACCATCGGGACACGGGGACCTTGAAAAGGAGGAGAAAAGAACCTGGTTACATTTCTATCCAAGCACACACAGACACACGTGAACCTGGCTTTGAATTCCGTGGAGCTGAAGGCTCCTGAGACTTGCTTTTCATGCAAGAGTAATCTAAAAAGCAAATCACCCTGGTGTTAGAGAGAGTTTATGACTAAATGACAGTACTGTAGACTCAAAGACATGTGAGGTTTCAAAGCCCTTTCCCAACAGACCACTAAATGCATCTTTCCCTAATTTGTAAACATTATAATTAGCACAAACACAATTAAATCACTTGCCTTTAAAATTATTCTAATGACACCCAAACATCACAGCACAAAGCATTTACATTTTGTATGCTATGGATAAATGTTGCTGTTTTGCAAATTATATTTTTCTTAATGAATTAAACACCAGCTTGACTCTCACACTAAAAATGGCCACATATTCTGTCTTAAAATGCAACATTTGGGTATTGAAATCAGCCAGTGTTATACAAAGAGGATTATCAGTACTATGCTGTGCACAGGAGTGAACCACACAACTTACACTGCCACAGGATGCTGCAGCATTCAGGATGCCACAGCCTTTACCACAGGGTGCTGTAGGGTGCTTTAGTCCTTAGCAGAGTGGTCTGGGTTCATCTCCTTGTTCAGAAAGTCATTGAGGGGCTGATTGATAGAAAAATGGGGTGGCACATGAGATCACATTCATGTTGTGGTTGTCAGCTTCCTTCTGCCTGTTTCCCAGTTGTCATCTGGTGACTGCTCTTGGAGACAGGACACTGGGCCAAGGTGGGCTGACCCAGGGCAGCCACCCACATGGCACTCCTGTACCTGTTTGTCCTTTTCCCCCTTGAGCCTGGCAGGACTGCTCAGGAGGGTGGAAGCAGCCCTGCAGTGATGAAATGGTGAATTCTCCACCTCAGAGACAGCGGTGATCTCACTTTCCTTCCCTTTCCCCATAAGGTAACCTGGTGCAACAGCAGCAAGTGTGAGCAGCTGGGGAAATCTCTGTGCCCAGCAAAGATCCCAACAGCAGGGCCAGGAGGCTCCCACAGGGTGTGTGTGGGAAGATCTCAGAATCAGAGATCCATGGAATCATCTCAGTTGGAGTCATCTCTGAGATGATCGAGTCCAACCATTAACCCAGCACTGCCAAGCCCACCACTAAACCACATCCCTCTACATTTACTACATTTACACATCTTTTAAATACCTCCAGTGCTCCATCACTTCCCTGGACATCCTCTTCCAATGCTTGGCAAACCTTTTGGAGAAGAAATTTTTCCTAATATCCAATCTAAACCTCCCCTGGTGAAACTTGAGGCCATTTCCTCTTGCCCTATTGCTTATTCCCTGTGAGGAGAGATCAACCCCACCTGCTGCACCCTCCTTTCAGCTGATTGTAGAGAGTGATGAGGTCTCCCCTGAATCTCTTCTTCTCCAGGATGAACACCCCAGCTCCCTCAGCTGCTCCTGACAGGACTTGTGCTCTTGACCCTTCCCCAGCTCTGTTGTCCTCCCCTGGACACACTCCAGCACCTCAATGTCTTCCTTGTTGTGAGGGACCCAAAATTGAACGCTGAAGATCAAAAAACCCAATGTTCTTTAAGCTTCGAAAGTAAGACTGATATTCACTGAGATTCCAACACCTTTAGGGTGCCTTCTTCAGCCCTTCAACCTACAAGCAAATCCTGTGGGATCACCACTTGTGCAACAGTAATTTGTGTAGGGCTGGCTGCAAAAATTCCCCTGAAATGCTGCAACTGAGGGTGTGCACAGAAATGGCAACAAAAGCAGCCATTCATACTGGTTTGGTACATGAAATAAGTTCTTGAGAGCAAGAAAATCCTTAAGGTGTTATAATTGTGTCAGTGGTTTTCCCTGTGCTGCCAAGAACCCACATCACATCGTGGGCAGTCAGGAGTGTTTCATCCAGACCTTGCCTATACAGAGAAAAGGCAGAAAAAGATTTTATTTATAATTAAGCTGGCAAATATGGCAACCTGAGTTTTGTTTCCTTGTAACTGAGAATCTTCTCCCCTGACAATCTAATTCTTTTGTTAGCACCATTTTTAGAATGCAGGAAGGTGGATTATAATGCACAAAGGAAAACAGGTTTACTCACTAGGATTTAGCTGAATTTACCTTTCTCCTACTGATATACATTGATATGCTGACCATATTTATTTCTAAATCTGCCCTGCTGTTTCCTTGCAGTCCCAGAAGCCAGACTGCTGGAAAAGCAACAAACCTAATAAACATGGGCATGATAAAATCATCACTGAAAATAAAAGGAATCCTCCCAAATGGCTTCAGTTGGAGCTAGAGCAGTCCTTTAATTAACACCAAAATGCCAACAAAAAGGAAGGGATAAAGAGAGAAATACAATGCATGTAATCCTTTGATTTTCTAATTTATTTTTCCTTTTTTTTTTTTGTTGGCATTGAAAAAGCTGTAAGAAACTAATAAAGAGAAATTCTAGTGTGTAGTTTAGAAAATTACATGTATTATATATTGTGTTTCCTTTGTCTCTCACCACTAACTACTGCTACTGTTATTATGTCATCTCCCCAAATCAATGTTTTTAAGTAAAGTCCTATATAAAGATATTCAGTTTGAGGTAATATGAAATAAAAAAGAGAAAAATTAAAAATGAATAAGTATCCTTGAAAAAGTATGTTTTTGAGTTGCTTAATTTTTACTTTTTAACAAACAAGGAAAAATGGTAAAGACAGATGTTCTATAGAGTAGAATCTCTGTGAGAAGAATTACTCTTAATATTAAATATTCTCAATGACAACACTCCAGTTAAAGAACATATTTCTTTTGTGAGCAGGCTGAAAGTCACGAAGAAGAAAAAGTCACTTTTTAGGAATGACATAAATTGCTTATTTCGATGCCAGTTTTTAAAGTAAAACAACCCAGTTACATGCTAGGCTGTGTCTTTTAACACACACACACATCAGGAGTCTTTCAACGCTCACAAGCTGAGTGCCTAATGACAGGGACAGAGAGAATTCCTTGAAACGAGAACTGTGTGTTCATTAAGTGCCTGGCCAGGTTTATTTTCCAGCCTCTGGTGGTGTGACAGTCCCATCACAGATGCCATCTGCTAAACGCCTTCCTCTGTCATCTGGGTCTGGGAGGGAAACCCAATTTGTTGAATGAGCTGCTGGGAGCTGACAGGAGCAGAGGGAGGACATCCTTCCTCCAGAGCCCCTCCAAAGGGGCTTTGATGGGGGCTCCTGAGCCCCAGCACATTCTGCTGCTGCTGTTCTTTAATCAGCACTGATGATCCCCCTGGGTCTCCTGCCCACCTCAGAAACCCTGGGAATGCTCTGCCTCTTGCTCACAGAGGTCCTGAGGGCATGGGAGCACTGGGATCCTTGAAGGATAAACCCCAAAGTGCTCCCCTTGAAGGGAGTAAAGCAGATCCTGAGCTGCTTTGCCCTGATTTGTAAAGGCAGGAGAGACCCAGCTCATACTTTATAACCTCATGACTGTTCCCAATGATGCTGAGGATGCTGCTGGATTTCTTGCCCCAGAGGGGAAGGTACAAGCAGGGCTGTGACACTCCCCAAGGTGTGGGACCTGGAACTGATGTTCCCTGCCACCTCCACCCAAAATTTTTAGAGGTGGCACCATACAGGCCCCTTTTATCCCTCTCTGCATCCTCATATGAGATGGGGATATGCTTGAATGCCACTGCAAGCTCCTCTCCCCTCTCCTGCCTCCAGCACTGCACCAGGCAGCTCCAGCATCCTGACAGGCATCTGAATGTTGTTTCTTTTGTATAGCTTAAGAGAAAGGAGCAAAACTATTGACAGAACTTCAGTGTATAGACTCACTCTGTACATCCCAGATAGATGCATGGTTAATAATGCTGCACAAGCCTCTGGTTACATGAATTAGATCTTCAATTAATACAGCTGAAAGTCCTGAAAGTCTGGGTTTATCATAAGGCCTTTGCCTTTAAAACCATTACTGTAATTATCCATGCAAGAAGTAAATTGAGCTATATCCCTAGAATGACAACAGGCAAATTTATCACCAAGGAAGTGCTACCCATCATGATCTGAATGGGCACAGAAACTCAGTGCCTCAGTAATTTGACAAGAAAAAGCACTGGCCACGATTTATCAATTTTAAAGCAGCTTTTATTGTTATTTCCAAGAGGATTTTGCTTAAACATGATCAGAAAAGAGCAACCCTAGGTGATAAGTTATAGATTTCTAGAATAAAAATGGAAAATCATTTTACAGCCTTGAAGGAAATATTTACCGGACATTTGTTTCGTAATACTTTTTATATTCCAGAGTACTCCTGATGCTTTCATGATCTAAACAGCATAGGGAATTATATCAGTTATTATAACTTAAAAATGAAAGTAGTGATTATAAAAAAAATATGAAGTAAAACTGAAGAAAAGTTAATCAAAATTATAGAAGTGTTAAGAAGAATAAAAAGAGGAATTGTCTTATTCTTCTCATCTATATTCTCAAAGGCTTCAACGTTGCAGATAATTTCAGACCAGAAGCCAAATTCTCAGTGTGTAAACAATGAAAATTCAAATACTCTCTGCCAGTGCCACCAGCATATCTCTTAAGCACTGATGAATGATTTAAGAGAGCAGCTGCAAGCGATGGAAGCTGAAAGGGTCTGGCTCTGCACAAGTGAGATAATTGGCAACAGCCATCTCTGTGTACAGATTCCAGATCTCTTTATTTGCTAATCCATGAATTATTTATGTGTGCTGCATAAAGTTCATATGTTGGGGTGATATTATCAGCCCAATAAATAAAGACGTGGGGAGTTCCGTGAACCAGTGCTCACAATTAAAATATTTCCCCATTTGCAGTATTTTCCAGCTGATGCTGTGGACAGATGTTGCTGCTGTTTGCTTTGGCAACCTTGCTGACATAAACATCAAACAGATTTATGCTGCTATTCACCCTCCCCAAGGCATTTAATTTTTTAATCAAATCTTTACTTCCTCAAATGTAACTTGTCTTGTAAAATAATCAATCCTGGCTTGTTCTCGGGCAACCACTCTGATGGTACTGCTTGTCTCTGCCCTGTGTGATACTGGTAATAAATTTCATGCTTACTTTATGTGGAGCAGAAATAAATCTGGTTGCTCTGAGGCAGCATCAGTTAGCAGTGACTAGAGGGCAAATGAACAAGAGATTTGGTCTTAATTCCACTACACAAAACAGGCCTGATGGGTTCTTCAAAAGGCTGCTAGAATGAATAAGCATGGTCAGGGTCTTCTGTCCATTGCATGGGATTTTGAGAGGTGCCTGCACACAGCAGTGTGGGAAGCTGGGCTGGCACTGAGCAGCTCATCCCCTGTCTGTCCTGTGGCCACTGGAGGACACAGGGCCTTTGGGCCTGAGGAGATCCTCCCTTGCTGCTTCAGGAAATTATGTGTTACAAAAGTATTGACAAACAACCTCTAAATATAACTGAGTTTGCTGCTGTAATTCCCTCTGGTGTCTTGCTCTTCTGGTAGGAGCTGCCTCCCAACTTGAAGCTGTAGGGGCTGTCACTCCTATTTTTGAGTATTTTTGGAGTTGTTCCAATAATCTGTTTTCTGCTAAGCACGAGTATTTCCATTGTACTCTGAGCAGACCTATGTCCCTGAAAGCTCTCACCCAGACAGGTGAACTAGATTATTTAAACTCCCTTTCGTAGGACAAGGTTTCTTTTCATCTTATTCTTTGATGCAAGAATGTTTTACATTCAGTTCCTCCTTTCTGAGCAGAAATGACCAGAACTCTACCCCAGCTGTTCAGGATGTCCTAATTGGTTCTTATACTGAAACTGCTACTGCTCAGTTCCATGGAAAAGTCCTTGCCTGATCCATCCTGAAAGAGCATTCACCTGCTCCATGACCACAGCAGGTAGGAAGTTTGGGGACATCCAGTGGTCAGGGTTGCATGCCCAGGCACCCATCTGCTCTGCTGAGGCATTTGTAACTTTCAGCTTCAAACAAACAAGACAAATTCTTGCCCTGAGTTGCCATGTGCCTAATTTTGCTCTTTGTACTTTTAATTTCTCCCACTCCAGCCCTGTAAGACATCCAGCTTCTCTGGTATTTCTCTCTGCCTTCTGATGATGCTTATCAGCTTTCTGTCTTAACAAATTCCACCAGCTTCATGCAGCTTTGGGTTCCCAGGCTGCCAGGGAACAATCTGGGTGAGGTCATTCCCCAGACCAGCTCCTAATGAACCCTGCTGCTGATCTCCAATTAGCCTTTTATTCCTCTTCAGCATAATCTACTTCCTGTTCCTTTTGCTGGTACTTGACCTTCACTCACAATTCTTTCACTAATCTCCCTCTTCTCCTTCTTAATTAATATCAGCCAATGAGGTGTCACATTGAGTGGGCTGAGCATTTCCTCCCTTTCATGAGGCTTTGGCTAAGGGTTTAAAAAGCATAATGCAATAATGCATGTGGATGGATCCAAAGAGGGACGTGGAAAACATACAAATGCCAGGGCATGGAGCAGGTATAATATAACCTCTGTAGTGAGAAGATCAGCTGTGAAAAGGAGACAGATTGGGAGAATTTGCTTGAAGAGTTCATGACCCTGATAATGCACCCCTGGAACTGCAAGTACCAGAGGCAGGAGGGAACAACTCCAGTTCACACGGGGTAACTGACTCCCCAAAAGCCCAAGGTATTTTGTTCTAGTGTGCTGGTCCAATCTATGGAACCTGAACAGAAAAATCCCCATACTCAACTCCCTCTTTTTCCCAGGTTCTGTTCCATTTTAATACCTCAATTTAACCCCTTTCAATTTAGTTTTAATCCAGACTTTCTGCAAACTTTGGAAAGAGATGAAACCAAAAGTTAACATTTGTCCCTATTTTTGAAGTATAGGTTTCTATAGTACATGCTAGTACATGCTAATCCTAAAAGAAATACCAAATGTGTGGGAATCTGTCTGGCATTTTCTAGACTCCCTGACTACTTTGGAAAGTCACTGGGTAGCTCAGCATGTCCAAGGAAGTTGTGCACTCTCCATCCTTGGAGGCTTTGAAGGCAAGACTAAACAGAGCCCTGAGCAGCCAGGTCTGGTATCTTCTCTGACTCTGCTGGGAGCAGGAGGTTCCACCAGAGACTCCTAAGGCTCCTCTCAACCTGAACTCTCCTATGATTTTGTGATTTCGTATTCAAAAAATATCACAGTACAGTGGTAAGGTACTGGAAGAAGTTTCCCAGAGAAGTTGTGGCTGTCCCATCCTTGGAAGTGTTCAAGGCCAGGCTGGATGGGGCTGTCTGACCTTCTCTGGTCTAGTGGAAAGTGTCCCTGTCCATGGCAGGGGTGGAACAAGATGAGCTTCAAGGTCCTTTCCAACCCAAACCATTCCATGATTCTATGATATTCAAGGAAAAAAGGATAATTCCTTATAATTGCAGCATGAAAGAAAATACTCTCAGTGCCATTTACACCTCATTAACAGACTGAATAAAACCCCATTTCATATTTTCTGTTTGTTTCATTAAAAACCTAGTATAAATTGATTTAGATAGTTTTAATTTATTCTTTTCCATCAGTAAAATTCTCTTGCCACAAAATAATGATATCCTAGTTAATTAAGTAATAACTGGCCCTGGATATTAACTTAAAAACCACCACCATAAATAACGTTGCTTCACATTGGTTATTAAGCTGTTTTCCTCTCATGGGTTCTCAGGTTTTAATATATCCTTAATGTACTGACTGTGTTAATAAGGGACTTAACAAGTAGCATGCAAACAGAAAACAAAAGCCAGCAATAAACCTTGCAGCTGGTCCAGCTGGCAGACAAGGTGAAAGAAGCAGTTTTCCTCAGAGGAAGCTTTAAATCTTGAGGGATGGTTACATCTGTACTACCCACTGCAGCATAATGAGTTCATCCAAGGTTGCTCATCTAGCTGGGAATAATGCACATGCACCCTGGTCTCGATGTGCAGGAGGCTTGTGCCTGACTTGTGAAGCTTCATTATGTGGAGCACCAGAGCAGCCTGTTGTCATGGTCGTTTATCTCCTGCGAGTGGAGCTCAGGCAAAATTTTGTATGTAGGGAATGACCAAGTGACAGGAACCCTGGCTGGAAGCAGGTGATAGATCACCTTCCTCTGGGCAATGCCAGGCAGCTCATATTTACAAGGAAGAATCAAGATGAAAGCAGGATCAAAACATGTGAAAGCAAGGAAGTCATAGTGCTTTGCAGAATGGGGTCATTGCAAAGGGGAGAGGAGTTTCACTTCAATTCCAAAATATTTTTTCAGGCACTGAAAATTAGGGACATCTATTAATTGTATCATTAAATATTCATGCATATTAGTTTGGTTTTTTTTCACCTGTTTTTATGTCACTAAGTATTTATGGGGAGCTTACAGTGCATTAAAGATGCATAAGAATAAAGTGAAATACTTTATAACATAAATGAGTGGTCTGCTGAAAGAAAAAAAAATGTACTGGAATACCCACAAAAGTCATCATTTTAACTAATCTCAGACTATAGTAATAACTAAAGCCATCATTTTAATTAGTCTCAAACTATAGCCATTACTGTGTTGTTAACAGGAGATAGAAAAGAAGTTCTCACCCAACTTCCAAACCAAGAAAACCACCCTCTCTTTTCCGGCAGAAAAAGCTCTGGTGGTACCTCCTGCTTGTGCAAAAGGGGGTTTTCCTGCCAGCCTGCTGTTTTGCAGTTGTTCAGCGTGGGAGGGAGCGAGGATGAGCATCCCCCACCCTACTTCACCCACAGGATTTGTGACCCCTGAACTGCGCACAAAGAACTCGAGAAGAGAGAGCCAACCTCGGCTGTTAAGTAAGAAAAGGAGTCAAGTGAATGCAAATGTGAACGATATAGTAATTATAATATAAATAGGGCCCAGAGATTAAGTCTGTGCATGCTTTCAAACAGCAGAAACTAATTTAGGCTTCATAAGCCTCAGGAAAAGTTCCAAAAGGTCACAGTTTGCCTGGAAGCGCTAATTACAGCCTCCCGCTCCCGGGAGCGAGAAGCCGAGGCTGTGGTAATCAGCCCTGTATGGGCTGTTCTGGTCTCACAGATAACACCCAGCCGGTGCCCGGAGACGCCAGCGAGCCCCGGGAGCGCCTCCCGGGCCCCGGCGCGGGGCTGGGCCCGCTTAGCATCCAGCTGGGTGGGAACCTGCGGGCGCACGGCTGGGACACGGCATCCTGGGGCACAGGGCTGGGACACTGCATCCTGGGACACGGCATCCTGGGGCACAGGGCTGGGACACTGCATCCTGGGGTACAGGGCTGGGACACGGCATCCTGGGGCACTGGGCTGGGGTACAGGGCTGGGACACAGGGCTGGGACACGGCATCCTGGGGTACAGGGCTGGGACACGGCATCCTGGGACACAGGGCTGGG
>VZRX01011524.1:140705-154568 GCA_013398075.1 Notiomystis cincta | reverse complement strand
GGGCACAGGGCTGGGACACAGGGCTGGGACACACAACTGAGACACTGCATCCTGGGACACACAACTGAGACACTGCATCCTGGGGCACACGGTTGGGGCACTGCATCCTGGAGCACAGGGCTGGGGCACAGGGCTGGGGCACCGTGTTCTGCAGCACACGGTTGGGGCACGGCGTCCTGGGGGCCCTGAGCACACGGCAGGAGATTCAGCTGTGCTTGACCACATCTCTGTGTTTGTGGTGCAGCTCGGGCTTTGTGAGACAGGTGTTTGGGTGTTTGGGCCGGGATACCTGGCTGGTGTGGTCACACAGGGACAGAACCTCTTGGGGGTTGCCTGCCCTGCTCTACCCAGAGAGGCAGCCCTGTGTTCAGACCCCCAGGGCACACACTGCCAAATATTGGCTTTCTGCCCCTTGCTGTAGAGCCAGAACCAAGCCAAGGACAGCTCAGAGAGCTCAGAAAACCTGAACCCCCAAGACCTGCACATCAAGAACCAAGTAGCAAAAATTTATATTGAAGTATATTATAGCAGTTGGTGGGATTAAAAAAACTCAAAACCATTAAATCTGGGTGAACTGATGAAAACCATATTTTATTTTTGAATGTTATAGAATATAGATACCATTCTACTCTGGAGTGCAGCAGTAATAGGCTGCAGTCATGAGGTGGCCCATAAAACCTTCCAGATGATGCTTGGGGTGGTCCTGTGCAGGGAACAGGGGTTGACTTCAATGATCCCTTCCAACTCAGGGTATTCTATGTTTTTATGATGATGAAATCCTGACTGAGATTCCCTAAGACATTGAATCTAGAATTGTCCATTCCCATCCCCACCTCAGCCACTTGGTCCCATGCCAGAATGTCCACTCCCTTGCAAGATCAGAAATGCTTGTAAAATCATCCAGGAAAGCAGCAGAACAGCTTCTAGAACCGATCCCAGCAGCAAAAAAAAAACCCAACAATATTCTATATAATTTTCTTTCATTTGAGTTCCTGGGCCCAGCTCAGAATGAGCCTGTTTGTGGCACAGGCAGCAGATTGCTGAAAAAGCCCCTGAGGTGGACAGAGGATGGATCTGCACTGACTTTGTCCTCCAGTCCTTGAGGACGGGCAGTGCTGTGTTCCCTTGGGATGTACTGAGGAAAAATATAAAAAAGGACTCTTCTAGGGGGTGATTGCATTTCACAGCAAGGTGAGGTGGGGCACAGGGAGGCACAACCTGTTGGGACAGCAGGTAGAAACGGCCTTCCCTCAAGTTCCCTCCTCCCAGACACCAGCTGGGAGTTATTGCTTGTGCTGTCAGCAGTAAAGAAATCATTTCAGGCTGGCTCTCAGCCTTGCCTGAGCTCTTCAGAGCCACTGACACGGGCACATGGAGCTGTAGCTTCCAGCTGAGGCAGAGCCCAGTAGTAAAATCCAGGAATCAGCATTTCACATTTGTTTAAACCCAGGTGTGCCTATTGCACTTTTACACTCATAGGCTCTTGACTTGGTTAATAAAACTCATTTTCAGTGCTAATAGTTATTCAGCATGCAGTGAAGTCTCTTTAGGCCTCAACAACTTAATTTATCATCATATTTGCCAAAGGTCACCCGAACTGCCAAGCTCTGGCCCTCTTAGCAGGGCCAGCTGCACTTAGAAAGCATTCACTTGAATTCCAGTAGGAAGTGAGACTCTCTAAGATGCTTTGCCTTTACCATGATGGGCACTTTTATGACATTTTTAGTTGACACTAAACCCATATACTTCAGAAATCTTGCCAGGCAGCAGGCTTTCTACCTATCTAAATTTAAAGTAGGGATTAAATGTAGGAATTTCCTCCCTGTGCACTTAATTTTGTTTTCAGGCCCTGGAGGGAGATATTTGCACCCACAGCCACAAGCTTTCCCTGGAAATCAGCCAGAGATACTCCAAATCACCATGGAGTGGTTACTTGGGGAGCTTAAATAGGACCTTCAGCTTCTTCATCTCTCAAAAGTAAGAAACAATGTTTCTACTCTTTTAGAAATAATTTTGTTATGGATAGAAAACTCTCCTAATGAAATATTGCCCCAGTAGCATCTGAGAAGCAATTTTTTTCTCTGTTTGAATCCTTTTAAGAAGCTCAGTAGTTCCATATCAGCCATGAGAAGCAAGCAGCACACACATGGAGGATCTGGGGACCCTCCAAGTGAAAAAAGGCCATGGGAAGGATTATTCCCCCTTGCAGCTGCACTGGGTCCCCCAGATCTGACACACTCACAGTGCTGTGAACACACAGAACCTGTGATGATGTTCTTTAAGCCAAAATGGGTTATTTTGTTTCTCAGCACTGCTTTAGTGCTGCCATGACTCAAACCCAGCCCCTCGTTCAGGAGATCCCCGCCTGTCTCTAAAGGCACCAAGTGATGCTCTGGGGGCAGGGGAGGCTGGGCTTGCTGGGGCCCCATCCTGCAGCACACCCAGGGCTCCTCTGCTGCTGTGGGTGCTGGAGGGAGCCAGGAGCACCCAGCACGTGGGAGGACTGGCCCGTGGTGTAATTACAGGCTCGTTATTGGATTGCTGTGAGAGGAGGCAGCGCCGGAGCCCCCGAGCGCTACCAGCAAACGTCAGCGGCCGAGCCTTGTGAGCTCCTCACTCGGGCACCTTTCACCACTTCACAAGCTGCTCTTGTCACAGCAGGGCTCCCCTGCACACTGGTGCCTGGGTTTCTGGGCCAGGGAGGTTTCTCTGCAGTGAACAGAGTGAAGATCCACTGAGGCTGTCAAGACCACTCTGGAAACGTATTTGTCTGGGAGCCTCTGTGCCCCTTGTTGTCACTGCACGTCTGAGCACTGCAGTCAGTAATGGACTTTATTTTCTCAACACCTCTAGGAAGCTGGAATTACAACACCTGTTTGAGTTCTCTAAAGGAGCTCGTGACAGCAGAAAAAAAAATCAAACCTGTGTGTCCTAACCAGCATTTGGCAGCTGGTTAGGACTTCTCAGAACACTGTTACCAAATGTGTCTTGGAGCTCTCCATGTCTGGATGTGGGTCAACAAATTAAAACAAATAGTGTAAAAACCACCTGTTTGCAAGTATATATATCATAGATATCCACATCCAACTCAGGATCTGGAGAATCCAACAGTGCCATACAAAAATCATGATTATTTTGTAATGGAAAGGGGAACAAAGAAAACAATCCTCCTGCTTTTTGCAGATATATTTGCTTAAATATGGAGCTGTTTTATAGTTCATAAATAGCCCAATATATTCAGGGAAGAGCTAAGCTGTTTACTTCCATTATGGCTTACACTGATGTTTACTTGAGCATAACAACTGCTAATTACAGTCTGGTTCCAGGAATGTTATTGATGAGATTGTGACACACAACATTTCTATGTGATATTTAAGGCAATACATGGGCAATGTAGAGAGGTTTAAAACACTGCTTTGTAAACTTGTGCTTTCTGAATCATTGATTTTACACCTGCTTGTCCATAGTTAGTAAAAGTATCCTCATCTCCAGATTTTCCACTGCTTTCCTGGGATGGTAGGTCTGGCCCAAATGGCACAGGTTAAAAGGTCTGATTAAATGAGGAACTGAGGAAGATGTAGAAAGAGGTTCATTATTCTCCTGCCTGAAGGCATGAACCAACCTCTTATTGCAGGAGCTGGGCAGACACGTCCCTGATGGGTACATTATTGCAAAAATCCTGAAGAGGGTTAATTATCCACCATCCACAATGGAGACAGGCTGCAGAAGGAGACACATTTCTGCTCTGTTCCAGCAGCCAGTGCTGCTTTTCCTTGTCTTGCAATATGAGGAAGGAAATGGGGGTCATGATGCTTGACTTCAGATGTGTCCATAGGCAAACCACTAATTCTCACTGTCCCTCTGCTCCCCACTTGGTAAAAGCATGGAAATGATCATCTGGAGAAAGGCTGCAGAAGGATTTTCATAACTGGATGCTGGTGCTTCAAAGGTTTTTCCCACCCCTCCAGCTGCTCTCTGGGCTTATCCCACGCTGTTCATGGGGTGTGCAGCACATGAGGCAGCATTGCTGACCCAGTTTTCCCACTTTTCTGACCACCTTCAGCCTCCACTAAAAGTTCCCTTGCCCAGGAGTGCTGGGCTGTGATTTCTAGTGAAATGCCTTTCCCATGTTATTAAAGCAGGAGAAATGTGAGCAATCCCTGACTGGGTTTAGAGGGATGGCACTGGTCAAGGACACGAGCCTGGGTTTGGATCCTGGTCCCAAGAAGTATAAAAGCTTCTCCTAAAGCAGCCCTCACCATAAACCAATGATTTCACTCAATGCCTTTTGTGACTTAGACTCACCCACACTGAATATTTCTTTATCTGTGGTAAACTCCAGAAGTACCAAACATTTCAGACTTCTGTGGGCAGGAGTTGTGTTGTGTCCACCTCAGTGGGCAGAACAACCTCGATACCTAAAAGGATCCCAAACCATGGGTTTAGACCTCCCTGCAGTGGAAGGCTGAACCTTGTTAAATGATGCTCTGGGCTCTGTGGGGTTAAAATGTGTTTAAAAGCAAAGTCAGGACAGCCTGCCACAAAGTAGAGCCAGATCATTTGGTAGTGAAAATCTTTACTGACTCCAGCAAAATCCTGGAAAATAAAACGAATGTGGAATAACAAAAGGACTTTTCAAGGCTCAGCATAAACCTGTTAAGTGAAAGCAGCAAGTGATGCTCCTAGGTGTTCCCATCTCCAGATGAGGTTTCCATGTTCCATCAAGATAATTAGAAAGAAGATAATTAAATTCTCAGGAAACAGTTTAAGGAGCTGAGAGGTTTACAGCTACATGCTGCCCCTGTAGTGGAAAAAACTTGCAGCACTTGTCTTTAAAACTCATAAATCCACAGACAGAATGAATGAATGTCCAATGGCATGAGGAACTTGACTCAGTTCATCACTAATTTGGTTGTGCTGCTCCTTTAATTGCAAAGTTTTTTCTAATCAGTGCTTTTGTACCACTTGTTATCTGTGGAAGGGATTGAAACACGATTTTGTCTGGCAGGATGTAAGAGCAATAAATCCTATTTCTAAAGATTTCCCAGGCCTAAAGGCACTCCTCAGTGCCTCAGGGCCAGGAGTGCAGTTGCAGAGTTGTTGTCATCGCTGGCTCAGAGGACACACATGGGTAAAAGCAGATAGACCCAGATAAATTCCTTTTGGATTGGTTCTTTAGGTATTTTATCAAACACAGCTCAGTTGCAATATAAAATTTTGCTCCACAGCTGCAGAATTGCCTGCTAGGAAAGGCAGAAATGACTTCATTTCTGTTACCTGTCATTACTGATCTACAGCATCTAGGCTGAGCTACTGAGAACCACAGTGCCTGAGAGGACAGCCAAATCAGGTGGCAATATTTTAACATTTTTCCTACAAGAATCTGTTTTCTCCAAAGAGAGAGACAGCTTTAAAGTCATTTGGCCTGCACAAAGTGACAATCAAGGCTACCAGTCAGCCACAGCTTCCAGCAGAGATAATCTTCAGAGAGACAGGATGAACAGTAGTGGTTTTATGGCATTTTGCAGCAAAACAATCTTACTGTTTCTGGAAAAGCAGGAAGGACTATAGAAGATAGCTCCCTGTTCCCTGTTGTCCCTCCTCAAAGTGAAAGCTGTTGCTTCCCTAGTTGGTCCCTGAATGAAGAATAACACACAGTGTAATAGCCAAGGCACTTCTCTGTCACCAGCAACCATGCCAAGCAGGAGACAAATCTTCCCTTAGCCCTTGCTACAGTCCCCTCCCCTCCAATTTTCTTTGTGACACCCCTAAAAATGACAAATCCCTTCTTGATCACACATCATTCTGGAGAACTTTAATTAGCAGGCTGGTGGGCACCCCCTGAACAGCACTGCCCTGCCTCCATCATTTTCATTGTTTATTAAATGCCATTAATTGCAGAGATGTATGCACATGCCAGAGGCCTTCCCCTCTATTCCTCTTGCCTCAGAGCCAGAAGACATTAACCCTTTGTGGGGAACATCACACCTGCCCAGGGGCATTGAGCTGGCCAGGATCAGCTTTTGGCTGAGGTCAGCTGATGGAGGAGGACCAACTTCTGTAAAGGATGCTACAACACCACTGTCTGCAACACCAGGGACTGGAACTCCGGGCTCCAGGAAACCTCTGCCAGTTCTGTGAGCCCAATGAAACTCTCTGTGATTTCACAGAATTTTTGAAGAGAGTGAAGTGAAGCAGCTGAGTGTCAGGGTACCAATTATGCTGCCCCAGAAGGGGCTGCCCCCCTTGCTTTCCCCATGAGCAGCCTCACTAGGAGCTGAGTTTTAGTGGTGCTGCTGGGTGAGAGAGGGAAGGAGTCACTGGAGACAAAGGGTACCTGGGGACAATGGAAACTCTCATACACTGCACAGTTGACTGCAGGGGTAGTAATTGATAAGGCTTCATCCTTCACAGGTGAAGGAATTATCACCTAAAAATGGGCTTTAGTGCTTTATTGGCTTGTGTCACTCAGCCTTGCACCCTACGTGTCTGAGTCCCGCTGAAGAAACAGGAATAAATTGCTTCCCACACCCAAAATGTGCAATTTCTGATCCTTTTCTCGATGCAATTGAAATTTACATCCCATTTCAGATGAGAAAAATCCATCCTCAATTAAATTCATGGGTAAAATAGCAAACCACTTCCATCCAGATTTTATTTCTGCTTATCTTAGAGGGAATCAGTGGAGGTGCCTGTGCTGGTTTATGAGAGGAGGCAGAAGTGTAAACTTGTGTTTTATGGTGAAAATGACAGTAGGAGTGACCTTGGTCAAGCAGATATTGCTTTTTCAACCGTGTCTAGAGCAGATAGTCTAACAGCAGTCTGCAAAGCATCAGTTTCCTTAGATCCTGCTACAGTAATTCAATCATGAGCATATAAAATTAGATGAAAAATAAGGTAACTAGCCTTCTGGGACTGACTGATTGCAATAAATGTTGCCTCCTGACAGTAAGCATTACACTGTCCTCTTTCAAGAGAGGCCTTTTATTACAGCACACTGCTCTCATTTCAGCCTGTGCCAGGCAGCAAGACTGTTAAATGTATTCTGCAGGACAGCAAAGAATCTATTAAGGAAATTATATGTTGCATTTAAAGTACCAAAAGAATGAGTAGACAACTTCCAGCTCTTGACCTTTGATGCATCAAATGAGCAAAACCTTTCTTGGTTTTTTGGGGTTCTTTCAGGACATGTATTTTCCCTTTCCGTTGCTTTTTATTTAAGCATCATGGAGTATTTTATAAGCACTGGTTGATCAAATTTTACAAACCCTGCCATCCATTCTAGAGAAGTTCAGTGGAGCCACAGTCATGTCTGTGGCTCAACTCAATGAAATTTGCAACAGAAGGTCACAAAGGAAGGGACAGAGTGAAACTGAGGTATGATGGAGCTTATTCTCTGTCAGTACAGAAATTGTTTTCAAGCCATAAATATTTGCTCATGCATTTGTCCTGTGGACAGCTGAGACAATACAAATTTTTTAAGCTACTACAGGCTTGATTAGAGAGAAATCATGTAATTTAGCTACCCTCAAAGGTACTTATGGGGCTGGCATAATGTGCCCCATGATCACTATGAACACACATTTTCATGTCACAGTCACAGAGTACCCAGCAAGACCTGAGCTCTGGGTGCTTTTATACATATTGATGCATTTTATAGATATTATGGAGATTTATGCATTGTAATCGTATTTATATACAATTTTATGCATGTCAGACATATTATGGAGAAGAAAGCACCAAACAGCCACAGGTACTGTCTGCCACTGTCTGCTCTTCAACATCAGCTCCAGCTGTGGGCTTTTTGTGGAAGCAGAGATGGGAACTCCTGGCAGAAGCCCTTAGGGAGCAGACATTGTGAGACAAACTCTTGTTCACCCTGGTGGGCTTGCTCTGCCTGCTTGACCAAGTTCAGGATAAGCAAGGTCCCTTGATATATCCTCACTCAAGGAGCTTTTCCATTTATGTGTTGCATGTGCATATGAATAAATGAGATTTCCTGTTAATCTAAACTGCACCAGAGCATGGCTGCTGGTGAGCAATAACCCAACACCCTGAGAAGTGAGGCATGGCCAAGCTGGGGCTGAGCACTCTGAGGAGCTGTGGAAAAGGAATTCTCCTATTAGTGGACCCAGGGGATTCTCCATGAGACCACAATACCTATTTTTATGACCAAAGTCTGACAGGATGATATTTTTATCCATAAATTTGTACTTCATCCAGAACAGAGGTTTCCCCTGAGCTGGCTGCAACAGGAACCAAAGGGAGCTGTCCCTGCTGCAAGTGCACCCACAGCTCACATCTGAAGTTAGATGGGTCCAGCATGAAAAGAGCCAAAAAAAGTGGTTCCTGCAAACTGCTCGAAAGCAAATAAGTTGAAAGACCTCTCACTTTCTGTCATGTAAATAAGGAATAACTCCACCAAATGCAATGGACTGATATTTTTATAAAATCACTGAAGATGGAATTTCTACCAAGATTTCTGTATTTTCTCATATTTTTTTTTAAAGGTGTCTGGATGGAGACACTGAGATGAGCTCCATAGTTGAAGCTGTGCTGCATTTGTGCTACAGTGAGATTGCAGTCTGAGGATTTAGTCCTGAATAATGAAAATTCAGACAAAGATATTTTCAGCAGATGTAAACATATCTAACCCTAATGACCTTATAATTGAGTTATTGTTTACAGCAGCTGAGAATCAGGGCCATAGTTTATTATGCAAAATCATTATCTTGTGTAGTGGATTAATGCACACACTAATAAAACTCATTAATCTCTTCAGGTATTGCTGCAGGTTTTTGTGGATGAGCTATAATGTAATCAAAACCAAATCACCTCATAACTGTTGATAAGGCCCTTTAGAAACCTTAACCATGTTATTCACAAATGCTTCTAACTCCAGTAAAACAATTATCTTGGTGCAAAGGAAATGGACACTGTCTCTGGTAGCTCCTGACAGCTGTTCTTGAAATGAAAAAGAAGAAAAAGAAACAAGGTTTTTCTTTTAAAGAGAGAAGCTTTGTAAATATAATATTTACTACAGAAAGGAATGTTTATTGACAGATGACACTTCTCTGCATATGTCTGCCATAACTATAAATTCAGATTTACAGGTAAGTCCATTAAGTTAATTAGTCCATTAAATTAATTAGTGTATTGCCTTGTTAATGCTATTTTTCTGTACTGTGTTGCCAGATATTTTTTTTAATACCTCTAAATGCCTCTGACATGCAGCCTATCATTCCCTTCCAGAGGAAAACCACATTTTTACAATTGTCTTAGTCCAGCTATTTTACTTTATACTGTGGTAACTGTTCTACTGCTCCACTTTTTCTTGATTATTTTCCATTTTGCCCTCTCAAATATTCCTTCTTTGCCCTTGGTGTTCACCACAAACAGCTGCTGGCAGCAGTGGATACTTGCCAGTCAGAGAAGGGGCAGTCCTGCATCACCACAGGACCCCTGATGTCCCCCTGCCATGGGCACCACTGTCTCAGGTTGCTCAGAGCCCCATCCAACCTGGCCTTGAGCACTTCCAGGGATGGGGCACCCATAACTTTTCTGGGCAACACGTTCCAGAGCATCATCACCCTCACAGTAAAGAATTCCTTCCTAATATCCCTTTAAAAACTACTCCCTTCTCTCCTGGGCTGTTGGAAATGAGGAATTTCTTGTTTGCTTGCTGCTTTTCAGCCTTTTCTCAGAGGATGTGCAGCCATTTGAGCAGCTTCAATCCTAGGAGCAGATGACTGGTGTGCATGCATTTGGTGTGCAGTTTTGGATAATTAAGCAGAATTAAATTATATAGGGGTAAGTTTTGTGGAGTTCTGCATTTGGTCTTAGCAGAGGTGGAGAAAACTTCCATGGCTCTTCTCCTGAAATGTATCCTTATGCTCCTGGATACTCTCAGGTATTTTGGGAGCAGGAAATCCTTGTGGGACCTGCAGGTTATGGCAAGTTGAAGTAGATCAGTGAGGAATGATTGAGGAAGCACCAGATATTCTGTACTCATTTTGTCCATCAGGCACATTTCTGTAAGCTGCCTTTTCCTGGCAGCCTTTCTTGTCCTTTTGATTTTAAACCCCTCTGTTCACAGTGCTGGTTGATGTATCTGGACTTAGTCCCAGTCACCCACAGCCAACCCCACCCTGCTGGCTTCTCTCTCATAAACTTTCTGCTGTTCTACATCCTCCAGGTTCTGCTGTCACCTTCCTTTCAGGATGCTTGTGGTGGCTACAGGAATCTACCTCTACCTTCTATGCATACATGCACAGAAAAAGTTTGTAAATATTTGTTTTCTAGCTACAAGTGAAAACACAAAGAAAAGAAAAATGTCAGGAGTAAAGCTTTAAAAGCAACATGACCCAGATATTCCTGGCCAGTCTTTCAAAGCTGCCCACAGGTACACAGGATGTCTAAAGATACCAGAGCTGGCTCCAAACCCTGCCCCTGAGGCACAACAACAACTGTAATAACAGAGCTCAACATACCTTCACATGCCAGGAGGAAATACTCCAGGTTGTGGCTGAAGGAGGCACTGAAATAAGTACAGTTTTCAATCAGATCACAGGACAGGCACCTCCTGTTGAAGTTCCCATTGGTGCTTGCACTGAAAAAGTTAATACAATTCCATGGAGGTCACTGAGCAAATGCTATTTGAAAGCAACTTGAACCTTTCTTTAGAACAAGAGTATAAATCTAATGTGTCCAACATTAGTAAGAGACAAAGGATTTCCATTTGGTTGAGTTTAAATAGCAGTAATGGATTTTGTTTTTCCCCTCCTGCTTGAATAGAGAATATATAAATGGATACTGATGTCATTTTGTAAGGTCAGGTGGTTATGTAGGAAGGTATTGCTTTTAAAAGAAAATGATGGTTGCAATTCCATAAGAGGAAGTCATAATTTGGTAGATGAAGGCATGAAACAGAGGAGCAATATTGCAACACTTATTTATATTAAAACAATGAAGAGCTGGAATGACTTTGTCTAAGTTTCTCACTGATTGCATCACTGGTCTGATTTTCTAGCTGCTGCCTCAGAGGCCAGAGCCCTTTTTACAGGTTTAGGCAGCTGCTCTTACAACCCCCAAGCAGAAAGAAAAGGTTGTGTTTAGGGATCTGATGCTGAAGAAGGAAATGTGGCCTGTCCATTTGCTCACAAGGGCTGCTGAGAGTCTGCTGAATTTCAAAGAATGAATTACAGATTATTAGCAAATATTAATAGGTAACATTTTGCCCCATTATAGCATTTTGAAACTTCAAGAATATTAAGCAAGTGATCTTTCCAGTATTACTGTAAACCAGATGAGTGGGTTTTGCTGCCATTTCAAGAGATGAGGCTGAGCAACAGTTTTAGGATCACAGAGATGGATCATGGGTTCTTGTTTAGGCTCAGATCATATCTCTGACTTCAATCCTAATTAAATCTACTAAATCACACACCAAAAAACAGGAAAAAAAGCCCTAACAGATCTTAATCTGCTATTTCTCTGTTGTCTGTGTGGGAAGATGAGGCTGATGAGGCACCAGGGTGAGATGGATGCCAAGACAAGGAAGGATGAGGAGCACTTTGATTCATGCCAGCAGCTCTTAAACTGTGCCTGGACTCAGTTTTTAGAGTGAGATTTTATTCTCATTTCAGTAGAAATAAAGGGTTAATACAATTTAAAAAAAAATTTCTTCAAGGAAATAAACACTCTCAAAAAACTGTGGAGTGCAGTGAACAGGCATAAAGAAAACAATTATCCCACCACAGGTAAATTAGTCTGCTCTAGTTTCCTTCCCACTGAGGGAAAAACAAAAGGTATGATGGCATGTGAGAGAAGGAAAATGGACTGATTGTCCCTCATCCACTGATGCCTTCACCAACTCTGCCCTTCATTGCAGGTGTTGTGATGGCAGCAGGGTGACTGAGAAGAAAAATAGGACAAATAAATAATGATTCCAAAATGTTTATTTAAAAGTTTGTGCTTCCTCCCCTTTGTAATCTGCTTCCACAATATTTCACAATAGCAACACTGCCAAGAGCTTGCTGCAAAGCCAGATTTTTACTCATCATAAACTTAGGGACCATGTTAAAATCTTCTGGAACTGCAGGAAAAGGTTTGTAAACATAACATATTGTTAATTCTTTTCAGTTTCATGAAGAGGTGAGCTACTATCAAATTTCTCAAAACCTCTACTGGAAAGTATAAAGACAGTTTATACCATTAGTTTATGTATTTCTGAATTCTTTCAAGTACTAAGCAGTTCTGCTGGAAAGTTTTCTGACAGTCAGTCTTGAGACCAATTTAAAATTTGCATTAATATGAGAAAATTGCTAAATGTAAAACATTTCCAAGTGTCAAGCATTGTGTTCACTGTGGTTGCACTGTTCTGTCTCTTCCAGTGACACATTGAAAGATCTTGCAGTGCCATTAAAGAAAAAAAAAGAAACTGCTTCTAGTGCAGTTGCTTATGATTTGTGTAAAACTGAAGAAATGGGAAATTCTGTTTATGAAGTTAGTAAAGCACATACCTGTATAAATGTCTCCTCCTTGGTGAATCTTCTGTACTGTGGAAATAACTGGAGGGGAAAAACAAAAGTGAATTGCACCATTAGAAAGGTGTTTAGAAATATCTCTTGTAACAATGTCTTCACTCATATTGCCATTTTCATGGCCTTGTAAAAGAAGGAAAGTTTAAACTGAACTAGAAAAATCTACAGAGGGACACATCACTGAGAGGCTGAGGAAAGCACATTGCAGACTGCACTGCAATCAAAATAGGCATGGAAAACTTTGGGTGCCACACTGGTTGTGTCAGCAGACCAAAAAGGATCAAGAGATGAAGTGGAAGACATCACCTCTTTACCTCAAGATTCATGGCTCAGAATTTCTTTTAAAGACCTTTCTTCTTTCTCTAGAGGAGGTTTCTACTTCTGTGGCCACATTTGATTCTTTGCCCAGTCGGACAGCTAACCACTTTTGGGAAGGCAGAGCATGAAGCTGAGGAGCCCTTCACTGTCCTTGCTTTGTGCTGGGACTCTGGTGAGCTCCCTCCTGGACAAACAACACAAGCTCTGCTGTGCAGTGGCAGCTTCTGGAGGCAAAGGAGAGATGCTGCAGAAGGTGGCCACCCTCAGACCCACTGAGGTCTGAATTAATCCCCCAGATGCATTTTGTGTGGATACTGCTAGAGCACAGGAGCAAATATAGCAAGCACGGGGTGAACAATGTCAGGAAGGATACTCATCCCTTCTGATCTCCTTCCAAGAAGCTGCACTTGCCCAGGCACACATCTTGATTGGAAAAATTGTATGTGGTATTTTCTGCTTGACTGGACAGGTAAAATGCCCATAAGACTTTGGTGCTGGTTTGCTCTTACACCACCCCTGGAAGTGTTCAAGGCCAGGTTTTTGGGCAACCTGGTCCTGTGGGAGGTGTCCCTGCCCATGGCAGGGAGCTGGAACTGGGTGATCTTTCCCTTCCAGCCCAAACCATTCTGTGATTCTATGTTTATATGATTTGACTTTGTTCTGAAGTTATTGGCAATTGAGAACATTCAAAATCTTGAAGAAGCACGGTGCCCTTAATGATCACTCAAAGTTTGTTGCATTCCAGAGATTATTTACTCAACTGTTCAATGACCTTCAGTAAGTGAGAGGTGAGAACCTTGTATCCACCCGAAAATTTGTCTGGAAAGGAATCTGTTATTTGATTCCAGAAAGCTGTCTAAGTATTTTCTTATGTAATATCTTGAAGTAGATTTGAAAAAAGTGAATGTTTAGAGAAGTTATTTTACAAGCATAAAGACCAAGTGTGAAGAAGGGTGGGTTTGTTTTTCTTTTTTTTTTTTTTTCTAATTTCTTTTAACCACTTTTT
>VZRX01011524.1:111021-140688 GCA_013398075.1 Notiomystis cincta | reverse complement strand
AAGGTAAAAGTACAAATGTGAAAAAGGGTGGGTTTTTTTTTTTTTTTTTTTTTTTTTCTAATTCTATCTAATCACTTTTTTTCCCCCACTGCATTGGTATTTTTGCAGGTCAACAAAGGATTCTTTCCAAAACTGACTAGGTGGTTGATGAAAACAGGTTTCTTTTCCTACAGAGACTAATATCAGCAGTTGCAGGAGGAGAAATTATGCCTCTGCACAAATTTATTTAATAGTCATAGAAAGAGAGGTTTGAACTGTACAAATTAATCAAAATAACACAAAATCTATGTAAAAGAGTGAGTGGCTAAGCCAAAATGGAGACAGCTTCTCCTGCTTTTTTATCCCCACCTTCTTCTGCTCACAGGTTTCAGTGCATACACAACATCTTTGTCACTGACCTGGAGCCCAGGGCTGAACAAAGGAAGTCTGATTTGTCAGGACAAAGATTACTTACATCTTCTGCCTCTTTTCATCATATGCCAGTATCTTTGTCACATCCCAATCTCCAGATGTAATAGCCTGCAAGTCATCATTGCTACTGTTGGGCTGCCAGAAAGAAAAGAAAAGTGGATTTCTTTATTGTTAAAACTTCCGAAAAAGGGAGCTCTTATGGCTCCATTGCCCATGAAAAATAAACCAAACATCTGCAATTTCCATCACTACACCTGCTATTTATGTGAATCTGCAGGCACAGAAATAACAGAGAACCACCTTAACCATGACTCCACGAAGTCACCTTAACCATGAAGATAATGAGGTGAATTCAGCACAGAGAAACTTCAAACCCTTTCCTCTAATCCAGCATGCTCACTTGCTTCTATTTAATCCTTTATGGCAGGATGGGGATTTACTTATCTACAACTCAGGTGGCATTAAAAAACCAGAACAAAACAATGACAATATTTGGAAAGAGATGCTCGACTGACCTTTTCCTTCTAAGTATCTCATTTGGAAATTCACCTTATGCCCAATAAAGCATCATTGGAGGTTTTCTTTTATGCACAAGAGCATTGTACATGTGCACCTCCCCATGTGGCTGGTAGACAGCAGTTTGTATTGCTGCCTGCCTCAGGTGAGAGGCAGAGCAGCAGCAGCAGCAGGGGGGTCACCTGTGACGATGACATGGCGATGTGGTAGAAGTGTCCCCGTCCTCCCTGGGGAATCGCCCGCACGAAGAAAAACTTCCGACCGTCCTTGGAAAAAACGGGCTCTTCATTCTGTCCAAGCAGCAAAATCAAGGGGGTGTTAGTGTTAACTGGCTGGGCTTAGAATTGCTCAATGCCCTGTGAAAATAATTCACAGCAAAATGGAAAGTGCTCTCTGATAGCAACCTGAGGCAACTCTGAAAAGCGGAGGAAGTTTTCAGTGTTATTGCTTCCTGCTCGTGGGAAAGCTGACACCTTTCAGCCCTGGGAAGACAGGCAGCAAGGCTGTACAGTCAATTCCCATTTGCAAAGCCAAAAGCACACATATACAGCTGATGCTCAGGGCACTTGGAATACAGCCTTCAAACCAGTGACAAACCCTGTTTGCCCTGCTGGAAGAACCTCTCTGTTCCTGTCCTGGAGGAAACACAGCTGAACAGCATCAAACTGCTGTCTTTTTCTACTGCCTTACAAATGCTTATCTCACTGAATTATTTATGAAGGAGAGGATCTCCTGCAGAACTGTCTGTGACACAGAGCTCCCAGGTGAACGTGGTGGTTGACTTTTATTGGGTGACTGGAACTTTCACCCAGACATAGGAGAGACTCAGCAGAAGGAAAGTCAAACTCCACATGTGGCAAGCCAGCACCTCCTGGAAGGGTGTCTTCTTTTTGTTAACAAGAGCCCTGAGGCACATGAGAAGTCTCCATGGGATGGTTGAACAGCAGATTACCAGGGAAGGCAGAAGGATGCTTCATGTGGTGGGGCAAAGGAGCACTGTACCAACAGAACTGGCTACATGAAGCTAACTCTGAATTTTGACTAGTTGGGAGTAAATAAAAGCTGAAGCTCTGCTGAATCTCTCCTGTGATATCAGGATTTTCTGTGGCTGGATGAGCCCTTCCTTGGCCTGGCTTTGTGGACCCTTCTTCCTCCAGGGCAATCAGCAAGGAGATTGTTGCCAGCCTCCTCTGGGTCCTCTGCAGTTCAGTGTTAACCAAACCCCTTGACTTTCTGCTTGGCTCATGCCAAGAGACCACAGTGAACCAGCAGGAACCTGATTGTACAAGGAGACTTATGGCACAGCAAAGGAATAAACATTTTTATTTCCCATAAGCTAACACATTATTCTGACTCCATGTTCCTTTGCTCCTTTGTTCTTTACTGATTAATTCTTTGCTGCTGTTTATCAGATTTGTCAATGCTCTATTAGGTGTTCAAACTGTTCTTTTTTCCTTTTATTTTCCCCTACTTAGGTTTCCAGTGTGTTTTAAAACGTGCCCATTTGCAGGTTGTTTCAGCTCTATGAAATAATGGTTTCATTTGTTTCTGGCATTGTTCTGGAACCTGAAATACGAAACTGTCTATTATTTCCAAATGTCTTTCCTGACAGGAGAAACCTCACTGAGTAATGACTGTGATGGCTCAGGCAAACCTTGTGCTCGACAGGTTTTCCTTTCCTGAGGTAGGTAGCAATGAGCTCACCCTCCATTTCTGTCTCTGTGCCTCCTGCATTATATATTCCAGCAATATGTCTCTGCCAGAGAGGCCCTGTGCAGAGGAGTTTGAGGCTCATTCAGAGCTCCAGGGGAAGCAGGTTCCTGGCACAGGGGGCAGGTGTGAGGTCAGCACTGGGCTGATGCTACAAGACAGTCTCTTTGCATGTCCTGTTGCTGGAAAGGCAACACATGAGTGCAGTCAGAACTCTCTGACAGACGTGATGACTCGTCCCACGTGGTAAATGGGGACACAGACTGAAATTAGACTGAAATTTAAAGGTACAAAAAACTTCAAAGAGGTGATGGGGAATACAGGATTGTCACAGGATCAGCACAAGACATCTTGGAACAGGATTCTATAACTTAGGGAGCTTCACTGGGCACATAATAAAATATTCCACATGTGATATGAACTGTCTGAGCCTTTTGTCAGCCATTACTGACTGAATCCACAATACTAGAGCAGAAGAGCCCTCCTTGAAAATAACAGACCAGTTGAGTGCTAGTAAAACAAAAAAAAATACTTTTACTATGCAGTAAGTATGGAATGTTTGGAAGTTTTTGCCACAGGACGAGGTTTATGAACAGAGCTGGTATCAGTCAGTGTGAAAAGAGATTGAACAAACTCATGTTTCATTAATACATCCTAAAGAATATTAATATAGTCTCAAATGTCTGTAATCTTTTTGTTGTAGATGATGGTGAAATATGGTAAGATTATGCCACCAAATATTTCAGATTTATTGCAAAAGAGAAGGTAATGGGGGCTGCTGGAGGGCTCTGAACCTCCTGGGGGGTTCAGTGCTGGAGCTCAGAGCTGCACAACTCAACTCAAAGTGTCTGCAAATGGTCAGGAGCAGAAAACAAGGAGTGTCTCAGTGGCTTCTGCCAAGTTTGGCAGAAGCAGAATGGGTGAGGGGACAATGCAGTCTGAGCTTCTGTAGGTCTTAGAGAGCAGCACAAAGTCCTGGAGTAAAGAATAAAATTTTAAACATAATAATAATAAAAAGTGTATTCAACTGTGTTTGAGTGTTTGAGCATCACTGGATCTGCAGCCACCTGAGGAAGACTCCTCTGGTAAAACAAAGGAAGATAAGGTGAGCACAGGCTGGTGGGGAGTGCACAGATGTCTCTGACCTTGAGGACTGGCTTGATCAAACATGCACTGGGACAAATGTTTGAAAGAGAAATTATCTTATTTGTAGTGAGTTGGAATTTATGAAAGATTCATGGACACAGAAATACAGCTCCACCAAAACACCCACACATTAACAGGGGTCAAAAATCCTCATATTTCAGCACCACACATTGCAGCTCCAAACTGGTTTGTCTGTGCTCTGCACACTCCCAGCCTCCTGTTCCCCTGCAGTGCCTCTCATGCTCTTGGCTGGACTCCACACATTTCCTCACAGAAACCAGTGGTGGAGCAGATTCTCTGCATATTGGTTTTATTACTGACTGAGAGTTATGTCTCTATAAGAATTACGATTTTTGGGTTCATCCTCAGGTTTTAAAAAGGAAAATAATTAATCTGAATAACTGAATCCTTTCCAATTGATTCTCTGATGCATTTTCTCTTCTTCAGCAGTCTCCTGCCCTCTCAGTCTGATCCACCCTTGCCCAGATCCCAGAATTAATGATTTGGCTGTGTGGGCATTTATTCTTCCAGTGAAATGTCCCTATATTTTCTGTGTCACAGGCCCATAGATCTGATGAACAGAGGAGTGTGACATGAATTCTTTTAATCCCTTCCATACTGGTCAACACTTTGTTTAAATCCAACAAAGAAAACACCCAACATTCATCATCAAATGGGACAATACAGTCACCTCCCCTTTAGGGCACAGGGGGAAGGTTCTTTCCATCTCCTGTCACTCTCAGCCCCGGGGGTGATGCTGAGCTTCCTTCTCCACCCCTGTCCCCATCCTCATCTGTGGGGGGTGCACCACACCTGTGGCCATCTCTGAAGCCAGGGCAGCTGCACCAAAATCAGGGTCAGCAGCTGGAGAGGATCCCATGTCTCTGGGTGTGGAACCCCTCCACTGGAGGAAATGGGAACTCTTCATCTAAGCACCAAAAGGATTGTTTGTAGCCAGGAGCTGCTTTTTTATCTCTGGTAGATGAATTTGGGTATTTGAGTTATGGAGCTCTGGGTCTTATTTTTGCTGCATCCTTTGTGTTCAGGCCAAAATTAGGTCAGTTATGGGGTAATTCCATGGCAAAAGGGCTTTACAGAGTGAAAAAGTGGATCCTGTTTGTAAGTTCCTCTGAAGTCTGATTTTATTTTAACAATCTCTTTTCATACCTCTTATTAATTATATTTAAGAATCATTACTGGGTTATCATGCAGGATTAAAGCAAGGGAGCAGTAAAAGAAAAATGGTGCCAGGTTTCCAACATCTCAGCCTTTTAAGAGAGGGAGTCTTCAGTTTCAGACTGAGGTCACCTGAAACACTGGGGAAATAGGAGGACTGGAAGGAAAAATGCAACCCAAAGAAACTGTTATCAGGGGAGGGCAGCCAGCCCACACAGGCAATTTTGCAGGTTATAGGTCTCTAAACAATTTTATGGTAATCTCCTGGTCCTGCCAATGTCAATGTCAAAGACTGCAGCCTTTGGTGAAGTTGCAATTGCACCCTGGTTTATAATTAAATTTTTTTTCAGGCCACATTCACAATTAAATAAATAAACCAATTAAAATGCCAGTAAAGTTTATCTTCAGCAGGTGCTCAGAAATTGCCTGATTCCTCCCTTGCTGACTCACTGCCTCTATATGACCATCCCCAGTACTATTGGAAAATGGATTCTTCACAAAAATCGAAACAAAATTGCTTACAGCTACAATTAGTGTTTCAAACAATTTGTGTATTTAAGCAAAAGTATGAGTGAAGTTCAGCCTGGCTCTTGTGCTCAGAAGTGCACAAGCAAGTATATAAATAAAGAAGTCTAAACTTCCAGAGTCCCTGGATAGTTTTAGTGAAATGTGCCATCTCATCTGACAAAGAGTGACAGATACTTTCTAGCAAATCCTGTGTAAATACTGGGTATTCCTCATTATACTTTAAGTAGTTTATCCTATTTTTTAGTTGCACAGGGAGTGGCTGCATTATTTATCTTTGCCTGTGTTGGAGAGAGGCTCTCCAAAGATTTTGGACTTGCATAAAATGTATTCATGAGCTTAAGCCCAGAAGGAAACAAGAGATTGTTTACTACGACCTTCCACACACAGACTTTTAAATACCACTGAGTCACCAAACTACAACAACAAAATTAAAATTCATGGGTTTTATGCTTTATCTCAGAACTCCCAGGGCTTTAGACACCCAAAAAATGTCAGTCCTGTCACCCTTGGAGACCCCCTCATGCCCCTGGTCAGTATCTTCTCCTTGTCTCCTGCCCCCAAGCCAGCTCTGAAGTTTGTCCCTATTCCAGGATGCACTTAAATTCCCAGGGAAAAGGTAAAACCTGTGCATGCTGTTCCAGCCATGCATATGGAGAATTTTGAAGGAGTATTTTAAAGAACGAGTCAAGCAGTCGGATTCCTCAGTGCTATTGATTTAAAATTGGGACACTTCTCTAAAGGAGGTTTTGGGGTGGGCTGAACCCTGCCCTTGACTGTGTGACCCCACTGCCACCACCCTGGCTGTCCCCAGAGGGGACAGGGCACCTGGCTCGTTTGCAAATACTTGGATTAAAATGTCTCAGCCAAGGAGTCGTCATCCCCAGCCGAGCCACGCTCCTGAGCTCCTTCAGCAGCTCCTTCTTGAGGAGATTGGTGGACCCAAACCAGCATTTAACATTTTCACATCATCCTCATAGTCAGGCACACACGCCATGAAAATACCTTTCCAGTTATCCAGATTAATGTGTCACAGAATAAAAGGCAAATATAGAAAATACAATTATCCTAGTAATCATATTCAGTCAAAACTAGAATTTTAAGTAATTTTGTTGTCAGAAACACAGGCAAAAGAGCTGTATAATTCTTCAGACTCCTACAAAAGCTTTTGAAGGGTGCTAACAAATGTCTCCAAAGTCCATAGAAAGTGTTATTTTATTTTAGCACTGAGATGTCTGACTCATTTGGCTGTAATGAACATCCTTCTCTAACATCAAACTAAGTGTGTGCTCTCAAACTAAGTGTATGCTTTTTGGAGATGCAGTGAAACAAAATGTATTTCCTTGGAGCAAGCCCATTAGAGAGTGACAGGTCATTTACTTCAGCTACTGAGGATAAAGCACCATCTTTTAATGCCTGTCCACGTGGTAGGTGACTAAATAACCACAGCAGTGCAAAGACACAAGTTCCACTATACTGTATTAATAATATAAAACAAAACTTCTACTATACTGCAGTAAATAACAATAAGAGGATTACTTTACTGCTATTGCCCTCAAACTTATAAAATAAATAACTCCTATTGAGTTCTTTTTTTTTTTTTTTTATATATACAATATCTGGACAATTTAATTTTCCCTTGATTTGGTTTGTCTTTTAAGCTTTTGTTTCCTACTCAAGCCAATACAGTCCTTATGAATGTAAAGGATATTTCAGCATCATTTTTACTCTATATCAGCAAAAGATTATTTGCAATGCTTGGAGCACAAAATCTATTTCCCCATACAATCAATTTTCATCTGGATCACACACAGCCCATTGCTACTGGAACAGAGGAGAGCATTGTTCTTGCTGTGAACTGATGCAGTGTCATTTCTACAGGGTTGGCTCCTCTGAACCAGCTGTGACAGAAATTTGAAATACTTTAAATATGGACTTGGAAAAAGATACAGTACAAGATATTTTGTGACATGATGCTCCCTGTCTGGCATTCACATAAGGCTTGAAAAACGTTCAGTGTTGTGGCTGAATTGAGATCACTCTCAGCTTCTCTCCCAAGAATAGTTTAATCTGATCTGAGGTCCCTCCACAAACTGACTCCTGGGCAAGTGTTACCTATGGCACTGAAGTGACTTTACAGCCTACCTGCATGATTTGTCTCTGAATGGACCCAGATCCCCTCAATCAAATGACCAGAAAACAACCACCACAGTGTTTAAATCATCATCAGTGTCAGGGCAGGGTATGAAGGATTGCCTTGGAGGCTGGTGAGTCCCACACAGGTACTGCCAGTGAGAGATTTCATACCAACATCAGCTTTTCACCTCTTTAAAATACAGGCAAGGATTTAAATACAAGGCTAAGGATTATGGGCCCTACCAGAGTAGATGGAATCTTCACTAAGAACTTTGTTACTGAGAAGCTCTTTTCTATTATACAGAGCAAGCCCTCTTCCAAGTATCTCTCTCAGATCCAGAAATCAGTTTTTCTCTGGGGAAAAACTCAATGAAACAATAATCCAAGAACTTGAGCCCAAAGAGAAGATTGCTCTTACCTGTCTGTGCAGCCAGGCATCACTCTCATCTTCATGTTTCTGAAACACAAAAAGATCCTTAATACCACACTTACATATTATATTTTGCCTATCAGTGCAGGAAGCTGTTGGATTGGAGTCGAAAGATTGTTCAGAAATACAAAGAAACTGTTGAAATATGTGTTTCTGCAGCGGAATCTAGTGGCTGCTTTCCTTGACTTTCCTCCCTGATGGATAAGCATTCACTAGATCAAGAAAGAATTTTACCCATACAGAAAAAAACACATAAATCCACAAGATGTATTATTCCCCAGAGAAATGAAGCTTCTTAAGAAATAAATAAGGTTGAAATGAAAGTTATTAAGAAAAAACTTTTCACCATGCTCTATGCACAGAATTGCATCATGTTTTTCAAGGGATGGGTGTATTAGAAAAATTTTATACAGTGGAAACACATGCCAGTTTAAATGATGGAATCTGCTAATCCAGATTTTATATCAATACAACATTTGGATTAGTGCTTTAATAGAAGGGATTAATTAACTACAATTAAGATATGTGTAGATATGCTCGAGCTGGTTTTAATGCCATTAAATGCATATAATGCAGCTAGAATGTTGCAGAGATACTTAGGTTGCAAACTGTTGAGGTGTGTGAGCTTGTGTGTGGATACAGATATTTTGAGACAGGTCATCACTCTCCCTCACACACACACACAGAGTGTTCCTGGATTTGTAGGTGTTAAGAGGGAAGCAAAAATTGTGAGCATCGTTTATATTCTGTCTGCCTAAATTAATGCATTCTGGCTGACTTTTCATCATGGAAAATAAGTTAAATATTTTCTCCTTGCAGGAGTAATGAACACTGCTGGCAAGTGACAGCTGTGCAGGTGTCCCCTACCTTGGTGCAAACGCCCGTGGTGGCGTCGCAGAGCGTCAGGATGGACACGTTCTGGGCCCTGTTCAGCCAGTTCACGGCCACCTTGGTGCTGGTGGCCCATTTCACCATGGTGATGTAGTAGTCCCTGCAAGCACAGACATGCACAGGCCAAATCACACCACTGCCATCCTAATGAATTGCCACAAGGCAGATCAGCCAGGGGCTGCTGCAGGCAAACAGTCGGAGAGAGCTGTGGTGTAAAAGAACATCGTGTCCTGATGTCTCTAGGCTGCTTTATGTATGGATTTCAAGCCCTAGAAATGACATTTTTAGGGCTGTGCAGGTGTTTTATCTGCCACTTCTGGAAGTTATTTTCAAAGAAGAGACGAATACAGAGATAAAGAATCTTTCAAGCTGTTCTGTCTTCCGAGAAGGATTGAACTGCCCGGAGCAACAAATTTATGCACAGGTGGAAAAGAAATTGCAAACCATTTCCATTCTGAGCACACTAACCTGAGCTGACTCAGACCCATCACTATCAATGGCTGGGCTCTTTATGCTTACAAAAGGTTGATGGTTTCTGAGTATGCCAACCACACACCAAAGTATCCAGGAGTGTTGCATTAAAAGACAAATAGTAAGAAGGATAGAGTTTGGATAGGGGTTTCTGTAAAGCAGATGCAGCTGGTTGCCATAAAGACATCAGAAGAGATAGTTTGCATGAGCAAAAACCACCTTCCCACACTCCCTGCATCATCTTATTGCTGGACATACTCAGGTTGTGATGATACTTTGAGTAAATCATGGGTATGGGCTGCACAGTCTTGTGATTGATGTCTTCAGGAAAAGTCCTGTGCGATAGTGAGGACTGCAACCACTCAGGCTGGGCTGGAAATTCAGGAATAAATTCACTGATGGTTGCCTTCTCAGAGCCAAGGCATGGTGCTACCACATGTCCACCTCTGCAGCAATTCAGGGCTCCACCGCTTCATCTGCAGGGCACAACTCTGGCTGAACTGTCAAAGCTGGTGATGTTGTAATATACAGCTGGGCTGTGTGGGCCAAGACATCCCTAAAGTATAATATGACTTTTTACAGCATACAGTCTATAAAAAATTTATTAGTTCATTTGTTTGCTATAAAATATGTATAAGGAGTTGTTGCTCTCATTGGAAATAATGTGCTGTGTCGCTGGAGAGTCCTTCGTGCTCTGGCAAGAGCTCCTGCATATACTGAAGGGAAAGGGCAAAAGCACAAAGGTCTGTTTGTCTAGAAAAATAACAAGCTGGAAATTGATTTTGTACTTTTCAGTAATATTTAGTGCCTGAAATTGCCTGGGGAAAGAAGGAACAAAAGGCCTCAATGCTTGCATCCACTGCGCTGGGGGGAAGGATATGCTCAGGTGAGACAACAGCAGTCTAAAAATTTAGAGCCTGAAGTAAAATTGTAATTTTACTCTTTATCAGCAATAGTGTAGGCCCTAAGAGGAAAAAAACCAACATAGCAGAATTAAACTGTATAACTGTCTCTTCTTTCTCTCCAAAATGAACTGAGCAGATTCAGTCTCTCCAGAAAAGGAATTTTGGTACTTATTGTGGCTGTGAGCACTTTTTCCATAAACCCGATTTAAAGTTTCCAGGACATATATTCAATATTTATATCCCTCCCCCTGTTTGAACACAAGAGCCACAGTTCTTTCTCAGGAACTATTAATTATTATTTTAGGTGAATCAGGGTGTTCCCTCCCACCTCAGAGAAGGGCGTGGAGTCTCAATTTCTCTCTGAAGCCTTTCCCAGCCATCAAGACCATGGATAACCCAGCCCAGGGATAACTGCAGATACCTGGATAATCATTATTCTAGATTCTGAATAGTGTGGAGTCTTTTATTTCATTTACTTCCCTTCACGTCTCTTCTGTAGGGCAACCAAGTTTTATGGTTCCCATTTTGCAGAGAGAATGAGACAAGAAGGTGTGATTCATCTCAGCTAATTTTAAACAGCTGCTGCTCCTGCAGCTGCACTGGCTGAGCAACAGTGCAGAGGAGTGGGAAGTCAGTGCATGGCCCAAGCCCTCTGTGCCTGACCTGCCTCACATTTTATATGGAGCTGATTTAAAGGAGAACCTGTTTCTTCCTTAGAACAAACCCCACCCCAGCAGGTTCTGGAGCACTGCATTTGTAGACATCTCCATCAGAGCAAAGGCAAAGGACACCCTGACTGAGCCCTGGCAGGAAGTGTGAAGCCATCCTGAGTTTTTCAATGGATTTCCACATCCCAGTGAAGACATGGGTGATTTGGTTTGCAATCATTGAGACTGAGGTTATTGTGGAGCACCTTGTTCATGGCCCAGCTTCCAGGGCTGCTTCCTGGAGCCAGGAATCCCAAACATGAGGTTTCACCCTACACTATGAATCCCTACAGCAGGACCATGGTAATAAAGCCACAAACACACAGAGAACAGGCAGGGATTTGTCACAGACCAAGGGACAGGCAGCAGCCCAGCCCATGGTCCCTGGGCACTGACAGCTCCTCAGACCCACACTGGAGTTGTCTGAGTTTTTCCATTTTTCATTTGTTGCTGGCCCATGCAAGGGCCAGTGATGATTTCTGCACTTGAGGGAGATAACATCATTCCTCAAAATGCAAACATGAGAAATAAGCTGGGTCACAATCCAGTTCTGACCATCTGCTGATGCAACTCCTGAGGTCCAGTGGTTTTCACCAAAGTAAAAAAATGCCTGTCAGGCATTAAATGTTATAATACTACTTCTCCCCCATTCAATTTCAATCCCTTCACTTTCTTTTTCTCACAGAAAAGCATGACATTGGAGAAAACTTGACAAATATGTTCAGAACGAAAAACATTTAAAAAGGACAAGTGATCAATATTGTACCTTTCAACCCAAATCTGTTTTCTCATCATCAGCTTTGCTTTGTTTGTTTTGTTGTTTTGTTTTTTTTTTTTTTTTTTTTTTTTTTTAATGAAAAATATCCAATTTCTGTGGAAAATTTCTGGCTTCTTTCACTTTGAAAGAGAAAAGGCCATGGCACATCTCCACTTTATTATCAGCTTTATTAATTGTACTAAATCACTTTGCTCCAGATAAAAGGAACACGAAATACCACTCTGCCCATATATCATCTGCACTGAGCACATTGAAGTGCTTCAGATGGGATGTGTCTGCTGGAAGATCCTTATCACCACCTTGTCCTGCTTTCCTGAGACTCCCTTCTGTAACTGAATGTACAGTACATCCCTCTTGCCTGTTTTAATGGAATTTTATCACACCAACCCTCTCACTTCAGAAAACATATGCATAATGGAAATGTACCCCTATGGCTCTGGCAGCACCACTTCCATCATCCTCAGAGATGGCAACTGCCGTGGTGTTGATGAAATAAACAGGCACTAATTAATTATGATGTATTTTGCATCATTTTGCAATATTGATTGCAACCAAATAAATTACGGCCTCCCATAACCATATAGAACAAATTTATGAACAGCACTTGGATCCTGCAGCTGGAAGTTATTGCTGTAATTAAAATCTTTCTGAGTCCCTCTGTTTACAGAGAATGCTACCAAAAGAGAAATTATATTGTTCAGGAGCCACCATTCTGATGCTGTGATGGGAATATTGTGATCCTGAATTCCTACCTGCTGTACACAGGTCTGAAGTTGTATTTTTAAAAGGAAAATATCCATTTGGTTTGGCCACAGGTCATGCATCTTCTTTTGCATAAATGAGTTTGGATTATTTTAAAGTTATTCAGTGTAAACCTGTTCTAAAATAATGTTCTATAAAATACATGTAAAAAGACAATTTTAAAAAAAATTAAGCAGATTTACAAAAAATGAAACTTTTTGATAGCAGCAGAGAAAAGTCCAGTGTTAAAAACTGCAAAATGATCTTGAAAAAAGTCAGACTCTGATCTAAATCCCCAAGAGAACTGGGATCAGCATTCAAGGGTGAGAAAGCACCTACCTCATTCTCTGATCATCTGGGGGAGTCATTTCCAGGTCATGAGTGGGTCCATTCAGACCAATCACATGCAAAGAAATAGTTGGATTTTCCATTCCAGCCTGGATTTTAAAAAAGAATAAATTACTATATCATATACAACACAGAATGGTTTTGATTTATTACATCCCCATGGATTATAAAAAGCCTTCCCATTGAACAGGACATGGATTGCACTGCTGTGGCCTTTCACAGGGAGCCTGCAAATCCAAGGATGAGGCACAGGAGTGTGGAGAGGTTGGTAGGGACAAACAAGGGGCAATTTTACACAGGACACTTCCAACCTGAGTAAAAAATTCCACTTTTCATGGCAACGAGAAATTTTGCTATTTCCTGCACCTTTTGACAGAAGGTTGATATAGTAAAATCCTGATCCATTTTGTGCTGCAGGGAAAGGCATCCCCTGCTGAAGCACTATTTCCATAAAACCTGCATGTATGTGAGTATCTCTCCTGTTAAATCATGGCTCAGTTTGGACCAGGACTGTGAGCTCTTGGGCAGTGAGTGCTCAAAGCAGGAAACCCAGAAGGAATGAGTGCAGCAGAGAGCCCTGTGCTGCTTCAGAGCAGAAAATGACAGCAGCAGCAGCAGCAGTGAGTCTGTGCTGGTGGGGAGCCCTGCCAGTGCTGTGCACTCGCTGCAGGTCTCTGCTGCAAGGGGAGATTGGCTCTCCAGTCTTCTCTGTCTTTGAGGCACAGCAAATCCCTAAAACCAATGTCTCCTCTGGCATTAGGCCCTCCTGGATACTCTGAGGAAGCCCAAATGCTGCATTTTCTTTCAATACAAAAGAGAATCTATCTAAATAGAGAATATATGTTTGTATGTGTCTGTCTGTCTATCTATCTATCTATCTATCTATCTATCTATCTATCTATCTATCTATCTATCTATCTATCTATCTATCTATCATGTCATCTATCAATATAAAATCTAAATATAGAAATGTATCTAAATATAGAAACATATCCAAATAGAGAAAGATATCCAAATATAGAAATACAGGAATTCCAAACCCTCAGGCACCAACAACCCCATCCTGGAGACAAACCCTCAGACACCATCCAACCTCCATCCTTTCCAGCATGGAGGCACAATTGCTTTTGTGTGAGTGAAAAGCAATGGGTTCTGAATATTATTTTCATTGTGTTTAGAGCTAATAATTCTCAGAAAATCAGAAGACTACAGTTTTATAAATGCAGCTAAAGAGGAATGGATACCACATTCACTGGGGAACAGCTGATCTGCCCTTGGATCTGTTTATTTTCATTGCCTGTGAGTGTGCATTATTAGTCTCCTGTCTGAGCCTATGGGAAAGAAACAATTATTTATTTCTGATAGAACAGCAGGACTGATTATTTTATTTTCCCTTACCTTTGGATAATGATATGTTTTAACAGTAGGGTAAAGGATTCCTGTATAGATGGGGATCTCCATGGTGGGGACTCTGGAGGCATTAATTGTTGCATATGCCAGCCTGGTGCCATCAGGAGACCACCAGTGAGCAATGTGAGTCTTCAAGATCTCCTCTAATTAAAAAAAAAAAAAAAAAAGGCAAGAACAGAAAAGAAAAGGCTATTAGAGGTAAATTATTAGTTAGCAACAAATGAAACCGTGCAGATATGAAAATCCCAGTCTAATCACAGCACAGGGAGGATGCCACAGGAATATCAATCAAAAATACTCATCAAATTATGCCACATACACAAATGAACACAATTGATAACAATTACTCTGTATTTATAGGTTATTAGGCTTAATTACCTTTGCTGAAGAAACATCAAATTATTCATATTAGTACACACAGTCATGACAGCATAAAAAGCCCTGCTGCTCCTGCCGTGTGTCCTGCACATGATTAGGGTTCACAACACCAGACTAGACACATATCAATCACTTCAGACAGTGTTTATACAAGCACTTCAGCAACAATTTAAATATTCCTCAGTTCTGTTTCCAGTTGGGAATAAATAAATGTAGAAATTTTCTGTATCTTATGAACGACTGGAATTTCAAAACAAGATACCAGGCCCTAAAAGTCTGTGCCTTGGACACCATCTTGACTTTTATACCTATTTCATTTTTTAAATCACTTTTTCAAAGCAATTTGCCATAAGTAGCCAGGGTTAGAGCCTGATCCTTTATACCACTGAATTTTGGGATTTTCGAGCTTTCAGTAATATAGTTGCCACTGAAAAGGTGCTCAGAAAGATGCCAATGCAAACATGTCAGGGTTCAAGTATGGAAGGACAAAACAATATTGCCATCATATGAAATTATTTTTAATACTGGCAGAAGCTAGTTCTCATTAAATTCAAATTCAAATAACTTCTAATTTCTAATACTTTTCATATTATCTAATATGTTTCATTGTAAAGATGAGTTCATCTTATAGACCTGCAGAAAAGCTGTAAAATTCACTCTTGGTCCAAAGTGTCTCCAGTTACTGACATTTGGAAGACATTAACTTGGCTTTTTAAACCTCCCATTTTGTGAAAGACAATAATGTAATCCATTTTCATTAAGAGGCTTAATATCATGTGAGTCATTCCTATTTAAACCACCAGAAGGGCTTGCATATGCTGTACAGATTGATGGGCAGGAAGATGGGTCCCATTACTTTAATGTGAGAATAAAATTAAAGAGGCTGCAGAGTGTTTCTAAGCCTTCACCATGAAGTCCTGACACACAGGTCCAAGCAGCTCCAATGTCTGCTGCCATCACTGCTCACTGGAAGGAAGGATGAGGATTTTCTGAATTCAGACCCCTCAGATCTGAACACCACCCTCTGATGGCCCCCCAGTCCAACCAGGACATCCCTCTGGTCTGATGAGTAGAAACTCAACAAAGAATGTTTAATTAAAAAAAAAAGAATTTGATGAGCAATCCTTGGAGAATAGAAAAATTATATTCCTCACAGGGTAAATAAACACTTTGTTAATCAAGACTTGCATGTGGCTTGGAATAAAACTCAAGGTAACATCAGAAAGGGAAAATTCATCCTCAATTCTTATGGTTTTCACAAATAACAAATTATTTAATCAATGCTCAGTGGCAGCATGTAAGTGAGGTTTTGGAAAGATATTTAGGAAGTTAGAAACCTTTCATGGGAAAGCACATCTGGCAGATTTGCTTTGCTGCACTGTCCCACCTGTTATATGTACATTTAAAAGATGCTGCTTTTGACTTTTATATTGGTTGCCCATTAAAGAGATAATGAAGAGCATAAAGGAAAAGGAGTAAAGATGGATGGCAGATGAATCCTTGACATTTTAACATTAATTAGGAATGGCTTTATTCAGCAAACATTTTCTCCAGGATCTCAGAGTTAATGAAGCAGTTCTGCTGAAGGTCACACATCCAGAAAGGCTTTAGTGCAGGTTTTCTGGTCCTCTGTTAATGAGATTTAATTGAGTGAACCTTTGCCTTGAAACAAAGCCAGGACCTTGCTGTTATTAGAGAGATCAGCTAGAGAACATTCTTATGGAATATAGAATGGACTAGTACCAGAAAGTTCTTTCAGCTGAAGAAAAAATGATTTGCAGACAATTTGTTCTTGGAGACAGTTTATTTCTTGTGTTTGCATTTAGCAGATGTTCTGAAAATCAGCTCCATTCAATACTGCTGGGTCTTCCTAAAGTTAGTTCAGATCCTGCCTCATGTGTATGAAAATCCAGGTTCTCCTTAAACACCAAAGCCCCCCTACACATTTGGATCATGACCTTCTGACTAAGAGCACAAAGTGATAATTGATCAAAACTTTTCCCCCCTTCCCCAGAGCCTGCAGTCACTGAGTGCTGCCAGGATGTTGTGATGCTGCTGAGATTCCTCACAGTCAGATCCTGGTGGCTCTGTGCTCCTTCTTTCTCCATAGTTTTGCCTGCCAGCCCCCACAGGGCATGCAGACTTGACAAACAGTGAGAATAAAGTGTGTGAAGAATAAAGAATAAAGCTGAACAAGGGCTGTTCAGACCTGCTGGCTGGGTTCAAGCACAGGGTTTGAGGCAAGTCAGTGCTTTTTCCATGTCAGCACATTCAGCAGTGAATGACTCTGAAAACAGCTGGATGAACCTGGTCATGTGCAGTGGCTCCTCAGTGGGGACATGTTTTAGCCAGTGAAGTGTTTGTGCTCAGGGAGTGTTTTGGGATGTGTATTTCAATCCTTTTTCTAGCTGAGTAAGGCCCAGTGGAATGATCATTTCAAAGCTGTGTGAAACAGAGAGTCCTCTAAATTAACAGACCCCCAGGAGGAGAATTCTGAGTCCTAGGTCAGAGTATATTCAGTGCCAGCTGGGTATAAATCCATCTGAGAGACTTCAGTGTCATTGGAGGAGAAAAGAAGCCGGAGGCAGTACCAGAGGTGTGTCAGAGGAATGTCCCTGGGCTGAGTTTGAGGTTGCTGCTTTAGTGCATTACATGGGTGGCTGTCTTTGGAACCACCACCTGAGCAGCACCCAGAGTGAACCAGGCTGCCCAAATGGGAATGCCTGACCTCCTGAAGGATGTGTCTCCTGACAGAAGCTCTCCTGCTCACCATCAGGGAGCAGAATGAGAAGTGCCCTGCTGTGGTTGGCAGCTGCCAAGTAACAAATTGTGGTGAATCTGGGCTTGGATGCACCATTTAGCTATGATACATGTGGGTAATCCCTGGAAAGACTGACCAGTGGCTCAGAAGTTGGGTGGACATTTCTAGTAGGTGTGTCATCAAAAATTAGCCCAGCATGTGTATAAAGTTAAGCCTGTTTCAAACTACACTTTAATTCCAGCAGCACTTGCAAGAGCAGTGAAATGTGAGACTTTTATCTTGTTTCAGGTAGCAAACTCCTCAAGGAAGCATAGCAAATTAATCTGGAGGAGACCTCAAAACTCCTCTGGCTCGTTCCTCCATCCTGTAAGGATCTTCACAAGTGGATTTTCCTATTCCTTTTGATATGTGTATAGCAACTTTAGCCATAAAACTCAAATACTTTTATTTATTATGTCCACCTCTGTCCCAGTGCAGTGCATTCAGACCTCTGACTGCCCTGGCAGACTCAATGCAGGAAAAAGCACCAGGCCTTTACCTTGTGCAGCCTCAGTGGCAACCAGCAGGTTCTGGAAAAAAACCTGTTGTATTCACCACATTTGGAAATCCACACGGGTGGTTTTAATGTTCTGAACCACACTGGGGCATTTCTAAAGACATTTCCATGACAAATCCACTTCCAGGCTTGCACAGAGCTCTAGACTGGCAGAGTTCCTCTTTGCTAATCAACACATGTAAATGCCATGGCCATGGGGGTTTCCTCATGTTTTTCTAGTTCTGCAGCCTTTGTCCATGTTGAGTCATATTTGTGAATTTTGCCTTTCTGCTGAAGGTGGTGAAGTTCTGGCTTGCTGTTTGGAAAAAGATGAAGCCTTCACCAGTGACTGACTGAGAAATCCATTGGTAGCTCAGAGATTTTTTCCAATTTTTGAAGTCAACAAAAAAAGGAATAGAGATGGCATCAGGAGAAAAACCTAAGAAAAATAAATTTCAAGAAAAAAATAATTCCTGGGCCTTCTTGTTAGAAGACACAAATAACTTGTAATTTTCTAGTGTGAGTTAACAGAAAGGGAGACTTGCACAAGAAGACAAAGATGCTTGGAAAAACCAGTCCTCTGACAGTCTGACAGGTATCATTGCAACTCTTTTCTATCACTAATAAAAAAAAAATCAGCAATTTAAGGTTCAAAAGCTCTCAGGACCAGTGTTATTTATTGCTGATGTGGTAAAGTAGAGCAATTCTGGGGAGTGTAAGCAATGGTTCTGTTTGTGTGATGTATTGTAGCTGCTGTTCAGATCATGAAGTATTTGGTGTGCTGAAGACATTTTGCTGTTTTATTAAAACTATTAATAAAAAGGAATTTTAAGCAAAATGAAATTAAAGCCTGACATAAAGGCCATGGCTTATGTTGGGAAAGAAAGCTCAAAAGAAATTGTCAGTAGGATGCATCAAAAGAACATGAGAGGAAGAGAGATCAGAGAACAGCAAGAGGGTCTAGGAAAGGAGAAAACAAAGACTACTGAGATAGTGAAACCCCAAGGGTTCTCATAGAAACATCAAATAAATACAAATGCTTATTTGACAGCTGCCATCTGTTTTAAAATCAATTACTAGATCATCTCAAAGCACCAACCACATGTCCAAATCGATTGCTATTGTAGAGTGTGAAAGCAAGTATTTTTAGCCAGTTAGGGAAAACTCATTGTTCATACTGGCCTTTACTGACACGTGTTTCAGGGCTGCCTGTGGAAAATGACCTTTTATTCTATGTAACCAAATTTTTCTCTCAGTTGCTGTAGTGTAGGTCTACACTGACTTCCATGAAGTCATTGTAATAGATATAAAATGAGTGCAAAGTAGTTATGTGTATGCAAATAGTATAAAACTGTTTTAGATTACCATACCCAATCTACATTTTCCTGTGTTGACATTATTTTGTGCTGATGTCAGCAATAGCCCTGCAGCACTATTGATTTCAGAGCAATTAATCCTCTTTCACCGTTGTCTAATTGAGTCAGGTGGAAAAAAATTGCAATTTCGCAGGGTTGCTGAACAATTCAACAACCTTTTGTAGGAAACATAAAAATGTATGTGGCTGAGGGCAAACTATGGGCTCAGCCCAGCTCCACAGCTCCTGACCCTGAGATTAGCTCAGCTGGTCAGAGCATGGTGCTGATAACACCAAGGGTGTGGGTCTGATCCCTGTGCAGGCCATTTACTGAAGATTTTAACTCAATGATCCTTGTGGGTCCCTTCCAACTCAGAATATTCTGTGACTCTGTATGCAAACAACAACTCTCCTGAAGCTGCTTGTGCTATTGTCCAAGAGATCCTTAGGAAAAGCAAGCTGCAATGCTCACCCCTGTGACCCTTTATTCCAATTCAGAACACAGTCTCCTCTGCCACTGACAGGCAACAAGCTTAGGAAGAATAAACTAGTGCTTGCTTTTAGGGCATTTTTGAGGATGTGCTTCAGAGAGCACTTTATAAAGTACTTTATAATCCAAAATCTCATCGTGGAGGGAGGGCAGCTCCAGTGTGTTTGGCAGCCATGAGAAGGTGGAAGCCCCTCATCTCAGGGGAAGGAGCCCAGCCAGGAGTCCTGCATCTCCTCAAGCACAGGGAAGGTGTGGGCTGCAAATGTCATTAATTCCTCTTGCTCATCTGGTTTAACTGCTTGGACACACGTTGTTTTCTGCTCACAAGTCTGGCAGCCCCTTGCTCCTGCAGAACTTTGTGTGGAGGCAGCAGCTGAGGGTTCAGCCAGTGCTTCTGCCTCGCCGCTGCCAGAAGCTCGTTCCAGCAGGGTGGCTCATGCTGGGCTCTGGGGACAGCCACTCTTCAGGTGCCCTGTGTGGTCAGCAAGGGCATGGCTCAGCTCCTCATCTCCACGTGGGCCCTGGAGCTGCTGCGTGGCCTGAGCCAAGCCCAGCCTTGGCAAAGAGGCAAACCCCACCAAATGGGGACACAAGTGGGCTGTGGGCCACCTTCACTTCTGAGAGATGGAGGAGGCTCTGGGTGACAACACCACAAGCTCCAGCAGCAGACAAGTCACTGTGGGACACTTGCTGGTACCTGGGCAGTGTCCCTGAGGGAACCCACGGGAGTGAGGAGCCACCAGTGTCCAGCAAACTCAGAGTGGGCACACCAGAGGCAACTCTGCCAGCAGCCTGGCCAAATCTGACCACTCCAACCTGGACTCCTCATCCACAGTCCCAGCTGCCAGCAATAGCCACCAGTGCTTCTCCAGGACAATCTTCAGGACTCTGATCCCCAAGGAGAAGGATGAGATCCCATTAGCCTGGGACCAAGCTCCTGACAGATAAGAGATTTTCTGAGGCTACTTATTTCACCCCATTTAGAAACTGTTAATTTAATGTGGTTTGCTTGTTGGTTTGTTTTTTTTTCCCTGATCCATTGATTCTTCTAATTTGTTGTGTTTCCAATACCAAAGGATTCTGTGTTTGCCATATGAGTCAGGGCATTAGGGGTGTTGTTTACAAGGTTATTGGCAAGTAGCTGCCAGACCTTCTTTACAGTTTGAGTGCTTGGGGGCTTCAAAAGCTGGCTTTATTGAACACCAGCCTGATCCTATCCTCAGCTACACCTCTACAGCCCCTACAGAATACACACAGGAGGCCAAGCTCAGGCTGTAATAACTAAGAAATCATGAATGTTTAAAATCTCCCTCAATAATACAAATGGATTTCTTGGAAAAAAACCCCCATCAACCACCTAACAAAACAGATACACACAAGTATGAGATGTCATCTGGGATGTACAGGTGGATTCTTACAAACAAGAGAAGAATTCAGCTATTTGAAAAGGGTCAGAGTGTCTCCTCCAGGCCACCTTCACGTCGTGACACACTGAGTACACTCAGCTCTGCAAATCCCACTTGAGGTGCAAAAAGCCATGGAGAGGAGGTGTCCCTCAGGTTTCACATGGATCCTGGGTGTCCAGCAGGAGCAATGAGCAATGGAGGTCTGGCACCTCTCCAGAGCAATCACAGCAGGGTTACCATGTGCCATACACAAAGCCACACTATCCTGTCAGCACATCAGTGTTTTGGGGCCTGATTTGGAACAAAAGCTGTCCTCTTCCCAAAAAACACAATAGAAAAATGTTGAGTTACCTCCATATCCTCCTTCTCCTCTTTTTAGAAGTTTCTTTGTGCTTCTGGGTTTTTGCCATCTGTACCCATCCTTAGTTTTCAAAAGCATTAATGATTAATGCTGACAACAGCTCCTAACAATGAGTAGGTGTCCTTTGGCTGTGTGAGTCAGTCTCAGTGTCAGGAACAACCTTTGGACCACGATGACAAGACTGACACGGAGCTATTTCATCAACACCAGCAGGTCTGTGATCTGTCAGGATGTCCAGGTGTAATAATGAAAATGGGGGCTGAATTATGAAAATGGAAATATGAGAGATCCTATCCTCAGCTATTCCTGTTCCTAACACTCACTCCAAAGAGCAAGTGCATCTAGGAAGCCCATCCTCAGTGGCAAACTGCTGTCTGCCACTAATGTATCATAAAAATGCATTTTCCCATCACCTGGCACAAACTTAAACCCACAGCCTGTTGTTAGCTCTTCGTGAAAGCCTGTTAGCTAAAGGCACTAAATCTGTAGAAACATTTCCTGGCAGAACTCTTCTGAGCAATTTGCAGAGAAGCTCTCAGGGGTGGGTGAACACTCACTGCAAGGTCCTGTGGTACCTTCTCAGCTGCTGAGGACCCAGACCAGGCAGAATTCACAGGGCCCCAGTGCAGCAGGGTTCCTTACACACAAATCCTTTCCTCCTTTACCCCTCTGGTGCCTCTGAGCAGGTTGCTATGGCTGGAAATGCAATTTGCTTATCTGTGCAGTGCAGTGAGACAAATCAGGGCTTTCATTATATGCTGAATATTCCTCTATTCAAACCTGCTCGAGTAGCTTCAGCTTCACCTTTGCTTTAAATTAAAAGTTACTGGTTCTTCCTAACGAATCTATGGGGTTTATGATAGGAGGAAGATGGACAGGCAGCCTTGACACAGGGGATCCATTTCAATAGCTACAGATGTATCAAGAAAGTTGGTGATCACAAAACCCTCTGAATCAAAAATTCATTAGACGATTGCAATAGTTCAAGAACACAAGTGCCCAAAAGCAATCTCTTTTAATGTTTCATAAAGAAATATGAGAGATAAGAAGACTGAACAGCCTGACATTGCTATTAAAGAACTTGATTCTTCAACCCCATGGACTTTTATCAGCACTTGCACAAGCTGTCTTTCATGTGAATTGCTTGCATGATTTATTCACCCTGAGCAGCACCTGCTAGTCACCTAGTCTTAGTGCTAATAAATGTCAGTTAGTACTGCAAAATACAGCCCTGCTTTATGAAATGGGAACTGGAGCACATTGACTGAATTTAGTTTAGCTCCTAATTCCTTACCCGGTTTAAACAGCTGAAGTCATTGAACAACCATTAAAAAACCACTCAGGGTAGATATTGCCCTGTTATGGCAATATTCCCAGAGGTTTCAACTTGAGCAGTGACTCAGGACCTGGCTAACTGAGAGATTTAGCTCAATAATGACTCAGAGGATGAATCTGATTTTACAGGACTGAATAATCAGAGGAACTACTGAGATCAATAGAGTCACCTAGGAATAATAAAAAAAAAGAGAGCTGGATAAAAAACAGAATTCAAATTAGCTTACAGCAATATTTCAGAAAAAAAAATGATCTTATCAAATAACAGGAACATTTATTATTAATGAAGGTAATGGTAGGTAATCAGGTTATGCCCCTGATGGATCAGTGGGGTTTGATTGTGTTTATCAGAGCTGTGGCACTTGCATGTTGAGCAGAATTCTGTTTTCCTAGGTGTGTGTCTTGAAGGTCATCCACTCTGGACTCAGGTAAGCATAAAGAAAAGACAAACATCCCTGTAGGATGATGTCCACCCACCAAAATGTCTTTTATCCCTCCTACCAGGAAATACTCTCTTTTATCCTTATTTTTGAGCTGTAGACTCCTGTGCAGCAATCCAAAATCTACTGACAAAAGTAAGGGCAAAGCTGCCCCTGGGACAGGTCTGTGCAGCTCTGGTTGTCAGTGACAGCCTGGAAACCCCCACAGGTGAGACAGGAAATAAACCCAATGGGTTTGGTGTGCAGAATGCCCAGTGGGGAACCTCCAGTGGGTCCAGAGGAGGATCAGGGGGCTGGAGCAGCTCTGCTTGGAGGATGAGAGCTGGGGTTGTTCAGCCTGGAGAAGAGGAGGCTCCCGGCAGAATTTATTGCAGCCTTTCAGTACTTGGAGGAAGCCTAAAAGAAAGATGGGTCAAACTTTTTAGAGAGCCAGCTGTGACAGGAAAAGGGGAGATGGTTTGAAAGTGAAGGAGGGTAGATTAGAGAGATGAAAGAAGTTTTTACACTGAGGGTGGTGAGGCACTGGTGCAGGCAGCATCCACCCCTGGTCATCCAAGGTCAGGTTGGACAGGGCTGGCCTTGGTCAGGCACAGGGTGCTCGGTGTCCATGGTTTAATTCCCATCACAGGAACCACCCCCACAAACATCTTTATTCACTAATATTATTATTTTTGAATTTATGATCATCTTAGAGAGTCTGAAGTTTGTACCTCTAATGATTGCTGGTTTTACTTTAAAGCTACAACAATTAGAGTCTTCTAATGAGAATTTTAATTGGATAGTGAATTAAATACTAGATGAGGTTGACTGTTCATACTGGCAATGGAATTCCAGATATTTAAAATTCTTTAAAAATTTCATCATATTGATTTGAGTTTTCTATTCCCTGTTGTGCCTTGTTTCTCTTGGCTGTACATTGATTCCATTATTTTCAAATATTTAGTTTCAAAAACTTTATCCATAAACCAGCATATAAAAATTTCTGAAAAATACCCCAAAATATGTGGAAATGTACATATAAACACACACAGGGCTGTGCAGTAACAGCGACAAGAAATTGCCTGTATAATTGGATCTAAAACTGGTAGGAATAAAACTTATTAAAAATCAATATCATAGAAAGGCAATTAAGAATTTTAAGGGGGAAAAAAAAGCCCTGATTAATTAACTGCAAATTATAAGTATTACTTTGAATTGCATTGTACAGAACAGGCTCAAATTACCAATTATCCCTGCCCGCTTTGTTCAAAGATCATGAATGTGCATTTTAATTTACGCTGGAGAAAGCTAAATATGCTGAGAACCAGCATGCAGAATTTTGCAGAAATCACTGGGGATGAGGGGGAACTCCCCCATTACCATATAAATGACATGCACAGACTCATAAATGACATGCAGAGGATCCAGCCTGCATTGTTCCTTCAGATGTAGCAGGGAAATACCGGAAATTAAAATACAGCTTATAACCTGCCAGATAATAAATGTAACCCACACTGCACAAATCCCCATCTACCAAAGATAATTTTGTCTGCTGTTTTTTGCTGATTAAGGGTGGCTTTGGAAAGTAATACCCTCCTTTCCCCTCTTTATCTGGTGCACCTATTGGCAGGATGGAGATGGCTCTGTTTTTATCTACCCAACAGATCACAATACATAACGTAGCATAATCTTAATTTCCAAGGTCATAATAGCCTTCTCTACCCCTAAAAAACTTCCTATTTAGTATTGAGGACAATTCCCACATTAAAAAAAAAGCAAAAAAGAAAAGACTGATTATAGCAGCTCCTTTTCCACCAGTATATTTTTACCACAACATCCATGACATCAGCAGGGCTGCTGTGTTGAGGCCATGGCTGAGCAATATTTCACTACTCCCTGCAGTGGTCTGGGGACAGGCTCTGGTTTTGTGGGCTGTTTGCTGAGCACTAGGCATGGCCAGGCCACAGGACATAAAACTTTCCCACCACCAGACTATGAAAGGTAGGTTTTGAAATGCCTCAAAATGGCAAACATTATGAAATTGCAAAGAAAATGCCATTGTCCTTGCTGAGCAGGACCAGAAATGGTGAGTTGTACTCTTTGCCACTTATTTCTTATCACTAAACCCACAGTTTCCTAAGTCAGGTTATTCCTGGAGTATCTGGATGTGGGTTACACAAAGAGGTGCCAATTTTAATACTTATATTGTCCTTTCTTTCTAAGACTTCCTTGGCTGCCTTTCATCTTTTCTTGGTACCTTTCCTCCTGGAAAGCCCAGCAGCTCTGGGCTGGCTGAGCACCTTCCTGCTGTGCCCAAGGTGGGTGCTCAGCACAAACACCCCTGTGTGGGAGGGCTCAGCAGGGAGGGAGGCTGTGACTTGCTCTTCAAGCTGCTTCCAAGTGATATTTCTCTGTCACTCCCTCCAGTCCCTGAAGATTGTGTGCTCCAGCCTGTAGCTATAAATCCCAATTATGTGTTGGCATGTTGGGTGGAAGGTTTCATCTTCATCAGGCTAGCAGGATTTCACCAGGTTATGAAAATACTCAAAGCATGGTTGCATCATGATTACATTGATTTTTTCTTTTTCCAATTTTTTTTTTAGTGTAAAGAACATTTCTTTAAGGAATGCTAACAGGATATCTGGTTTCTGTTTTGCAGATTTACGTTCCCAGACTGAGAATGGGACCACAATATACTGCTATAAACACAACCACCTGACTGAGGAATTGCCTGTAAGTTACCTTTCTGTGCCTCTTGTACTCAGAGAGATGTTTTAATGTCTTTAAGTCCAGATTCATAACTAGTATAAATACTAATACTTGCTTAGGATCCAGTTCTTATTTTATAATGTGATGCAAAGAAATGTAACTGTCAGGTTTGTCCACTAAGGACTGATGTGTTTGAAGGAGCCAAATCCACTCCTTTAATTTCTGTGAATGCACTCACAGTTCATTGTTTTCTACTTGAAACAAAAACCAGACATTTACTCAGGAAAACTGTGCAGCCAAGGAACAATTTTATGCTTTCTTTCCTTTTACAAGTGGTCAGCAAAGTGCACAATCTTTCCACTAATCTAAACTATAAGCTTGAAAAGAAGTAAAGTCAGACTGGAGAAGTCACTCTTCCTCTTCAGGCACAATTTAAAAGGGCTGTTTCCCCTCTAAACCCTGTCTCAGTTGTGCTTTCAAATGTGTGTGTCCTCCTACAGGAAAAGATCAGGCCAAACTTGGGATGGAGCAGGTCAGGAACTGCCTCTGGATGTCCCAGGAAAGTTATTTTGCTGGAACCAAAGCCAAATGCTTTGTGATCTGGTATTTCCTGTACTCAGTGGACTTGCATTTGCAATTTCAACAAAGTCCAAGCGAGGAATTCATGCAGGTGAACATCAGTTCTGGGAGGGAACAGAAGGCTGCATGTTTTAAACCCAGTTTGCTCAGTCAGGGACAAGCCTGGCCATCAAGCAGTGTGGCTGGATCCATCATCTTGCTGCCTTCTTCATCTTCCAGGGGAAGCAGCTCTGCCAGGGCTGGATTCTGCAGCCTCAGTGGGATGAAGGAAAACACCTCTTGGCTCCTCCACGCTTCCTGCAGCCTCCCTGCAGCTGCAGGGCTGTCCTGAGGTGCTGTGCTGAGAGAGCTGCTCATTAAGGATCTCAGTAATTGGGGAATTCTGGACTACAACCCTTCCAAATGGCAGCTCGGTTGTGGTTAGGGCTGCACTTCTCTCTGGCCATTCCCACCTCTCACCTGGAGCTGCAGGCTCTCTGCTGACATAGCCAGAACAACTTCACTAAAAGTGACTATTCCTACAGTTACCATTTCTCCATTTGGGGTTATTATCCTATCTGGAATAATTTTAGATCTCACAAAAGCACTGAAACATTCCTGATGCATGCCCAGCTTTCCTGGCTCACTATTTGCCAGGTCAGCCTGCAAGTCAAACTGCTCTCACTTGCAAGGTCAAAATCAGATGCCCAAAATTCATAGGCAAACTCTTAAACAAGAGGTGCCCCATAAGCAGCCTTGTGTTGCTGTTTCTCAAACATGATATTTTAGCTGGGTCATTCCCCAGAGAGAGCTTTTAAAAGGACCCAGAGTTCCTGAGTGGGCAGAAATGAGCTGTTTCTTCTTCCCCTCAGTGTGTTGGCATTGGGGCCAGGCAAACAGGGTGACAACTTCTCCCCCCATGGCTCAGCTCTGGTGTTTATCAGCAGTGCTCACCAGCACTGACTCTGCTGGAATGGGGAATCCTACAGGCAAGGAAATCCCCGAATCTACTCCCTGCCCACAGAGCCAGACAATAACCACATCAACTCCCTGACCCCCTGAGCCTCCCACCCCACCACTGTTCAGCTTCAATAATTGCTGAGCTATCCACAGTAGTAGCAGATGTCAAATATTAGGGAAAAGAGATGAAAAGCATGACAGGTTTCTAAAATACCAACATTTAGCTGGAAAATTATTTATCCAGTGTATCATCACACACAATAAAATCTGGGCAAGGAGTGCCTTCAGACATAGAACCTTCTGGGCAATTCACAGGGTGTTGGGGGAGAAAGGTAGAGAGGAGGCAGAGTTAAAAAAGATCATTTCAAAGCACCGTAATGAATCCTTTCCCTCTTCATGTACTTATGCAACTTTGTGCTGTGCCTCCAAGGGGCAGCACAGCCTCAGCTATTGCATCTGAAATCCCTCAGCTGCTGGGGACACAGCCCTTGCTTCCCCTCATATTCTCACTATTTTTAGCCTGCTGGTGATACTCCAGAATAATACATGACAATTTAAGGGTTAGGATGGGTCAGTTCAATAATCAAGTGAAGTTTAATTTTTAAAATGAAGTATTGAATCTTTAAAGTCATGTCCATGCCTACAGTATGAGGCAGAAACTAGAAAATCAAAACAAATGCAATAAATACAATGATCTCTAGATAATTCCCTTCAAGTAAGATTTATTTCCATGCCTGTTTTCAGACTGTTGCCTTCAATTTTAAAAGCACAATGGCATGAAAACATAATGCTTTGCTTTTAGGAGCTGTTTTTCTTCAGCTCTATTTCTTACCAGTTTCTCAAATCTTTAATCTAGCTATGGTGAAAGCCTCCTTTAAGGAATTGCTTTTGATCTAGTCTTAGGCAGTAGCTACTGATGGCTATTTTTTTTTTTCTCCAGTAGCTACTGATGGCTATTTTTTTTCTCCTGCTATTGTTATTAAATCAAATACAAGACAATGACTCAACTTTGAGCAAAAGCAAAACTAATGTAGGAGGCAAATGTTTGTGAGTAATTTGTATAAAAAGGGAAGGCCTGAAGTGATTTACTCCCTTTTTTTTCTGGGATTTGAAAGGCAGGTAAGAGTCCATCAGTTCCTTTAGGATGCAGAGCTGGGGCAGCTCGAACAACAGACATTTGCCTTCTGCTCCCAGGGTGCCCTGTGAGTTGGAAAGGTTCTTATTTCTGTGGAAATCACTGGGGACCAGCCCAGCCTTCCTGCAGAGTGACTTGCACAGACACATCTCTCCAGCTGTGCATCCCTCATATCCTGTGCCCAAAACTGAAGGGCACCTGCCAGGGGTCTGTGCTGGGGGTGAGCCAAGGGATGTGCTGAAAACAGCCAGATCTGGGTTTTCACACAGTGCTCTGCACTTAATTTGGATTCTAGGTACTAAGGTGAGACTCTCACTTCAGTTTTGTGTCCTATTTTCTCTCATCTCATCTAAAACCAGGTCAATAATTGTGCCTCAGTTTGCCTGTTTCTAAAAAGATGGTAATAACTCCTGTTCTACCAGGACATTATGTGAAGTTTTATTAATTGATGCTTGCAAAAGGCATTAGGATCAAGACAGAATAATTGCCTCAGTGGAGGTCATAATTAGACTTGTGCCAAGAGATACATCTGTGATGGTCATTAAATCTCCTCCTTGCTCCAAGTGTGTGGGTGCTGAGGAGGGGAGCTGCTCTTACAGAGGCAGCCACTGCATTTAGCAGGAAGTTGAAGCACTTTGTAAACCCAGCCACGTGCAGGGGATGCTGTGCACAGACAGGGAGAGGTTCATGCTGCAGTGAAGAGCCAGAGCCAGCAGAGGATCAGGACAGAGCTGTCTGAAGGGAAAGGCAGGGAGGCAGCAGCAATCCCTGCCTGGGGAGGAGAGGCTCCCCAGGCTCCCCTTGGCTGGGGGTCAGCTCAGGGGCAGCACTAATCTGACCAGAAAGGGATTGTGCAAAGCTCATCCGACTCAGGCTGTGAAATCATGCTCTTGAATCCTGATTTCTACAGCAACCAGTTGTCACACCACGAGGAATTATGAGCTGAAGTTGGGGGGGGGGGGGGG
>VZRX01011524.1:97286-111013 GCA_013398075.1 Notiomystis cincta | reverse complement strand
GGGGGGAGGGGGGGGGGGAGAGCAGGCTGACACACTTTTGTGAATCCCAAATCCTGCCCTAGCCAGAACTTCCGTAAAAAAAATTACATTTCCATACAGTGTTCTAAAAGTACTTTGTAACACTAAGGCTCATGTTTCTAAATGTTATAGAACTGGGCAGTATCCCAGGATTATCAGAAAAAATCAGAAAAGTTATTTGAAAAAGTCAAAATTAATTAAAAGAAACTTTCAATATGATTCTGAGAAGACATACAACAGAATGATGGATTTTTGTACTTAAAAAAGCTTATAAATGACATCACTTTAAAAAGAGAACTGTTTTTTCTATTCTTTTCTGCACTCTGCTCACTTTTCCACTGAATATTTTATGTAACAGCATTTTGAATTAAAATTCAAGTCAAAACCCCCACAAACACATCACCAAAAAACCAACTGCACAGGCTAATCAAAAGCAAAATAGGATTTCATCTCACATTGCTTCTTTCCAATCAGGATGCCATTTGCATACTATATTTTTTCCAGCAAATCATGCAGATTTCTGGGTGTTTGCAGCTCTCCTCTCGAATCCTGATGGAGAGAGGAGCTGCTCCAGCTCTCCGTAGTTTTACCACATGGTGGCAATGTAACCTCCACCTTGCTGCTCAGGAGGTGAGTTGTCTCTGATTTCCTCCTTCATTACTTCTTATTCACTCCAATTATCATATTTGTAGGTGGCAATTACAGTCTTCTGAGTTTCTGCTTTCCATTTCCTCAATAAATTTAATAGAGGTTTGTTTGGTTTATTTTTCAAATAAACTCTGCAACATTTCTAAGGACATTAAACCCTGTAATACAAGAGTTTTTCTTCCAGTTAATGCAATATTGCAGGTTTCTCTGATCTCTAATGAAGTTTTGAGGACCACTCTGGAACTGTTCCCTTTTGCCAACAAGCATTCATGTGCCCTTCAGTGTTAACCCTTTCCTTCCAAGACTTCTCCTCTTTAGCTCATGGTTTTTTTTATTGCCTCATCAGAATTGGGAAAGAGAAAAGTCTCAAAGGATTTAAAACAAGCTTAAAAGGAATGCATGAAACATATATTTTTTTTTTAAAAATAGGAATAGGTACAATACAATAACAACAACAGAAAACAGTAAAATATTCAACCTGAAAAGGAATTACAGATGCAGAAGAAAAGGTGATCCATGAGAAATTATGCTTTTAAAATCACACCAAGGAGTAAACTTGTAGTCTTCATTTTAAATGACTGTGATACTGAGAAAATGAAAAAACAAGATCTATTTGATACTACTTTTTAAAATCAGTATGCATCAACAGTCTACATCTAAACTGCAGTGTAAACTTCTTTTTCTGCACTTTTGAAAAGGGTGGATACTTCTCAGACTGGAATATGACTATACCAGGTCTCAGAAGAAAGGTTTTATTCTCTGGTTCACAGGCCAAGCACCACAGATTTAAGGCTTAATCGATGATAGCCAAGAATACAACACTATTTAAGTCAGTGAAAACACTCAAAAAATCTCGCAGCAAAACTCAGAGAACTTTAATGAATATGTATATTAGAGATACCAGCTTCTGCTTAACTGTATAACTCTGATCTGGGTCTAATATATAAACCAGGGCATTGTACAGACTGAATGAGATTGTAATTGTGAATTTTACATCTAAATTTCTGGCAAATTTATCTGAACTATGGGAGATATTTCTCAGTTAAGAGTTTGGAATCCAAATAATCTGCTCAATAGAGTATTTGCAGTGCTCATCCTCTGCTATATAATCTGTACCAGGTGAGATAAAGCATCATATCCATATGGCCACTACAGTTGCAAAACCATCTAAGACACCTCACTACATCACAGGAAATTCTATGAATAAAAACACAGAGCATTTGATAGTTTGCTTTGGTATTATATGATACTTCCACTCTCATTAAAATCTGAAAAATACTTTAGAAGTGAAAAGACATCCCTTCAAAATCCACAGTTAAGGAACTTGTTAAGAAGAAGTATTTTAAATAACTATAAATAAAACACAGTATTTAGCTGTTAACAGCGTTTTGTGTTCCTGTCCTCTTTGATGTGACTCAGGGAGAATAAATTTTTCCAGGGCAGAGTGACATGAAAAGACTTTCATGGTCTTAAAACTTCTTATGGTTGGAGAACACAGCACAGCAAATTTTCAGTCATTAAAAATAAAATTAAAAACAAGAAAAAAATAAAACAAAGTGTTCTAATCCAAATTTTCTAGTATGAAAACTGTAGCACGAACTGGCTGAGAGAGGGTTCATTCAGCACCAGGATGACACAAGCGAAGATAGAAACGACCCTGATCCCTTTAGAAGAAAAGGACTGGGAAGAATGGCAGCAAATGCAGCTCTACAAGGCCCAGCTGTGCTATGGAAATAGTTCTCAAAATAAGAAACTCTGTTTTCAATGGAAGGAGAGGGAAGCAGGCAGAGAGGCCGGGCAGCACATGAGGCTGTTCATTCTGGAGGCTGCAGAGCTGAGCAGACACCTCAACAGGGGTTTATTTTGGTCTGGCTCTGCCTTGGTGGGCCATGAAACCTGGCTCAATACATATCCCCCCCTCCAGACTCTGAGAAATCCTGGTGGATGAGGGCAAGAGCTGCAGGGAGCCAGAGCACGGGGCAGCTCTGAGCAGTGCCTGCTGCTGCTTGCTGTGGGTTTGAAGGAAAACATCTCACACACATCAATCACTGTGTTGCTTGGTCTCTGCAGTCCCCATCCCAGGACAGGATGGAAAGTTGCTGCCATCCTTCTGGGTTTGGTCCCTGCTGCCTCACACTGGCTGCTGTGCACATGTGTGTGGGGTTTGCAGGCACCTGGCGTCCCCAGCCTGGCAACACAGCATCCCTGGACACTTACATTTTACTGCTTAACCCATTCAACAGCTTTAAGATCATCTTTAAAACCTGTAATTTCCCCCCACTTTTCTAATTACTGTTAACTCTGTGGCACAGTTTCCCCTTAGACCTGTACTTGTTGAAGACTGGAAAGCAGCTGGTGCAGAAGCTACACCATATGGTAGTAACTTATAGCAATGTAAACTAATGGAGTGTTGAGGGTGAGATAATCCCTGGGTGCTTTATCTTTCAGGAACTGCTGGAGAGTCAGTTGAGAGCTCTGAAGATCTGCTCCAGCTCTTCAGTTCTCCTGACACAGAGCAGAGCCCAGCCAGAGCCAGCTCCGTGTCCTGGTTGGTATCAACATCACAGGCACCACGGGGCTTTTCAGCACAGTTTGAAAAACACCTTGCCCTGTGTCACCCACAGCCCTCATGTCCTCAGGCTGTGAGGCCCAGAGGAGGGCTGGTAGCTCGGGACACTGCTGGAATAAACAGTGTTTTCCCAGAGCCAGGAGCTGAGCACGTTGGTCATCGTGCCCCACACGGTGCCAAGCACAGCGGCACAGACAGGAATACCAGAGGCTGTTTTCAGGCTGGAAGATTTAACCTCTTGCTTACTTCACATGCAAAGGTTTAACCCCTGCTGAAGGAAACCCTGGACTCGAGCTCAGGGGGGCCTCCCAGGGCCCCAGGCAGCCCTTAGCAGTGATTCACCCTTTGCATTTCACACCATTGCTCCTCTGCCCTTCCAGTCACAGAGCCACTCTGACCTCTGATTGCTTCCAGATGGCACTGGGATTTGGAGCTGAGTGTTTTAAACTGTGCTCCAATTTTGCTCTTTGTTATTTTTTGAGGTTTGTTTTTGTTTCTGTTTTTTTTCCCCTTCAAATTAGGGAAGCTGATGTACACAAATTATAAGCTGACTTGTGTCATCATTTTGGATACTCCTTTGATTTCCCTGCTGTTATACAACAATGGACAGGCCAACTCTCTAGTGAGAATCACATTTCTCAGCAGAATTTTCATCCCTTTCATGTAGCTTTCGCTCATTCTAATTTGGACAGAGTACATTCATTTTTGCTTTTTTTAAATTTCTTTAGGCAGATACTCTTTATTCAGGCCAGGGAGCAGTGAGACAAATAGGAAAGCTATTTAAACAGCCTATAACTTTTGCACTGGCCCCTTAATTTCCACAGCAAGGCTATACCAAGAAGAAAAACCTACAGGAAATTGCTTTTTAGGTCAAATTGCTGGAATTACACACTAACATAAAATTTCTATGACTATCTTCCAATTTCTTTGTTCTTACTGTAATCACTTCTTGATTGCAGCACTTTAAAACATTAAGCTTTCTTTCTTTCTTTCTAACATGTTTTTCAAATAAAAGTTCATGGACATCCTCAGAAGAAGAAAATGACCAATTTTCTCAGGGAAGTAATGAGACACATATAAATTTAGCATGACAGAGAGCTTGATTCCCTGCACCCATCTTGTACAAGCAGTTTATATGTATTTACCCTGTTGTATATAAAATCAGGCATTCTTTGTAATCTCAGAGCCAAAATGTCTAACTGCAAAGATACCAGAAAAAGATATCAAAACTATACATAGGATCATAAAATTTTAGCTCTAGAAGGAGCCCAAAGAAGTCATCTAATCCCCTCCTTGCACTGAAATAGGATTGATATTTATCTCAACAACCCATGACAAAAATCTGTTTAATTCTCTCTTAAAAATCCCCCAGGACAGAGATCCCTACAGAATCCCTGGGAAATATGCCCTAACAGCTATATTTCCACCCTATAACACTGTACACCATTTTTGTACAAATTAATTAAATTCTTTTAATCTCTTACAACATTCTACAGCCTGGAAAACTCTTACATGTGTCACAGCCCCCAACCTCAGTCCTACCAACACAGAAATGATGTATTTTTATTTTATATGCAGTGAACCTGATCACCTAAAGACACTTTTTGTGTTTTATACTATCCAACCACAGAAATAATTCTATGGAGGAAAAGCATGGCTTTTAAATTTGACTGGATTTAAAAATGGTCTCTAACAAGCCACTCTTTATTTTCTGTGAAAAATATCACTTTCAGATATTTCCTTTGAAACCCTGATAGTGGACATAAAGCATGAATATTACAGCAAGACCCTCTCATTCTGCATCCTGATGCAGAACATCAGGGCATCAGGACTAGCTGCCATGGAGTTATTCCACATTCAGCTCAGCTTGGCATAGGTCAAAAGCTGCTCTGCAATATCTAAAGTGCTGATATACTAATTAGTTATTAAAAATATCAGCATAATCAGAAAATGAGGCCACAGCTCTCCAATAGGCAATTTAACCCAAGGCCACTGCAATAAAACAGAGAAACAGAACTTGTGTGCAAGCAGAAAACCATAACTGTTCTGTTTTACTACTCACAATACACCATTTTTGGGAAATATTTGACTCTGGTGATTCAATGCCTGTTTTGTGACACCCACCAGGGCTTCAGGGCAGGCAAAAACAACTTCACTCACTGAACACCCTTAAGGCACTGGCAGCTGCTGGCTGAGCTGTGGCATCGGGATGAACAACTGGCTTCCTTCCACTGCCCCAAGGAGATCACTGACCACAGTAAATAATAGTCTCTTTGCCTTCCAAAAGCCATCCTGAAGCCCAAATGATGGTGATCCAAAAATTAGAGGATGACAGGTGTTGGTTTTGGCTGGCATCCTCCTTCCAAACAACCTTTGCAGGAAGGGAAGGTTAAGCACTGGGCTAGAGCTGGCAGGGTTTCTCGTGGTGCGGTGCTGCATTTTGAAGCCAGTCCAGGTAAGAGCACATTTTAAAGTTTTCAGGAGCTTGCTGATTTCTAGGTAGGCATTCACAATGTGCCTTGTAAGTGGTTTAGTTTTCCCTGACCTTTGCCAGCTGAGAGGGGCCAAAAGCCTATTCCTGGTGATGCAATCTGTAATGGGATCTTCCTTGGGACCCCTGCCCAAGCAAGGAGGTGAGGGAACTTCTACAGAAGCTTTCATGACATCATTTGGTGAAATTTAAGACTCTCTTTCCCTCTGTTTTAACATGAATATAGCAAAATAATGTTGTATCTAGTTCCTCTGCCTTCCAACAGGATTTTGTGTGGTAGAAATACCCACTTCAAACCCATGGCTGAGATCAAGAGCTGCTCTTCATCCTTTGACTGCAACTGAACTGGGCAGATTTTCTGCACTTTTGGTACAAGTGAGCATGCACATAAAGGTGCACAAAAACACAGTCACCTTCAATAGGCAGCTAAATAATGGCTATCTGGGACTTGGGTGGCCCCAGGTGCTGCCCAGCAGCTGCATTTACTGAATGGGAAATTCTGAGTGATGTCTGAAATGCGAAATACAGCACAGCTTCCTGTTCTGCCATGGTAGCAATGTCACTGAAACACCACACTGCTTTTGCTACCTCACCTGAGCAGGCACACAAATGAGGGAACAAATTCCATCCAGCTGCCCCCAAAACCCTTGAAAAATATCAGCACGTACTTGAGAGCAAGTTTTAGACTTGCATTTCTGTCACTATCTGGTGTCATTTCCCAGTTCCAAATGTTTCCCAAATTCCCTTTACCCCACAGCAGCTGTGTACAACTGCAAATTCACCCATGTCCATGGAACATTTTCTTTGTGACTGAAAATGTGAAAGTTCTTAAAGTAAAATCTTTATTCTCTGTCCCAATGATTCGTCACATATCCTGTCAAAGTGGAATAATTTGTAGTCCCATTAGGTCTGGTTTCTTTCACTGTCTGCAGCAATGGCTTTTGCATGGCAAGAGATTTATTTATCCAGAGTATCTTAAAAAATGCAGTGATGAGTCAGTCTAATTCTTCATCTCATTCTCCCCCACCAGGTTTTGGAGCTTCTAATTACTGGGAAAGGTTAGCCCTGCCTGTGAAATATGAGGATATGTCATCTCCTTCTCTGGCAGCACTAAACAGGAACTTTAGGACATACTGGCTTTCAGGCTAATTACAAATGTTCCTTTTCAAAATCAGGTATAATTTGATCCCCAAAGTTCTGTTTCCAAGCAGAAGTTCAGCATTGTCATGTTATACAATGAAAAATTGAGCACACAGACAAATTAGGGAAGGCACTGCTCCAGCAGAATTACTGAGTGTTTTCCCAGTACTAAGACCACTTCCAGAGTCTCAGAACTAATATTTCTAAACATAAGAAATAAGTCTACTTCACTTGCTTGAAATGCTATAGGCATAAAAGATACTGCTTAAAATAACTGATATTTGATTTGGCAGCTCCTGCCAGGCGCTGCACTTCCGAGACCAGTCATACATGTTCTAAATATACCCTCTGATATTTTTCGTGAGATGCTGATTAAATTATGGAAAAGATTTTTCTTTATTACTGTGTTCTCTTTCCTCTCTTTATAAAGTGTACAAAAGGAACAGAAGCACTATTAGCATGAATCAGCCAGCAGCTTTGGATGTGTAGTTCCCATAAGCTCAGAGAGAGTTTCAGGGAAATGCATGGTGGGGGGAAAATGGGGGCCTTTCCTAGATCTTGCAGCAAAAAATTCTGCAGTTTCATGGTCTTAATGACGATGACATCCTGGCCTCTCCCAGCAGGTGTCACTGCGAAGTCACACAAGAGGATCTGCTGGTGACCACGCAGGACACAGACAAAATGAAGATTAATAAGGCATAGGAGTCATCCCTGAAAAAGAGTCTCTTTTCCCTCCTCCTCCTGGTTCCCAGCCAAAACAGAAACACAGCAACACCACTGTGTGTTAAGCTCAACAAAGCAGAGCACCAGTTTTAAAGGATGGCTGTGTAAAGCTCACACTACACAGGAGATTTCAACGTGTGTTGTGGGAGCTGGGGCTCCCTGCCAGGATGGTTCCCTCTGATGTCTGAGGATGAGGAGATGTCCAGATGAGACTTCATAACCACGGTGTCAGGACAAAGTCTGGAATGGGGATTCTCAGTTTGAGATGATCTTGAGATTTAGAGGCTTCCAAATTTAGAGACAACCTCTGATCCTCCGATCCTCTGACAGTGACATGAGATAAGGGAGTAACTCACATGCAATTCTTATTTGTTAACTCAGTTCTTACTTTTAACTCACATGCAATTCTTATTTGTTAACTCAGTTCTTACTTTTAACTCACATGCAATTCTTACCAAAGTCCCTAATAACCACAAGTGTGTTCCACAGAACAAGCTGCAAAGTGGTTCCTTTGTTTTTCTAGTTTCTACTCTTGTATCTGAGGACACGTGCAGCAAACTCCTCATCTCACACTTTATGGAGGGCACAGGAACACCTAGAGCTGAAAATCCTTCCCTCCCCCCAGCAGTGACAGCAGCACACACCTCTGAGGCACATCCTGCTCCTCTGTGGTTCCCAAGCAGCACTCAGAGCATGGCACCAGGGGTTTTCCACCTTTATCTCTGAACACAGGCTTGCTCCAAGGAGACCACACCAGGACTTCACAGCAGCCCAGCCCAGAGGAGGTCCCTGTCCTGCCAAAGGGACCCTGACTTACCCTGCTGGGGTGCTCCTGGTCTGGCAGCAATGTGCCAGTGTGGAGGGAAGTCCTCCTGCCCCATTCCCCAGGGTTCAGCATCACACAATCCCCAAATCAACAAACTTCCAACACAGGGACACCTCAACCTTCTCTTTGTCACTTAACAGAATCACAGAGGTGACCTCCATCAGAGTGCCTTGCTGCCACCCTTCCTCACAACATCTGAACAGCCTCTCCAAGTGCTTGCTGGCAAATTAAGACACTTTAATTACACCATGACAGAATTAACTTCTGTGGAAGAGTGCTCCAAAAAAAGCATATAAATGAAATTAATTTTACCTGCAATTTACTTTTTAAATGCACATTATTTTTAAGACATTACTACTTTTATACAGAACATATAAATACTCTTGTCTTATTGCTTTGGAAGTTTTTTTTTTTGCTATACCAGCTCTTGCTTTAAAATTATCTGTTAGACTTATCATTGCTAAAACATATTCTCAAACCAACAATGATCATACAGCAAACTGAAATAAAACCCACTCTTTGCTGCCTCTATGCATTTAAATGTGCAGCTGATTTCAGCTGCAGAACTTTAAACTCTCTTTTATAGGATATCACTCGATTTTAGTACAAGCATCTATCAGGCACAGCTCTGAAAATGTTAAGTCAGACTATGAAAACATTGTCAGTGCTTATTTTAGTAATAAACCCCATGTTTAATCTACGCTTTCATGTTACAGTAATCTATGTATCAATCTATAACCTTCCAGCTAAATGCACTAAGTAGATTAAGCTCTGATTGATTTGAAATGTTTTTCACTATATTATCAAAAGTCTACAGATCAGCATAAATATCTCGCAGAAATTTTTTCTCCTTTGGCAGATTTACAAAAGCAGAGCTTAACTTGAATTGAAATGAACTTCTGCATTTTTCCAGGGCAAAAAGCCTGTCAAATTTACTCTAGATCTGCTGTGCCTCTGGACTTAGGAAAAGCCAGTGATTAGTAGTGCAGTGCATCTCTTCAGTCGTGACAAAAGCGATGACATTATGAAGAAAAGTGTCCCCCAGGGTGTGCCATCCGTGTGGAGTGTCAGGAGCCACCTCGAAGGGTGGCACTGCTGGGCTGGCACCTGCAGAGCTCACTGGGCCAGCAGCTCCCAGGCAGGGCAGGGAGGATCGCTGCTGGTGTGCTCTTGCTGCGTAGATAAAAGTTAAAAGTCGTTAAAAATCATCTTCTTCCAATGGAAAACACGGAGTTTTATTCTGTGAGCTGCATTTAGGGAGAGTGAGAAGCAGGTTGTGAGCTGTCACAGTGGCCCAGCAGGTGCTGCGAGGAGGCTCTGCTGCTGCTGCCAGGGCTCACAGAACTTCACGACAAAAAGCGCATGGGAGGGAAGAGGAGTGTGCTGAACCCTCTGATCCTGGTTCTCACAGCTCCTTTGCAGACTGCCTGCTGGAGCTGGCTGCACAGATGGAGGGAGAGCTCTGCATATGCTCAGCATTCACCCTGCTAGCTCGCTGAGGTGGCACAGCACAAACAAACACGGGCCGAGCAGCCCAGCAGGCCGGCCGAGCAGCCCAGCAGGCCGGGCTGGGGGCGTGGGGAGGGCACAGAGCACAGCAGGACTGGGTGGGGACAGAAACAGCCTTCAGGTGGCACAGTTCAGTCTTTGCCAAGTTTTCAGGTGTTTCCAGCCAGGTGAGTTCGGATTTATAATGTTGTCCAAGTTTATCCCACTGAAGAGGTGGAATCCAAGATTTTGGAAAAACAAAGGTTCTGTGTTGGCAGAGTATCCCAGGTGAAAGCTCCAGCCACACTGGCAGCTGTAACTGGATTCCTTCGGGCTCCACTGGGGAGGTGTCTCCCATTTCTCAGTTGTCTTTATCCATTTATCCCCATGGAATATCCAGCCTCTTCTGGATCCTGCTCCATCCATCCATGCACGTAGACAGGGGGCATCTGAACACTGCAGACCCAAGGAAACCACAGCCCCACAGCTTGTTCAGCACCTGGCACAAGTCTCAGTCCTGACTCCAGTCCCAGGTTTACCTCCATGAGGATTGCACAAGTGATGGCAAGAGAAGGAGCTCAGCTCACACAGTTCAGCTCTGGATTTGATTTTGGATTCCCATTAGTTGGAAACATTTAAATCAGGTTTTCCTGTGGGACCTTCTACACCTTGCTTGTGAAATAAGAGAATTATTTAGTTCAATATAAACTGTATTAGGACACGAAGTGACATTTCCAAATCCTAATTTCTTCCAAACATACTGCCTCAAGAACAGCAGGTTCAGTGGCCTTAATCTGCCTCGTGCCTCACAGGTTACAGAACCTGCCTTGGGATAACCAGACTGTACTCCATCACACATTCATTTCTTACCCTAGTACATTAACATAAACTTAACAAGCAAATTCATTATAGAGGGCAAACCTGAAAGTCAATGTCAGCCAAGAAATTGCCTGAGCAAGCCCATAATTGAATAAAAATATGTGTCAGCAAAACAAGTGTCATCCTGGGCTTGCTGTGTGCTCTGAGTTCACAGGCTTGACAAACTCCTCTCAGCGTGGTGCTGTGTGTGAGACTCTGCGAGGAGACCTCATGTACTAAATGATGTTTATCAGCAAAATATGGGTAGGAGTAGGCACATTTGACCTACAGAGTCAAGCAGCCTGCCCACAACTTCAGCAGCAAATTAATAAATAAGGGGAAGTGAAAGAAAATTAGCATTTTGTAACTTCTTAGCCTCCTCTCTGGTTACAAAGTGCTTCACAGCACAAGGAGGACATTTACTTGCAAATGTGCCCTATTACAGTAGAAACACGTATTTAAATATCAAAAACAATAAAGCCCTATCAGATTTTTCCACTGATGTGTTTGATGAGTTTGTACGCTGATTTATGGGATCAGCACCTTTGGGAGAGGCAAACAAACGAATTCATTTTAACTCCCTTTCTTGAGTCCAAGGGCCCCAGTCTAGCTGTGATGCAGAGTAATTTAAGTAGTGATTCCTATTTTTTACACCAATTAACTGTTAATGATATTTTGCAACCTATTCTGTTCTATTAAGCCTCAAGAAAACTGGGAGCAGCCAACAGCACACAGTTAATAGATGTATCTGGAAACCTTCTCTCTGTAGAGGCAAAAAACCTTGGGACTATGCTGGGACCTGTGGGAGAAAGTGTGACTTTAAGGGAAGCTGTGCCACAGGAAAGAGACACTGGCAGCATTAGCCAGCTACAGGATGCATGTTGTGTGCCTGTTTTAAATATATATATATGTATGTGTGTGTGTGTATTAAATTTTTTATTCTGATATATTGGTTTAAAAGCCTACAAGAACCCCCAAAAGAGCTGGGGGTGGTGGGGATCCTTTCCTAAGCTAAGGAGCAGCTGAGATCACTTTTGAGCAGCTGCTCACAGGCACCTAAATGGGCATTTGCCAGCTGAAAGGATCAAAGAAAAGCAGTGCTCCAGAGATGATCCTTCACCCTGTCAGGCCCATTTTCACAGGAAAGAAGCCAATTACAGGGGTCTGCTTTTAAAAATTCTTTTAGGTGGCAAGATCTGAGCAGCTTTCAAGGCCCTAGTTCTGTGGAAAACAGCTAATCAGGTAGAATTGTTTCCTTGCTTTTTCCTTCAAGACAGAACCCCTTTCCCTCCCCATTTCTCTCCTTTCCTGTGATTTGAAAACTGGCACATCCATGAGTGATTGCAGGTGCCATTAAATAATGAAGCAGTTCTGTTCATTAAAGCCCAGTGATTTATTACCTTTGGACTAAGAGAAAGAAAACAGCCTGAAAACAGAATTCTTACATCATTCCACATTATTTCCAGTCCATCACGTCAGGCAACTGTTAGAATAGCAGATTTTCAGCTCCATGCTCCACCAGTGCCCAGAAATGCAATGCTGGATGTCTACTTCCAGCAAGGTCTGTAATTCTAGAGTGTAACTTAGACTCATGACTAACTGCTGGCCTAAATGTCATGTCCTACCTTCATACAGCCAGTCGCTGAGCCCATTGAAAATAACACCTTCCTTTCCTGTGGAGACCACTCGGATGGCTTGTTTCCCCACATGGGCACAGTAATAGATGTTATTCTCAAAGATAAATATCTGATTTGAAGGAAAAAAAAAAAAAGAAGAAAAAGAGAACAGCATTAAGCAGTGGCTCCAGCATAAAATGTTGCATTTTGCTTTTACAATAATTGGCAGTACAAAATAACACATCACAGTTTTATGGCATCTTTTGTCAAAAAAGGGATTTCCACAGCTTGCTTCCAATGCCATCAGCTAAGAGAAAGATGCTAATTTACAACAAATTGAAGCCTCAGTGCTTTGATACAAGCTTTATTTCTCTCACTCCTGTCTTCACTTCAGGAATTGAACCATTCAGTTAGAGGGCATGAGATGAAGAATGCCATTGCTCAGGTTTTAAGTTGTTAGATCTATTGCTGTGAAGTGCTCCTGTGAATCAGACCCTTTATTTATGTGTTTAAATGCTGATCAGGAAGAAAAGCTTTAGCCAGGCAATAAAAAAATATTGTTCTGTGGCATCAGTCTTTATCATGTGGTTAAATACTCTGGTTTGTGTTCCACTGTCACCTATAGCACAGTTCCTGTCCCCTCACCCCACAGAGAAACACAACTTGCTCTAAGTAGAGTCACAGAATCACAGAATCACTTGGTTGAAAAAGTCCCTTAAAGTCTTTAAGGTCCCTTCCAACCCAAACCATTCCATGATTCCAAGATCACTGAGTCCAAGCATTAACCCAGCACTGCCAAGCCCACCCACATCCCCCAGTGCCACATCCACACATCTTTCAAATCCCTCCAGAGATGGTGACTCCACCAGGGCCATGGGCAGCCTGTTCCAGTGCTTGACAGCCCTTTCCATGAAGGAATTGCTCTTAGAATCCAACCTAAACCTCCCTGGCACAACTTGAGGCCATTTCCTTTTGTGTTATCGATTGTTCCTTGGGAAAAGAGACTGATCCTCCCCCTCTCTTCAGCCTCCTTTCAGGTAATTGTGGAGAGTGATAAGGTCCCACCTGAACCTCCTTTTCTCCAGCTCCCTCAGCCACTCCTCACAAGATGGGAGCTCCAGACCCTTCCCCAGCTCCGTTGCCTTTCTCTGGCCATGATCCAGCACCTCAAAGTCTTCCTTGTAGTGAGTGAGGGAACTGAACACAGGATTTGAGGTGCAGCCTCCCCAGTGCCCAGTACAGGGGGGCAATCACTGCCCTGATCCTGCTGGCCACACCATTTCTGATACAGGCCAGGATGCCTTTGGCCTTCTTGGCCACCTGGGCACACCTGGCTCATGTTCAGCTGCT
>VZRX01011524.1:45170-96783 GCA_013398075.1 Notiomystis cincta | reverse complement strand
AAAAAAAAAAAGAAGAAAAAGAGAACAGCATTAAGCAGTGGCTCCAGCATAAAATGTTGCATTTTGCTTTTACAATAATTGGCAGTACAAAATAACACATCACAGTTTTATGGCATCTTTTGTCAAAAAAGGGATTTCCACAGCTTGCTTCCAATGCCATCAGCTAAGAGAAAGATGCTAATTTACAACAAATTGAAGCCTCAGTGCTTTGATACAAGCTTTATTTCTCTCACTCCTGTCTTCACTTCAGGAATTGAACCATTCAGTTAGAGGGCATGAGATGAAGAATGCCATTGCTCAGGTTTTAAGTTGTTAGATCTATTGCTGTGAAGTGCTCCTGTGAATCAGACCCTTTATTTATGTGTTTAAATGCTGATCAGGAAGAAAAGCTTTAGCCAGGCAATAAAAAAATATTGTTCTGTGGCATCAGTCTTTATCATGTGGTTAAATACTCTGGTTTGTGTTCCACTGTCACCTATAGCACAGTTCCTGTCCCCTCACCCCACAGAGAAACACAACTTGCTCTAAGTAGAGTCACAGAATCACAGAATCACTTGGTTGAAAAAGTCCCTTAAAGTCTTTAAGGTCCCTTCCAACCCAAACCATTCCATGATTCCAAGATCACTGAGTCCAAGCATTAACCCAGCACTGCCAAGCCCACCCACATCCCCCAGTGCCACATCCACACATCTTTCAAATCCCTCCAGAGATGGTGACTCCACCAGGGCCATGGGCAGCCTGTTCCAGTGCTTGACAGCCCTTTCCATGAAGGAATTGCTCTTAGAATCCAACCTAAACCTCCCTGGCACAACTTGAGGCCATTTCCTTTTGTGTTATCGATTGTTCCTTGGGAAAAGAGACTGATCCTCCCCCTCTCTTCAGCCTCCTTTCAGGTAATTGTGGAGAGTGATAAGGTCCCACCTGAACCTCCTTTTCTCCAGCTCCCTCAGCCACTCCTCACAAGATGGGAGCTCCAGACCCTTCCCCAGCTCCGTTGCCTTTCTCTGGCCATGATCCAGCACCTCAAAGTCTTCCTTGTAGTGAGTGAGGGAACTGAACACAGGATTTGAGGTGCAGCCTCCCCAGTGCCCAGTACAGGGGGGCAATCACTGCCCTGATCCTGCTGGCCACACCATTTCTGATACAGGCCAGGATGCCTTTGGCCTTCTTGGCCACCTGGGCACACCTGGCTCATGTTCAGCTGCTGTCAACCAGCACCCCCAGGTCCTTTTCTGCTGGGCCACTTCCCAGCCACTCTGCCCANACAGCCCTTTCCATGAAGGAATTGCTCTTAGAATCCAACCTAAACCTCCCTGGCACAACTTGAGGCCATTTCCTTTTGTGTTATCGATTGTTCCTTGGGAAAAGAGACTGATCCTCCCCCTCTCTTCAGCCTCCTTTCAGGTAATTGTGGAGAGTGATAAGGTCCCACCTGAACCTCCTTTTCTCCAGCTCCCTCAGCCACTCCTCACAAGATGGGAGCTCCAGACCCTTCCCCAGCTCCGTTGCCTTTCTCTGGCCATGATCCAGCACCTCAAAGTCTTCCTTGTAGTGAGTGAGGGAACTGAACACAGGATTTGAGGTGCAGCCTCCCCAGTGCCCAGTACAGGGGGGCAATCACTGCCCTGATCCTGCTGGCCACACCATTTCTGATACAGGCCAGGATGCCTTTGGCCTTCTTGGCCACCTGGGCACACCTGGCTCATGTTCAGCTGCTGTCAACCAGCACCCCCAGGTCCTTTTCTGCTGGGCCACTTCCCAGCCACTCTGCCCAGCCTGTAGCTCTGCCTGGGGTTGTTCTGACCCAAGTGCAGGACCCAGCACTTGGCCCTGTTGAATCTCACACCACTGGCTCTTTTTGTAGGTAGACATCCCATTTGCTGACCTCCAGTGACCTGTGCCCAGCTAGCCAGGACTAATGATGGGAATGGCTCAGTGGGCACCTCTGCCAGCTCCCACAGTGCTCCTGGATGGATCCCATCCTGTCCCATAGATCTGTGTGTGTCTAAGAGGTGTGGCAGGTCACTGACCCTTTCCCCTCAGATTAGGGGAGCTTTATTCTGCTCCCCATCTCCATCTTTAACATATTTTTAAACCCTATTGAAGCTGAAAAGATGTACTGAACAGGGTATCAGTAAGCTATTTAGACTAAAATGCAAACTGTTAATATAATTTAGTAGACATTTATAGATGTTTTTTTATACACTTGAAGATATTGGAATAAATGTTACGTATTTTTACCACGATACTAGAAAGCAATTCCTCACATTATGGAAAGACAGAATTGGGAAAAATATTTGCTTTCATCTTCTGTTTCACATCCTATTATGGTATATGTTTCACCCAAAGATGAGCTGGAAAGATTCCAGAAGAAAGTATAGATCTTAATTTAATTTTGGCAGGAGTTACAGTAGGTTTGCCTAAAGGTAAAAATGATTACTGAAACTGTAGCTTTCTCTTCTTCCTTTTAAATGAAGAGGAGCTGCATTCAATTAACAGGTTTTGAAAGTAAAAATTACATTGTGGAAGATAATACATTCTCTTTCCTACCTTGCATTTTAGTAAACAGAAGGGCCAGATAAGGGATTGCAAGAAAAGAATTTTATGTGCTAGCTAATCTGCATATGGGGAGGTTGTTGAAGTTTAAATGTGCATAAAAATTGCGAAGACTAAGCAGAATAAGATACTCTGGGTCCAAATAAATCCAATTCTCTGTGTCTGAGCACTAAATGTGCTAGAGGGTTCTTGGGTGAGAGCTCTTCTGTGACAGGCACACAATCAAATGGATTTATTCAAGTGATGCAACCCTCTCCTTGCCCAGATTCTTTCAGCAAAATGAGTTTTGCAATATTTTGTACTATATTCAATGTTTTATGAGTTTACAGGAAAAACCAAAGAAGGTGGATTGACAACCTGTTCCCACCCTTCCCTTTTAAAAGTGTTGCAATGTTTCCAACTTCACTGTTTGGTCTTTCAAAGCTTCACTGCACTCATCGGGCTGTGTGAGGTATCTGGTAGCTGCAGTGGAAAAATAATATAGTGCTCTGACTTCACACTGTCTCCCATATAATTCAGAGCCAAACTGCAGCACCTCATGGAGATTTAAAAATTATCCTCCTAACTACAGTGCCTTGTACCCTAAAAACGTCAACCATAATCAAGATAAAAGATAACTGATGCAGCACAAGGAAGATTTCTGTGTAATGTATCTTATAAATTAAGAAAAAGCTTTTGGACTTCTGTTATTCATCAAGAAAGAAATGTCTTTGGATTACCTCACATCTCATGCTAGAAACAGATCTGAAGTTATTGTGAAATACCTGTATAACAATTTTTACTGTTTTCGTTTCATGGCATCAAAGCAGTGCTTTCTATCAAATGATCAATCCTGTCAGCTAATTAGAGGATAAGAAATTTTAGTAAAGAGAAATAGTAAAAATATGTACAAACACCACTTTTGCATTATTTTATGCCAGCTTTGCATAACACTCCTAGAAAAATTTAAAATGATGACAGAAGGGATCAAGCTCAGTTTTATGGCTCTCTGTGCAGGAGACAAAGAGCAGAGCCCAAATTTCTGGTGTCTTCTCTCTTGGTGTGCATATTTGAGCAAGGCTTTAGCCCAGAGAGTCTTGCAATATATGTGCCTTAAAATCCAACACTGAGCACAAGTACTGGCATGGAAAATCAAGCTGTGCTAAGTCAGGAAGAGCCCTGTGTTGAACACCATGTCCCTTTCCATGGTGACACATTCAATGCAGAGGAAAGAGAAGATATTCTGAAAGAAGTAAGAAGAATGGAAACATCCATACATAGATGGCAGAAACGGAAATTGCTAACTCTTCAGAAAAAACCAAGGAAGACATGAGTTCTACAAGATAGTGGACAGGACACAGAATAAAAGGAAAAATGTATTTTCACCATTTTATTTCTCCAAAACAACAGGCAAACCAATGAAACTTAGAATACTTTTCCTAATGAAATCAGAATTAACATAGGGAACTTCTTGCCACTGGATCTAGCAAAAGACTTCTCTTTCTGCTGGGTGTTCTAACAGATGCCCAAAAGATTAAACACTTAAAAATAACTAGAACATCTGAGGGGATTAAGAAAAAGTTTGGGGGTTTTCAAATGCATTCACTTAATCCCAGGATAATAAAAATCAATGGAGATTTTGCTGTTGGCTTTATGTGGCTCAGGATGTCACCTGAAAGTTTCAGATGGAATCCCTTTAGCCTCAGGAATCAGCACACCACCAACTCTTGTGGTCTGGGAAGATCCCTGCCTGTTTGCAACTGGTGTTAGAATTGATTACTTCAAACCATTTGAGATCCTTGCACAACACAACTAAAACTGGAGAAAAAATTATGAGACTGATTGGACCACAAGCCTGAGACAGGAAGAAAAGTCAAAGCTCAAGTATCCAGTAAGATAAATTTATATAGTAGGGTAAATATTTGATCTAACAACAAATTAAACTTAATTCACTTCAAACACACAAGAGCCTTAATGACACTGATTGATTCAAGGATTTATTTAAAATGCCTTTGCAACTGCTTAAGGGCTTCTAAAATAATACTCCCTACCAAACTGACCCAGAGTGGTATTCAGTAATTTTGCTTCATTAATTAAAATATTGGTACTTTTAAATGGAATAACTTATGGGGTGTTTTTCAGGAATATAGTGAAAATAATCTCCTTAAGAATTAAAAAGTCACAATGACCAAGTATTTTGAAGGTGAACACTGTATCTCCTTTTACAGTTGGTTGAACCATCTTCCTGCCAGCCAAAGAGGTGTGTGAAACTCCTATTTCTCCATAGGCCAAAAGAAAATAAACTCATGTGCACTAAACTGCACCTATTTTCACTGCTCCTATTTATTTTCCAGCTGTAGGGTGGCATTCTAAGTTTATGTTCTCTTTACCCCACAGTTTCTAATGTATAACTTGTGAACTGAATGACTGCATCACCCAAATTCAGCATAAAGTTACTGCCTGGATGCTTATTAATTCAAATTATTAGCACCTTGAGAAGTGTAAATGTTTCCTACACATTAAAAGGCACTTTTCCACGCTGCAAGGTGAGCCCACAGGATTATCTCTGGAGAACAGATAACATGGAAAGGTTGGTCCTTTGGCATGGAGAGTGTGATCAGCAAGAGCTGGCACAAGCAGGCACAGAGTCACTGTGTGCTGGGTTTGGCTGGGGTGGAGTTAAATTCCTCCCCAGGGGCTGGGTTTTGGATTTGTGCTGAGCACAGGGTTGATAGCACAGAGGTATTTTTGTTATTGCTGAGCAGGGCTTACGCAGAGCCAGGGATTTTCTGCTTTTTGTGCTGTTGAGGGGGCTGGGGGTGCCTGGGAAGATGGGAGGAGACTCAGCCAGGACAGATGACCCAAAGTGACCCAAGGGATGTCCCAGCCCACCTGGCACCATGGTCAGTGCATGAAGTGGGGGAAGAAGAAGGAAGAGGGGAACTTTGGAGAGGTGGGGTTTGTCCTCCCAAGACACTGATACATGTGATGGGGCCCTGCTCTCCTGGAGATTCTGAACACCTGCCCAGCCATGGGAAGCAGTGAATTAATTCCCTGTTTTGCTTTGCTTGTGTGCTGGGCTTTTGCTTTCCCTATTAAACTGTCTTTATCTCCACCCATGAGTGCTTTGGCTTTTACTCTTCTGGATTTCTCCCTGATCCCACTGGAAGGAGCAGCTGTGTGGGGTTAAATCACAAAACCCTGGTTTAAACTCAAAATCAGTTCAATCTTCCTTTGGGGCTTAAAAAGACCAGGCACAAAATGGAAGACACAGTGAATAGAGAAATAGAATTACAAATAAACACACTATTCTCTCCTGATCCAACATTATGAACTTCACTGTTTCTTGTTTTTAATATCAAACCTTTCCTCTATTTTTTCCTCTTTCTGCTCTTTTGTTGGAAAACCAGTTCATCTGAGAGTATATTCTGAATAATAAAAAAAGAAACAGAATAACTGAAAAATTTTATGCACCTCTCAGAAATACTTGTATTTATTTTGCAGAATCAGTAAACAAAAAAAATCTATGACAAATGACAGATCTGCCACTGGTCAAAGCTGAGCCCATCAGTGACACTGCTGGTGCATCTGTGAAAATGTATTTATAAAAGGGTAAAAATGCTGGGTTTGTGTGTATGTGAGAGGAGTGAGAAAATGTGAGAGAAACTCAGCCTTGCAGAGACTGTGGAGAGTGGAGGAGGAGGGGTAGGAAGGGAAAACGTGTTTAGTTTTGTTTCATTTCTCACTGTCCCAGTCTGTTAAAATTAATGGTAAATTATCAAACTGATTTCCCCAAACTGAGTCTGTTTTACCCCTATGGTAACTGGTGAGTGATCCCCCTGTCCTTAACTCCACCCAGGAGATTTTCATAGCATTTTCTCCCCCAGGCTCATCGGGGAGGGAGAGTGATAGAGCAGCTTGGGGGGCAACCCACCACAATAATTCCACCAGGGGATTTAAAGTCCCATTAATCAAGGACCTTTTGTTAAACTTTTCAGAATAAGATACTTAGAATAGTCTGAGTCCATTTTCTTTTGGGTTTCCAGGATAAGAATGTTTTGTGCTGAACTGTATATTTACTATCTACATATTTATGTGCTGTTATTCATCACATTGATCAGAGAGCCTCTGGAAAATACACAGATTTATCTTACCAACATGTTCAGGAAGTGGAAAAGTATTATGTCTTTATTTATATGTTAAGTAGCTGGCTGAGGTCTGTAACAGAGCCACAGCTTGTAAATGGGGTTTGGAAATGTCAGACCACGGATAGGAGTAGTTTTGATGGTGATCAAACCCTTCCTGGAAAAGCACATACAGAAATACCTCTCCCCTCTCTCCACAGTTTCTAGTGCTCTCTAATTCCACCCAAATATTTTGGAGAGATCTCTTCTTAAGCTGGTTTTGTTTTCACGCTGCCACATGAAACCTGGAAGCTAAGGACTGTGAAAATGAAAAGCTGCAAGGAGAGAGATTCCCTGCTGTTTGCTCAAGTTAAAACCTGTCTGTACCACACAGAATTAACATGAGCCCATCCTCCTCCATGCAGCATCCTGGAGCAGATACAATAATGGTGTTTTGGTTTTGTGATATCAAGGAAGTGTGACGAGCATTGCTGTATCCAAAAGGTCTTGGCAGTTATTGCTCTTACATCAACTTCAGCAGCAAAATGTGTGATCAATTCAAAATCAGTTCTAAGGCTTGTTGCTGATTGATTATGCATTATTTAATGAATACTCAGCCAATTTCTTCTTTTGAGCCTCATAAAATGCAAACTTTGATGTTCAAATAGCTGCCATTAATATATTCTGTCATTAGTGTTTTTCCTAATGCATACGATGTGATTACACCAGCTCTTATCAGTTCTCCAAAAAGGGTAATAAAACCATAAGCTGCTCCTCACCAGTGAGCTTGCATAATAAGATCTTGTGTTTTAATTAGGCTTTTCTTGTTGCCATTTAAATATAGTTTGATAAAAGGTGATAAAAAGGATACGAGACAAAAAGCTTCAAAATATTTTCATTCTCTCCATCAATTGGTTCATGTTCATAATTTAGGAAAGAGACAGATAGCAGTTGTGACAGAGGAGTGAGATAAAGAATTTTTAAATCAACTTTTTTTCTTCACAAAATGAAAATGTCATTATTAAGACCAGTGATGAAACAATGAAAGTCTCCCACACAATCATCACATTGCTGAGAATCACATCTTAATAAATAATTGCCAGAAAAGGCTACAGTTGCAATTTTTCATGCCAGGGTTTGTCTTTGTTTTAATTCAAAGTAAGAAGCTAACTCCTTAAGACACCAGGGATTTAGGAGACATAGCAGTTTCTGAAGGTATGCCACAAAGAGGTAAAGCTTAGTTGAATTCAAATTTACCTAGCCCAGGCAGAGGCAAAGGTAATGTTTACATCAAAGGGGGACTACACCTGTTTAAAAAAATTCTGCAGAGAAGCTTCCAGGACAGAGAAGCTGAAAAAACCCAGGGGACCACTACAGCCAGAGAATACAGCATTGAAGATTGATGTGTGTAAGGATCATGCTGATCCATGGACACATCAAAAGCAATATTCATGACTTCTCACTGGGGATGGAAGACTCCAACACATCTGATTCCAGTGGTGTAAGAGCTTAGCTGCACAGAAATCACTGCAATGAAAAGAAATGCAACTGCTTGTGCAAGGGAAACCACCAGAATCACTGCAAAAGTCAAACAAAAGATTTGCTGCCTTCAGTGGCTTTGACTGCACATTTGGAAGTGTAGAAGAGCCACCACTAGTAAATCATGCAAATCTCCTGATTTCAGCCACATAGCTTGGAAACTGCCAATACACCTTGTAAAATAAACATTAAGAACTTGATTTTGCCTTCATTGCATGAGATCAACAAAGCAACTAAAAAGTGAGAGAGAATGGAAAACACCTTCATGTCTTCAAATAAAGAAACATTTCCCATACCTGTGAACAGTGTCCAGAGCTCTAAACAGTGTCTTAAGGACTCCCAGGAGAGGATGTGGCTCTCCAGGTGAGGAGGTGAGTTCCCTCTGGGGCTGGGGAGGTGATCACCTTGTTGGATGAGGGTGGAGGAAGGAAAGGAGCAGAGGGAGCATCTGACACCAATTGGCTGGTCAGGAAGAAGGAGATGTGCCCTTCCTCTAAATGGAAGAAGTCTGATATTCAAATGCCCTGATCCTCATGGAGGACCTTCACCTTTATCTCCTGGAGGGTCAAAACCACAGGGCAATAACCCAGGAGGGCATTTGTCCTGACACAGGTGATGAAGGGAGGTGCTCTGCTGGACCTCACACTTTCAAACCAGGAGAAACTGCATGTCAGGGTGAAAACTGGGAGCAGCTGATGCTGCACACACCATGAGGTGATGAAGTTCAGGATCACAAGAGGAAATGTGGCAAAAAGAGTATTAAGCCCTGGAATTTAAGAGAGCAGACTCTGGTCTGTTCAGAAACTTGCTTGGAAGTATCCTACTTGGATTGTCTCTTAGGAAATCAGCAGAGTTTTTACAATCTTGTGAGTTTAAATGTCTCTAGACAATCCAAAATTGTCAAAAATAATACTTGAGACAAAGTCCCACATAATGGACTATAGAAGTAATGACAGATTTCTGTGATATGGAGACACATTCCCTAAATTTTTCCTTTCAAACTGGGTACAGAAGAGAATTTTTGTCTTCTTGATTCTCACAGCTTAAGTTCTTCAGTGCATTAATATTCCTCTCAGTTTTCTACAAGTTTTTTTTACATTTTTGACATTGCATTGTTACAAATGCTGTGCATTTCCATTTGTATTCTGTGAGCAGGTTAGACCACAACATGCACAGATTCTAATCACACCTAGAATCTGCCAAAGTACAGCCAAATAAACAATTATCACAATTCTGGAGGTTTAAAAATAAATGTTTCAAGAAAAATGTGCTGTCCTATTTTCTGTTCTTCAGGGAAGAAAAGATGGTTTGTTTCACCTCAACAAAGAGAAAGAACCATGTCTGCTTTTATTTCATTGCCCTGTATTCTAATGGAGTTATTTTAATTTATAACTGCCTTGTTATATAAAAGAATGTAATAGTAAATGTACCATTTAGTATGGAACTCTGATTCTGCTTTTAAGTTCTGCTTGATGGATTATCTTGTATTCTGTAACCTAATATCTCTGATGGTTATGTAGGGCATGACTAAAAATTAGATTATTTAATGTGAGATGATACAGTGTTCCATTTAAAACACTTTATTGTGTTATAGGAAGAATACCTGACTAAGAAGAGCACAGAGATTATTTGTGTCAGCACAAAGAAACTGGAAATTGGGATTCAGGATTCCTCTGGGTGCACATCTGACCTTGGAGAGTGAGCTGGTCACTGCAATAATTAAAAGCTCGGTTGTAGAAACACTCAGCACCCATTCCAGCAGGTGAGGAGGAGAGCTAACAGAATTTTTCATGAAGTTTCCTCATGAAATGGCAGTTTTTGGGGGAAAGAGGGACCAGCATCACAAGCTAAGGTGGAACTCTCCACTGTGCCTGGGGTGGCACTGCTCAGCCCTGCTGGTGGCATCCCAATGTCTGCCACTTCTCCACACTCCCAGCAATGACTGTTGCTACCTAGAGTAAAAGGTAAATATTTTAAATATTTTCATGGCAGTTTTCAAGAGCTACACTTTTCACAAGCATGTATTTCAGTGGACATCACCCACCAACCCCTGATTTGTAAGATGCCAGGAACCCTCATGCACAGACAAAGAGATGCTTTTGGCAGTTAGATATCTGAAATGGAAACTGCCCTTAACAAAAAAGAGTTGTTCAATATCCATAAACCTCAACTGAAATTCAAGAAATTTCTGTAAAAGGAGGGAATTACCTTCAGTGGAACTGACCCAATGCTGGAGTGTTTTCCTGCTAGGAATATTGTACAATAGCAGGTGAGGAATGTGGTAGCAAATAAAGGAAGAGAATTCAGTAATTTCCTTACAGAGGAACAAGATGATGGAGTTACTCTAAGCTACTAAACCCTGATATTTGCATTTCTTGTAAGAACACACTCAGTTTCCTTAATGCAGACTGTGAATGTCAGCAACATTTAGTGCATCAAGTCTGTAAGTCCATTGAAAGGGAGGAATCTGTTGCTGTAACTCCAGCAGAAAGCAAAGTGACATTTAAGAAATCACAGAGGAAGCCTGTGGCAGTGTCTCACTCCCAGGGGAAATGCCTGCATCATCCTATGTCTCATATTTGGGTGTAAGGGCAGTTACTTTCTGATTTATTGGTGAAACTTCTATGGCAAATAATCCATTTCATTTTTCCCTCCAAAATCTTCACTCCCACAAAAAGAGTAACATCTTATTTTAAATAAAATCACCTGTATCTTCTTTCAGTAACATTTATTGCAGCATCTCCAATTATCTTAAATATCTTGCTCTTTTGCCACCAGATGAAGATGCAGCACCAAGGATGCTGGGGGGAAGAGATGTGACCATTTCTCAGCAAAGAACAAAGCACTGCCTGTGCCAAAGCCTCCCTTGGGGAATGAGGACCCAACACCAAGCCCAGGGGTGACAAAGGAATGACAGGATGTGCCAAGTTAAAAATAGGACACTGCTGCCACTGTAACCAAAGAGAGAGCATCAAAGGAATAAAACCCCAATGAGCAAACCAAAACAGAGCCTAAACACAACATTTTTCCAGTGGAATTATTTGAATGAAGTGAGGGGAGAGGGGAAAGGAGCAACCTGCCCAGGTGCTCAGTGTATGTGTAATTTATTTTACTGACATTTCCCTAAAAATTTTCATATTCTGACACTGGAGAAGGAGATGAGGAGATGGCTCATTACTATGCTGAAATTCTTGCTTTTCCAGAATGCAGGGACCATGTTAAAATCTGTCTGAATATCCCTCACTGTGCTTAAATAGAGCTTACATAGACTTTGGGGATGGGAGTGAGAGGGAGACAGGACAGAAGTTTGTGGGGTTTTTTTGCAACTAGCAAGATAAGAAAGCCAGAATAATTACATACAGCAGAACACAGCTAAATATTGATTCAGATGTCATTGCAAAAAGAAGAGGTGAGGGAACAGCAGCTTGAAAATAATGATGCAGAAATCTATGAAAGAATGGTAGAGACAAATAGACCTACAGCAATTATACACAGAGCAGTTCAAAAGCCCTGCTGGAAGAGGAGCAACAGCAGATGATTCAGTGCCTCCTGTGAAAATGGTCCTCTTCCCTTGATATCTGTGCAGCCCTTCTGCCTGGAACTAAGCTGGCATGACAGGCACAAATTCAGGCAAGGGAAAGACTCCTAATTAGAGGAGTCACTCCAGTTTAGTTCCAGGTGTCATCACTTAACCAGCTTTTTTTTTTGCATCTATATATCCTAGTTGGCAAAACATTGTAGTACAGCATTAAACAGAAATGCTAAGGGAGGTGGATAGGTTCTGGTCACGTGCAGCAGGAGATATCATTCAAATATTTTATATATTAAAAGAATCCAATGTTTCTCTTAATCTAATTGCACTTTTCTAAACAACAGTATTTATGACAATAAGCTGTTTACCAGCATCAGCATTCACTGTTTGAAGGCAAACCCCTAACGTGGTAGAGGCTGAAAGAATCACTCCTTTTTTCCCCCTGGCATTTGCATTTCCCTGAAATAGAGATTTCTTATTGCATCTTCTGCACCTGCTGTGAAACTTTACTTCTGTTACCTTAGAACCAATTATAAGCTTGATTGCAGCACAATCTACAGGAATGAGAGAGAGTTCCTGCTGCATAAAGAGTTGACACTGAGGTTTATTGCCTATGAATGCAGGAAAAACCTGTTTCGACCCTTCTGTGGGGCTGCAGTGAGTGCAAGGACATACAAAACTTCCAGCAACCCTCACCCCCTTTCTGTATGTTTTTGGTACTTAAAGAAACTGTGTAAACAGTAACAGACTGACTGGTCAGGAGAATCTAAAACAAAAAAAAATGTTTCTCTTTGTAGGAGAATAAATACTATGATCCATGAGAGATATTTTTTAGAATTACAACTGCTGCCTCTAAAGTTGTGCAAAACTGCTTCCCCCAGCATCTGATGTGTCACCATTACCATTAATATCTGTCAGGATGGTTACAGATTCTGATTTTGAAAAAAAGAAAAGAAAATAGCAGCACAGCAGAAGTGCTGCTGCTTTTGATATTGGAGTTTAACAGCTCCTGTGAACTGTATTTAGTGCTGTCAATGCAGACAAATATTCACTGCATTTTATTAGAGCACTGCTTCCTCCTTCCTTCTGGCAGCAGGGCCCAGGGATATTCCTGGCTTGTCCTTAATGCAAATACTTTGAACCTGGATGTGCTTATTTTGGGATAACTTAGATAAAAGCCTCCTGAAAGCTTTGGATTTATTGGATTCCTTGAGCACCTCAGTTACAGACATGCACTGGACAGTCTCTTACTCCTGAAACTCTCCCTGGCTGTGCTGTCAAGCACCACAGCAAAGGAAACCACTCCACACTGGATTTTCTTGATACACACACAGGTCCTGTCAGCCACACAAGTTTGACAAAGCTGAGTTCAGGATCCCAGGCACTGTTAACATTTCCTTAGATACTGCTGGGGCAAACGTACCAGGGGAGCATTACATGAGCTCTCAGCATGTGGGCAGAGCCTTGGAACATGAGATGGAACATGATGAAACTGGGAAAATATTCCAATAAGATCAATTAACAGAAGGTTTTTATTTTTTGTCTCGAAATCAGAAGTGGGTAGCTGTTGAGTCATAGATGGCATGATCAGAAAAAGAGAAGAAATCCAAGGAGTGAAGATTCTTGTGCAGATAAGCACAGCCAGTACAGGACAAAGGTGCAGAATAACACTTTTTTGCAGTCCTGTCATGCCACCCACAGCCTCATATTGCTGGGAAGTATCACACAAAATGAGGATAGTACAGTCTGTTCACTTAAAAGCCACCAAGCACCAAGCTGAAGGCCAGTGGGCTGATGAGACTGAATACTAAGTGTGACTTTGGGCTGTCAGGTGCACCATGGCAAGGATGGAGTTTTCCCACAGGCATTTTGCATAGTCACTTACACCCACAAATAGTGAATATATCACAGGGCTATTCCAAGTTCACAGGGTTTTTCACTTATTCTGTAAAAGCAGAAATGGTGACTCTTGCTGTGGGATAAATGAGAGGAAGGAGCCCTTTATTACCAGCCAGATTTAGGGAATGTGCTCCCTCCTGCAATGAAATTAGGGCCTCTCTTTCTAATGACTCTGGAGCTCACACTGGGGAGGGCCCCATTCTTCCAACAGCTTTGTGAGACTTAATTTGTCAAGACTTTGGCTGAGATCAGAGAAAAGCTGAAGCATTCTTCTGAGATGCCAGAAGTGAGAGCTTTTTTGCATTCTGATCTTGTGACAGATTTTCTCTGATCCAATATCTGCCCTTATTTAAACAGCTCAAGCTGGCACGTGTGGCATCCTGCAGGCAAGGAAGAAGTCAAGAACTGTGCTCTGAGGACTTAATCACCCCAAAATTGGCGTGTAATTTAATGAGAAAGGACAAAATAAAGCAAGATAAATAAAAAATTGCTCCTGGGAATATTCCACTGTATTTTTAATCGCAGAGAATGCAGATCATTCAGGCTCCTTCTATTTCAGATTTGTTTCTTTTTTGAATGATTAGACATGCAAGAGAGAAAGAGGTCAGGCACAGCAACCCAAAGTTCCCCTAGGAGGGATGAAATAGAAGCTACAAAGAGAATAAAAATTTTGCAACCAAGACCTCTTACTCTCCTGCCCTTCCTCTCCTTTACATTGCCAAAAAAGAACAAACCAAGCGATTTCAAGGGGAAAGCTCTTTTATTTCCTGAAAATTGGAGTATCTTCAAGGTGATGCAAAACCCACTTGCCCTTCAGTCCCACCTTTCCTGGGAGATGCAGCAGGAAAGTGGCTGGAGCCTGTGCCCAGGGGGCTGCTGCTGGTGCAGCCCCAGGGCTGCCACACCTCGGGCTCCTCATTGCTGCTCTGGGACCCCTCAAATTCACCAGGACCCCTCTGGAGCCAGGGCAGCCAACTTGTAACTCCCAGCTACTCCTTCCCCTCCCACTCCACATGTTTCCCCTCTTTTTCCTGCAACACAACTCAGTGTACATTTAGCAAACACCTTCCCACGATCAAATTTTAATAGAGTTTAATTTTTCTCTGTCTTTGCATCTCCACAGAAGGTGACACGAATTTCACTGGCAATTATGTTCTGAGTAACCCAATTAGTCCTGAAATACAGAACAGTGAACATGGCATATTTCTAGATCTCATTTATAATGCNTATATATAGCATATACCCCAGAGAAGGAGCCTGGATGAAACTTGATGTCTTCAGGAATTCTTAGGGCTTTGAGTTTTTGTTGTAAATTTCTTAATAAAATATGGTGGAATTGGTATCAGCTGCTTCAGCATTAAATGAGAAAGTTGGGAGTAAAGAGGACTTTTTTTCTCCTGGACTGTATATACTGTCCTGCTGGAGATATAATTTGTCTATTTTGGTGTGAATATTTCTCCTTTCTGTGTGGTTATTTTACTTTGGTACAGAAGGCAATGGAGGCAGTCAGTTGCTCCTCTTGGATTTGGTAGAGGGTCTCATTAGAACTTCTTCCCAGGGTGGAAATTAGGGGCAGCCCTTCAGCTTGGTGAAAGGAGCACGGATGTGGGTCAGTAAGGAGCTGTGACCACAGGTGTGAGGGCACACAAGTTCACAGCAAAACTCTGCTAAAGGAAGGGAGAATCACTCCTGGGCTGGAGAATGTGACTGATGCCACCCAATATTAGCTTTTAATTAGCAGATGTAAGCTTTTGTTATGCATTGTGAAACTCAGTTTTTTAGACTTAAAATAGAGCTTGTGAACAGTGAGGAAAAAGTGTTTTGGCTTTCTTTGCTCCATCCTAAAGGGGTTCCCTACCTGTGGTGGGGGGATTGGGACAACATGATGTGTAAGGTCTCTTACAAATGTGTGCAATGAAAGCCAAGAGCTCCTCAGAAGATATTTTGCATAGATATAAAGGCTGCTGCACCTCCTCTCTGATCAGATTTGGGGTCAATGACTCTCAAACACAATTTTCCTGATGGAGCAGAGGAAAGAGTTTCCTGTTCCTGTATCTGATACGTTTTCTCCAAGCTGATTTTCAGACTTGCAATGATAATGACTCCTCTTGCTGTTTTTCTAAATCACAGAATTTAAAACAATCTAGTTAAGGACACAGACAAACAGTCCCCAAGAAAGGACTGGCAACAGGAGACATGTGCCAGATTTTCTCTTATAATGAGCTTTCAAAGCTCATTTCTTGGTACAAAGCTTCCATATCAAAAAAGACATTGCCAGTTTTTCATTTCTTGTTATGGCAGAAAGAGAGTGTTTGGAATATGGAAAAACTTAATATTGGATTTGCACCAGGAAATGAAGCCAGGGGATCTGGCCAGGAAATACATGCTCTGAAAAATGGGCACATCCAGGATGGCAGTGGCTGAGGGGTAAAATACTGGAGATTTTAAGATTGTTGCAGTATGAACAGCTCCATGAAATATAATGAATCCCTGACAAGTGGTGTGGTTGTTTTTTTTAAGCAGCTCTGAAAACTTTCCAGGATCCACTTCTAATTCTGTCTATTTTGCAAACAACCACAGGGCAAATTCAGGGCAGCTCTGTTCTAGAGAGATGCATTCTCCAAAATGGGGCTGCTAATATTAACATATCCCCAGTGCCAAGTTTGCAAGTCTGAAGATGCCCTTGTGAAGCAATGAGATGCTAAATAAATCAAACTGTCTATTATCTCTATAATCTGTCCTGTGTCCAACATCAGGAGAAGCAGGTGCATCCTCTCAAAAAGCTTTCATAAAGTGTTCTTTCTCTGCATTTTTAGACAGGATTACTTTGCAGTGAATGGATATATTTGGGAATTTTATAAATAAATTACATGATAGAATAACCACAAATAAATGCTGGAAGCTACCATACAGGTTTCAAGAGACTATTCAAAAAAAGGAATTATTATTTCTTTACTTCCAAGCAATAGCAGCATGGTCTGTATATGCATTTGCACACTTGTTTTTTCTCTTACCAGCTGTTGCCCTTTTGGACCCCAACCAGCATACTGGAGCTTTGCATTGCTGACCTCAGGGGGATACAAATTCTGGGGATCCCTGCAAAAAGAGAAAAATAAGATTTCAGCTTCAGAATCATCCTTGTTTTAGCTGCTGCACACCTGCTTTGGAAATACACCACAAACTTGTAAGATGCCTTTCAGCCAGATTTCAGCAGATTTTTTGAACAGTAAGGTAAACACTTTACCACTAAGAAGTGTTGGTAAGATCAAACGTTTAAGTGACAATTTCTGTTTTTTATTAATAAGAAGCTAAACATATTAGTTCCACTGCTGACTTCCTAAGCCTTAAGAATTAGTTCAGGGATGGCAAACAATGTAATTGTATTTATCAACATTGATGATGTCCACAAAGGATAAACAATAATTATACCTTTGGATCCTGATGCCACAAGAAAAATATAATTCTGTCTTCTTCAACCAATGGCTTTTTTTGCCTCATGATTTTCCTTTGAACATGATGGCAGGAAAGATTAGCAACTATATGATAACTGATACGAATATCTAATTTTTTAGAAAATAAAATCAAAATTCTTTTCTTGTTCTTTCATCCATTACCTTCGTTTTGTAGCAGAACACAAGTGACACACAGCAAATGCAATATAAAAAAAGGAGGCTTTTTTGGTAAATGTCAAAGCAGCATAATGTCATTTTCTCCCAGCACAGACAGCACTGCCTTAACTGTATTTATACTCAGCACAAATAATTACATTACATATTCTGAAGTCACATTGCAACAACCCTGGGTATCGTAATATCCTACAAACAAGAACTCTAATAAAGCCTGTATAAAATATGCCTCATTAGAAGATCTCAAAGTGCTTGAAAAAGTAAAAGTGTTATCATCAACTGGTCTACAGGCAGGAATAACAAGGCATTCTGAGGCCAAAACCAGAGGAAAGAGCCAAACCCTGCCTGGCCTTTAAGCCAAAGGCTTTCTTGCACAGTGTTCTCCAGACCATGTGTTCAAAACTGAACCAAACTGAATGCAATGACTGAACACTAAGTGAATTTTCCTCATCCCTGCTTTGGAACTGGTGCAGTACCAGTTGCAGTCCAGCCCTGCTCTGCCACTCCCTGGGCTGCACATTCCCTCTCTTCTGCTGCTGCTGCTGCAGGAAGGACAAACAGGGCAGCAAGAGGAGTGCTCAGAACTGATTTTGTGCAGTCTTTCCCCTGTGAAAAAACTCTCATTTCCTGTGAACTGTTCAAAGGCCAGCCAGGGTCAGGGCAGAGCAAGGAGAGGACCCCCATGGCCACAGGTTCCCCTTCCATTACTGCTGCAGGTGGAAGCTCAGAGTGAAGCTGAAGGTCTGATGGAGATGGGATGAACTGAGAATGTGGAGGGGCAAGAGGGGGTGATTGGGGCACTGACACTGCAGGTTTGAGTGCACCATAAGGTGCCCAGATAGCTTTTGTTTCTACATGCAAAATGTCATCCACAGCTGCTGCCTGTAGAGCAAAATTGTATCTTTTATTATGTTTTTTACCCAGAAGGCGTCTCTGGGAGCAGCCTAAAGTCATTTTGGTAAGGTATGGATAAGAGAAAGCCTAATGCTCATACTGAGAGCAGCCACAGAATTCCCTTCCCTGTGAAAAGATGAGCCTACAACTTGTTCTGGATCTTTTCAAGCTTGTGTGCATTAGCTGCTTAAGCTTCCAGTCAGGCATGCCTGCTAGGAATCAATCTCTCTGGTTAGCTGTCTTGATTATCTTAACAGAGAGTAACCTCTGAGGGTAGAAGGAAAAGAGAAAAACAGTGAATCAAATCAAAACCCCTTTTGGGAGAAAAAAATAGCACTTCACTATTTGTCAAATGAACTATCTAGGTCTTGGGTTATTTTACCCATGATGGGAAGAAGAGCAAGGAATTACAAATAGAGGGGGAAATACCATCCCTAAATAAACAAATTATACAAATTGTAAGAATTTAAAGCTGTAATGCTTCAGATAACACAGGTGGAGCTAAGAGACAGACATGCCAATTACAGCAAATAATTCAGACCAGAGCCCAGACAAGTCCTGTCAGTTCTGCTCATTGCATCATCTTTCAGAAGAGGAAAACTTTAATGCAATGAGAAATGCTGCATAAACCAGCTTTGGTGGATGATAAAGCAGAAAGCAAAGCAAAGAGGCTTGCTGCAGACAAAAAAAAAAACAAAGTCATCTTCTCTTCCTTGGGTATAGCCAAGGGAAACCAGAATTGCATCTCCTGAGTTCTTTCTTAAGTTGTTTCATATGGCTGGGAACTTCTTTTGCAGCAAAATCTGGTTCCCATCCGTCCTCATGCTCTGAGCTATTCCCTTCTACCACAGGCTATAAAAGCAGACTGAGATCCTAGTTTCCCCCCACAAATGCTTCCAAGAGATGGACATATTCACCTTGGTATATTTGGGCTTGGTTCTCATCTTTTGAAGGGAATCTTTTCCCCTGAAGCAGCCACACTCCTTCACCCACCTGCAGCAAACTTCAGCACCACGTGCAAGGGGGTTGAGAGGACGTCCCTCCTTGCCAAGCCTGATCTCTCAGGCTTCAGAGAAACTGCAGGACATGGGCTGCACCAGCAGTGCAGGGGAGCTGTGCTGCCAGAGAGCCCAAAGTGATCTGGAAATGGAGTTCAGTCCCTTGTGAGCCTCACTGTGAAAGATCAAATTCCCACACACCTATTTGGGCACTCTGGGTGCCTGGTCTGTGCTGGAACAGGCATGGACTCCTGGAAGCCCCAGCAACCCATTTACAAAGCCATTACCAAAGACTCACAGATAGATTTGGGTTGGAAAGAACCTTAAAGAGTATCTCATTCCTGCAGGGATGCTTCCCACTGTAGTAGGTTCAGCCTGGCCTTGAACACTTCCAGGGGTAGGGTATTCTCTGGGCAAATTATGTCCTAATTAACTAGAAGTTAAATCATGTTTATGTTCAGAAGGAGAACTAGCACCACGAAGTCTCTGAGGGAAATTTGCCTTCTTTAGGAGAAAATGTCAGAAGAGGGAACAAAGAGATATAAAAATTTCAGCAAAAAACAATACAAACTATTACATCAGCTGCAGGGAGGAGGAGGAGGGAGAGCTGTCTGCTCAGCTGCTCTGGGCAGGATGGCCACAACTCTCTAACACTCACTGAGAAAGCTCTTAGTGATCCTCAAACTGAAAAGCCTTTTTGGAGAGCATTTATTAAACACATTTCCAATCATCTTGTGCTATTCTGGGCATTTAGCTCTCCTTTGGTAAATTCCTGTAGGGGAGTGAGACCAAAAGCACACCTCTGTCCCAGGAGCACTGGCCCATTTTGCAGTTGCATAAATGGGATCTCATTCCAGTCAGCTTCTCCTGGGAAGAATGTTATTCCTACTGAGCTGTAGTCCTCCATAGCTACACCCTTCCTTCTCCTCCAAAACAGCCTGCTCAAGAGTCCTCTGTACTTTTTTTCCCAAATCAATCAATATTATGGGTCATCAGCCTCTCCAAAGAGCCAGTGCTCCTCACAGACCCTCATAATTAGGGCTTGTTTGGATTTGAGCCTGTCCCTTGTGAGCTCATTTGTGCAGGATGCTGGCTTGGAAATGGGCAATTCCAAAGGCAGTCTGTACATCTCTGGCTCCTGGTTTGGATGAAGAGCAGCCTCACTGCATCCTCACGATATTTTCACTATTTCCTCAAAAAAAGAGCCTTAATCTTAATTTCCAGCCAGAGAAATGGCAAGGCCTTATTAAACTGTTGACATTATTCCTTTCATCTCTTAAAATGATTGATCTTATAGCCTGGGAAAGAAGGGAATAATACATTTTAGGCCAGACAGAAGATGGAGCAGGTGCTACATAAACTCTTCCACATTAAAATGACATTGTCTGGACCAGAGGCTGTTAAATTGCTCCAGACACAGGCGTGACTTCAGCACCATGTTCAAAAAACATTACTGAAGTAATAAATTGAGAAATTTGCTCATTTAAGTGAAGTTTTTTGCCAAAAAGTCTCCCCTCAAAATTTCCAAAGAAGGAAAGTTCCTGAGTGCAAGCAGAGTGCTGAGTGCCAAGTCATCTTTGCTTGCAATTGAGCTCAGAACAAGTATGTAGAATAAACCAAACTAATCATTCATGTGTTACCTGCATTTGACTTTTAAAATTACTGTGATTAATGAGGAACTTGTTTGAAAGGGTTTGTACTGTTTATTGCTGAAAATTTTATATCTGTGTGTTCCCTCTTCTGACATTTTCTTCCTAAAGAAGGCAAATTTCCCTCAGAGATTTTGTGGAGCTGGTTCTCCCTCTGAACATAAACATGATTCACTCTTCTATACAAAGTTCTTCAAAAGCAACTTAAAAATACCCAGAAATTTCCCACTGTAATTGAAAGAGTGTTTCCCTTTACTTCAAGAATATTTTACAATGCCAGACTGAAAAAGTCTGTAACTGATAAAAGCAGTCAAATTCTTGGGCATGGCATAGGCTGTTTTTCTAAGGTCTGTATTCATAACTCTTAATTTTAATTTCAAATACAGAACAACAGGATTGGTATGGAAATTCTTTGAATATGCTGCCACTGTGAACAAAAATGCAATAATTTGCACCAAAGACTGCTCTGATATGTCCATCCTCTAAAGAAATAACAGAAATTGTATATGGAATTTACTGGGAAACACTCTGAACCTCCTTGCTTCACTATGTGATAATTTTAGAAAACATTTACTATGTAATTAGTATGATAAGATGTCAGTAATACATAAAAGTTGAAGAAATAAAGACAGATACAAAAACATGTGAGGAAGGCAGAAATATCTCCTCTTGTTATCTGCATCTAGCCAGCACTGAATATTTTGAAAGACAACAGTCCTAAGGACATCAGCTCACAATACTTGAAGCATTTTTTATGGTTAAGTATAAAAAACTGTCTATCCATCTAAACTATCTGTCTCAGCCCCAGAACTCAATGTCTTCACATCCAACTCTAATAACATAAAATCAGACAACAGCTAAGACAGATTCCTTCTTCCTTAGAAGGAGGGAAAGAAAATAGAGAATATAATAGAGAATAAATACATAAGGGCAATAAAGAACTGGAAACTTCTTAATATTTAAGAGTTTTTGATGCATGATGAGGGAAAAAAAAAGCAAACTGGAAAAAATTTGCAAAACAAATAAAAGCATGTAAAACACACAGGTTAATTAATAAATGTACAAAGAACCATAGATAAGGACATGGAGGAAGAGGAAAAGATTTCTAAGAGGCAGGAATGCAATTTCTTGAGTAGCAAACACACAATTTTAATGAGTTGTTTTTAATGACTTGACACAATTAAATGACTTGTTTACTTCAAAATTCACCAAGGAGAAGAGAAGACAGGTGCCATTAAGAAAATTTCTCCCCAGGAGATACAGAGCCCTGCTGAGACTCACAGTGAGACAGAATAAAATATCATACAAATGGGAATAAAGATTTGCCAGAACAGATAATCAAGAAATCAGACTGTTAAAAGATGCAACTAAAAGAACCCTCCTGGAATTCTAATAAAAGTGCTTAATTAGATGGGAAAGGCTCTTCCATTCATCTAGGCTCATCCACTATTAAATATTTAATTCACACACTCACACATACACATATTTTCCTTACAGCACTTTTCAATGAACAAAAGTAAAAGGAGGTGATGAAAGCATTTTGACCTTATTAATTTCAACTACAGATGCACAGCAACTCATTCAGCTGCTCTTAAAAACATCAGCCCTCACCAACTATTTCTTCCCAAGATGAATGAATTCCATGGATTTAGAGTATAAAAGTTAAAAAGCAAGGGAATCAAAAACATTTGTCTCTAATCTGGCAATTCTTTTGGGTTCAGGCCAACAATATGAGCCCAGAGGCTTTTTTTTTATTATATTCTGTCTGTGTGTGCACCCCCATCAATGTAATATCTGGCACTGAACCTGCAAAACCTTGCACTTTGCTAATACCACCTTAAAACCACAGAATCATAGAATGGTTTGGGTTGGAGGGGACTTTAAAGATCATCAAGTTCCAGCCCCTGTGCCATGGACAAAGACACAAAAATCGATCACTTGTCAGAAAAGGAGCCACGAGCTTCCATTGGAAATGGTGTAAAATGATGGCACTGACCTGCCTTTCTAGTCAAAAAAAATGGATTAAAAAGTGCATCAGAGACTGGTAGACAGCTCTGCAGTGATGCAGGCTGGAGGACTGCAAAACATTGATCAAAACCTCTCCATTTCCCCAGGTAAGCCAACAATGGAAATGGACCTTGGGTACTGGTAATGTGACTTTTAAGATGATGACATTATCATGCTTCTCGTGTGACCCCTCTAAATCACAGAATACAGAGTGAATTTTTACTGTATTTTTTAAAAGAACTTTTGTTCCTGGAGTCATATTTTGACTCCTAAAGAGACAATGAGAGGTGACAGCACTCAGGTGATAAACGCAACCACTTAAAAGCAATTTTCTCTTACTCATGTAATTTTCTTTTACTCTGTAGAGCTTTCTCAGCCAGCTCTGACCTCAGTGCTACGCAAGGTGTGAGGTAAGGCACTGGATTTACCAGGGTTTCATGAGTAATTACCTACAACAGAGACATGAAAAAAATGAATATCTAAATATCTGAGTGCTGTAAAGAAGGCTAGTCAGAATTGCAACTAGCCAAAGATCAGCTATTCAAAATATGGGGGGAAAAAATGCAGGTTGAAAAGAAGAAATTTGGTAGGCATTGAGATGTTAAGAATGAACTGGGAGGATCTTCTGGATGAGCCTGTTTTGAATGTGGTCCTGAGCAGCTCTGCTGATCCACAGGAAAGGATGTTTGTGATGAAACCTGAGCATTTTCCATCCAGCTGACCTTGTCTGACTTTCAAACACTAATAAAAACATGGCAGCATGATGGGATGCCTGCAGAGAGCAATATGGGATTATTAGTACATAAAATGAGATTCAGAAATGATCTCCTACCACCAGAGACTGCACAAGTGCCTCGTTACAATAGGACTTCACTGGCTCTTAGGTCACACTTCTAATTGGGCAAGAGATTGATTCTTGGGCTTGGGCTCTAAAAGAATTTAACAGTCTGTGTTGCTTGGTTTCAAATCAAACCAAGAATGACTCAGGATTCTCTGTTTCCCTTTTGAAAACTGAGTTTTTGAGCAAATCTTATTTCTTCTCACACCAACAGGAGAAGGAGATCCTGGAGGTTTGTGTGTGGGTTCTCAGGAGTGTTGAAACATCTTTCTAAACAGCCTCTCCCCACACAGATTGTGCCATCATCAGTTAAAATTAACGAGGCACACACTTATTTGTGCCATTATTTCCATTTTTTATCACAGTGATATGAGGACTTTTAAACACCATCACAATTGGCCTGGTTTGGGTAAAGTTTAATAGTGGGTGGCAAAATACTCTCCTTATTCCAAGGACAGAACCACCACTCAAGCTCTGCACTTTTGCCCCTTAGCAGAGATGTATGAACCTGAAGTACCCACATAAGAGGGAGGGCTTGCATTTGAAAGGGGGTGTAATATCTGCCCTCTGCATGTGGAAAGTCCTTGCATCCCTCTTTTCTCCTTCTCACTGTGACATGGGAAAGCAACCTTTCCTCTTCCAGCCTTATCTCCTCAAATTTCTAGTGGAGCAGTAGAAATTAGGGTAAGGGGTGAAGAGGCACCAGGGCTGGAGTGACACAGGCTGGGCTATCAGCCAGGTATTTCATCACCTTTGCCACAGAGAGACGTTCTCTGCTTACTGTGCCATGGGAAATTCTGGCTGTAGCATCCCTTTTCCACCCAGAGACCCCCTCCTGCTTTCCAAAATATCCCCAATACCCATCCTCCACAGATGTTTGGAGCTCCATAGGGGTTCAGGATGCCCAGTTTGAGATAACAAGGCATGTTTAGACTACTAAATTTGGTTAGTGACTGTTGTGGAGGGGTCACAGCACCAAGTAGGAAGGATAACAGGGAGCCCCAGGACGTGGCTGGGGTGCCCAAGAGCTGTGGCATGGATTTCTCAGAGGTGGGGCACTGCAGAGCCCTCAGGGGCTGGCACAGGTCCCTGCACAGTCCTCACTGTGTGACTGAGCCTGGACTCAATAAACCCCACAACAGTGAGGCAATGCCCATAATCTTGCAGGTTTGGGTCTTCAAAATTGACTTTTTCTTTCTCAGGTGCCCACAAATGAAACAAGTCTGCTTTCTGTAGGATGCACATTCATTGTGCTGGGTAATCAAACAGCAGTGCTCTGAGAGTTCAGGGGGCTGAAAGAGTTTTTCACCCAACCACAGCAAAGATTACTCTAGGCTCACCCTGCAGGGTGTCTCCACAGCCCCATAGCAGTGGAGCAAAAACATCTCCCTGGGGAAACCTGTGTTCCTTGTTCCTGTCCTCTTGGAAACCCCATTCAGGACCTTGAACATTAGGGCAAAAATACAAACAAAAACTCCTGATTCCCACTATGAAAATACACCTACAGTTTTATTCCTGGGAAGGTGATGCATGGAAGCAGCAGCTGTACAGGCTGTGGTTAGTCAGTGCTATGCACCATCATTTTAAAAATTCTCTTTCATCCACCTTTATTCCCCTCTTCTGTCAAAAGTCTGCACTAACTCAGCCTTGCTGAGCATGAGAAAGGAGGAATACTCGTGCCAAGGAACCAGTTTTTGGTGGTGGCAGTGTCAGGAAGTGCATGAACTCTCCAGCAGTGGCTGTGGTTTGGAGGCTGATCACAGCCTGGGGTCCAGAGGAGGTTCATTCATCTGAGGCACGAAAACATTTCCAAATGCAGACATGTTTCTCACCAGTGAAGCACATTTTATCCAAGATTTAGACTTTAATGGGAACCCTGCCTCCGTTTCAGGGGGTGCTGTCTCAGAAAAACACAATGAGAGAGTTTGCTTCAAACCTTTCTTCTTTTCTTTTTTTCTTTTCCTTTTTGATGAGCCATAAGCTATTGACCTTTTGTGTAACATAAGGAGGTTGGTTCCTGGGCTTTTCTCTGCTAAAGTGCTAACATTTGTGTCTAACTATTAATTACCCAAGTTCCTTTTTTTTTTTAAGTCATTACTCTAATTCTTAATATCAAATCCTCCCCTCAGGGGACCATTCCTTATTATTATTGCTATACATGGTTTCTAAGGTGTCCACCCACATCACAACTGATTCTGGAAAAAAGAAGCATGTGGTAGGAATTGCTTTGCCTACACAAGAAAGGAACATTTCACATTAATGAAAAAAAGATGCTGTGCAGTGACCAACATGGGTGAGCAAGTGGCAAATCCCCTGGGGAAATGATATGGTGTTGAGCTGCTGAAGTGGATTTCCTCCCACCAGCACAGCCAAAATTCCTTCCTGAACTGCCTTCCAGGCTGAGCTGCTTTCAACCTGCCACAGCTTGGAAGTGAGTGATGCTCAAATAGCAGCTTTGCTTAATGAAATGCTGGTTCTTTCTTTTCAAAGAGGCCCAAAATGTATTCATAAGCAATAAGCTGGTGTGTGATTTAACCACTTCCAGTGTAAATTCCAGTGATTTACAGAGTGTTTAATTCAGAAGATTATAAAAAGCAAGAAGCCAAACAGCTCCATCAGGGCTTGAGCCAAATGCCAGGAAACTCAGATGAAAAATTCCTGTCCACATCAGAGGATGTAAGGTCAAGCTCCATGATGAAGCTACCAAATTCCAAGGGCCAGTTTTCTGTTGTCAAAATGCAACTGAAAAAGCATTTGACATAATGAGGATGTCCTTATTTATAGTCTGGCATAAAAGCCACCACACTGTGCAGAAGTGCCTTAATTAACTATATAAACTATCTCAAAATGTGATAAAATCTATAGAATGTTAATTGTTAGAGAGAGAGGAGAGAGAGGGAGTAGAAATAGCAGGTTCTTCATAAACTGTAGAATACATTTTTTTTACTTATTTAACAAATTTTGCATTTTCATTTGGTTTTACATACCTTTTCATAAAGATTTTATTTCAACCTCTACAGATCATTCTTGGGGGAAAATATTCAGCTCCTCTAAGTAAAATTTAATTAGCTGAAAAAGGATTTTATTAAATACTGTACTATTTCCTCTTAAAATGAAATGTGGGCACTGGTACAAGCTCATAAATGTTGGTGTGAAATTGTGCAGCAGTCTGCACAACAATTACCACATTTTGCCTCCAATGGGTAGGTACAATTTCTCCTCTTGCTTTGCAGATTGGGACACTGAGGCACAGGATTTTTTTAGTGCTGCAGAGATGATGTGTAACAGGCCAGATCAAAATAAAATAGAGCAGTTTTGGTCAAATGGGCAGGTTTCTGAAGTAGATTCAGTTCCCTGAAATTCTTTTATCCATGATTTTAAATAATGAATCACAATTTCCTTTTACTACGAACATAGAAATGGGAATTCGTGCAAGGGTAAACTTCTTGTATTTTGAAATATACAGCAGGAAACATACAAAACTGATTAGGTTTTCTCTAATTAACTTTCAAGTCCATTCCTTTCCTGCCAGTGGCTTATGAAAAAAAATAAAGGGAGGTAGGAAGTGAGAGCTGTGCAGAGAGATCTATAGACATCACTTTGAAAATTTACCCAGAGTGAAGCACTGGCTCAGTTCCTCTCCCTGGTATCACTTCTGTGGATCTGCAGCACGTTTGTGCACTCACTCCACTCCTGGGACTTCTCTTGAAGTTACTGGGGCTCAGCATGGGGCACCTGTGCAGGATTCTGCAGAGCCTGGCAGTGCAGGCAGGAAGGGCTGAACTCAGCTCCAAGAGTGCTCCTGTTGTGTGCTCACCGTGTTCCTCTGAGCACAGCACAGAAATCCGGTCAGAAATACGGATTCTGCTTGGGAATAGGATCTGTGTACAATTCCCTCCTCCAATGCAAGATCAGTGAGGAGAGGTAACAACTGCTGGTTTTCTCCCTGGTCCTGGTAAGAACATCTGGAAGCTCCCACAGATGTGTCCCAGCTGGAAGTGCTAAGAGCTCCTACGAGGGGTCAGCACCAGTCCTGACACTTGGCTGTGTCCAGAGGAAAATGGTTCATGCAGAACTGGGGGAGCACTTGGAGGTCTGAAAAAACATGTCTTATGTTGGGCTTTATTTGGGAAATGCAAACACAACTGTAATAAAGTGTAACATTTCTGCAAAATACAGGCAGGACCCCCTTGGATATCGATCCAAAATCAGCTCTTGCTTAGCACCTGCAGGGCCAGATCACACCAGTGGTCCAGCAGCATGCACTGGCGTGAAAACACCTTTATTCTGGTGAGGGAAATCTTGTATTTGGTTTAGGGAAACACTCTGGTCAGTCCCAGCCTGACCATAAAAACCCTGAAGAAAGGAAGTTTTTCCCTTATTTCAGCGAGGATGTGAATGACTAAAATAAATCATATTGGACCCACAAAAGAATAAAACAATTTCGAGCACCTAGTTTTTGTAAGTAGGTGGTTGCCTGCACTGCTAAATTTTTATTTTCCAAAATGAGGAGAAATAGTCTTAGGAAACAACTGTATATGGTACTGGTGTTCCACATTTCCCCAGCACATTACAGGAGAGCTCCCTGCTCCACATCTGGGCCTGCAGATGCTTTCTTGGCACCTATAAATTACAAACAGTTGGCAACTGCAGTGCTGCGAGCACAGCTGTGGGGCTCTGAGGAGAGCCTCGCAGAGCTATCTGTGATGGAGGAGCTGCGGGGAGCTCTCAGCAGACACCTCTGAAAGGCAGCAGCGTTCGGGGGGAGCGGGCGGGGCAGCGGGAGCTGCTCGTGGCAGGCACGGCGGGGCCGGTTCCACTGGATGGCAGCCGGCGGCAGCAGCCAGGATTCGGGCGAGCAGCCAGGATTTGGGCAGCGCGAAGGAAAGCTCGGGGAGCACAGCCCCGCACACCCCTCCGCCCGCCCGGGAGAACGGGAGCTGCGCGTCTCAGCCCGCAAAACCATCAACCACTGACGGGCCGCTGAGAGCAGGAGGCAAATGAGTCAAACCAGAGGCAGTCGCCACCCTGAGTTTACCGAGAGGCTTTGAGAAAGTGGAAATAACAAGAAGAGAAGCGATAAATTTGTGTGATGTCTTTCTCCTGCCTTGGGCTTATTTAATTTTTAAATCAGATCCTTTGAGTCTATGCCATTGGCATCTATTAGTTGTCCCATAGAGACCCAGGGTGGGGAGTTTACTTTGACAACAGCTCTTGTGGAAAAATGCTGCAGTCCTGTATAAAATACTATTTGGGAACATATGTACTGAGGACATTCCCAAACTGGCTTGTCAAACTTATTGAGAGCTCGAAATAAAATCTGGAAAATATTGGTATGAGCTCCTTTTGACTTCAGGCACAGCCTGAGTCTGGAGAGCCTGCAGAACGTGGCAAAAATAATTAGAAATTCCCTTTAAAAAACAATTTTTGCTGGCAGATTAATGCCATGTTATTTCCAAAATGATGCCAGAGATTAGGTTAATTGGCTCCCCTATTAGTTAGCCTCAGCAGGGGAGTAGCAAGGGCATGAGCGGGTGCAAATCCTAAATTGCCTGGCCTTCCTGATGAGGCAGATCACAGCTGAGGATGGGGAGCAGGACAGAGAGGGGGCACAGGGAAAGTGACACTGTCACAGCCTGTTTGCAGGACTGACTGTGTGCTGAGCAGGAGGGAGCCTGTGCAGGGCAGTGAGTTTGTTCCCCAGCAGTCACTGCCTCTGCTGCCCAGCTGGAGGGATGCTGAGGGCCACGGGCACACACCAGCGGGGTGTAAAGCTGTGCCTGCCTGCAGAAGAGGAAAAACTGAAAACACTTTGTAAAAATGGCAAAGGGGTCATTACTCAGTGCAGAATTTTGTCACTCCTGTTATTGACAGGTGGAGGACAAGGGTGGCTGCTTGTGGATTGCAGATTCAATCACCACCAAAGAAGCTGGGATGTCAAACTGAAGTGAACCTTGTGCTGTGTCAGTGTGCTGTGTCCTGCCCTCAACAACCTTCATCCACAGGTATCCATCAGAGCAATATTCCAGTGTGAAATATGAAACAGGTGGTGAAGAGATTTTTGCCCCTTCATCCAACAAAGGCTCTACTTTCAGTTGATGTATTTCACTCCCTCATGTTCACCTCCTAGACCTGTCCTCTCTGTTTATGCACCACCCTAAAATGTACCCAGAGTGCACAGGAAGGATCAATGCCCATGGTCCGTGGAAACGGCAGAGTGCTGCCCTTTCCACCACTCACATGCACCATGATCACCTGAAAGATTAATGAAATTGTCACAATTCTCACTGCACAGTACAGTTTACAAGGCCTGTGTACACATCTAAAGCCTAACTTTGTAAAGCACACCTCTGCCCACGGGACATTCAGGGATCCTTCCAACCCTGCTCCAGCTCCTGCTCTCCTGACCCACTGCCAGGTCGTGCTGTGGGGACACCCCTGCCTGGCACACCTGTGTGCCTTCTGCTGTGCTCTCACTTTCCAGATCTCCCCCTCATCCTGGGAACTTCTCCTCTGACACATCTGACCCTTCAGTGCCTGCACCACTGCCCAAGTGGAACAAGGGGAACCACAGCTGGAGGCACAGCAGAGTTGAAGCTGGGGGAACAAGGGGCTGGTTGTCAGTGACACAGGAATATCATGCAGCAGTAGAAAACTGCTTGGGCCACTGTATTGTTATTTTTTAGCATTTCTAATACATGCTATGCATGATACTTCTATTTTTTCCACCTTTGTTTTGTCTGGAACAGAACCGTGCTGTCAGTCAAGCCATTTCTTTCCTTTTAGCCAGGTTTGCTGCAGACACAAAGCTTATGTGCTCATGCTGTGACTTCATCCTGTTGCTGAACACTTCCAGCCCACAAGCTACTACACAGATTATTGCCAGAAAGATGGAATTTTCAAAAACTAAGCATATTGAGTAAATTCCCAGAAAAATCCCAACCAACCAACCCAAAACAAAACATAACCAAACAAACCAAAACAAACAAAAACCAACCAACCAACAAACAAATAAACAAAAACCCCACCCAAACCACACAAAAAAAAAAACCTACTCCAAAAAAAGAAAGCAAAAACAAAGGCCAGATTGTGGCAGGGAAGGGAAGAGACTGAAGAAGTCTGGAGTGTGTTGCACAGACACTACAACTTTAACAGGGTTGATAGTGAGAAATCTAATTTCCGTGTTCCAAACAGACATGGAAACAATTTAACATCAAGCTCATGATTTTTTGTGGTGAGTGGATCACAGGATGCAAGCTGGAGGGAAGCAGGATGCTTCCACAGGGCTCAAAGGTTTTAAATCATGGATGTCTCTAGCAAAGACTTTTTGGTACAAAGTATTTTTTGTCTGTCACTAAGTAGAAGACAAAGAAGTTATTTTAGCTTTGTTGTTGTTGTTGTTTGAGGGTTTTGTTGGGTTGCAGGTTTTTTGTGGGTTGGTTTGTTTGTTTTCTCCTGTTAATTTTTGTGTTTGTGTGTGTCTGTGTGTTTGTGTGGATTAATATGCTGAGACAAACCCTTGAGGAACATCTGAATGTAGCTAGGATTTTTATACAGAAAAAATACTGAGAGATGTGTTAATATCTCTCCTTCTCCATTGTTAAACCCACTGGGTACAGCACCAAAAAAAAAACTGGATGGGAAAGAGGGCAGGGGGCTAAAAAATATAGCTGTTGCAATGTCTGATTTCTAGGGCTTTTGCCCTTAAGATGTCATTCCTGTGTTGAAAAATGAGCTCCCCTTGGGACTGCCCCGTGGGAAAGCTGCTGACCCATGGCCAGGACCAGCACACAGGCATGGCCAGGACCCTGCCTTGTGCCAGGGCAAGCCCCTGGAGGCAGAAATCAACAGGTCTTTGGCACACGTTCCAGAGTTTTCCCGAGTCTCTACTATTCAATACAGGGGTACTGGTGAGAGAAAGGGATAGAAATGGAAAGGGGAGGTTCACACTGGATAGAAGGAGAAACTTTCTGCCTGTAGGACACCCAGGCAGTGTGACAGGTTGACCAGTGAGGCTGTGCAGTTCCCATCACTGCAGGTTATCAAAATCCAGCTAGATAAAACTCTGAGCGTGCAATGCTGTACAGAAATGACAGGGCACAAATATATTATCCCTTTTAACCATTTCTGCACAGTTATCACCATTAAGATACTTAAAACACACAACCTGGCAGCAGCCTCCTGGCTTTTAGCTTCATATTTAATAACAATGACTTGAGGAATTTTGCTGTAAGTTATACATTTTCAGTGGTGCTATGGAAATGTCACCCTGAAATGCTCTGTTCCATCACATGTGACCCTGGTATGGTGGCACCTCCTTCCTGACCAGCTGGGCCACTGCTCGAATTGCACATGGAAAAGAATGTGTCTTTTAAGGGAAGAGAAGGTGGAAACTAGGAGAAATCCTAATCCTAAACTCTAAAGAAACTCTAAAGGCAGACGAGACGAGTGGTTGGGTGATGGAGCTGGAACCACAGGCACCACAAAGATAAAGTGTTAAAAGGGGGATTAAAAAAAAGCTGCAACTAGTCAAAGCTAAAGAATCAAAGAATCATAGAATGATTGAATGGTTTGGGTTGGAAGGAACCTTAAAATCATTCAGTTCCAGCCCCTCTGCCCTGGGCAGGGACACCTTCCACCAGGCCAGGTTACTCAGAGCCCCACCCAAACCTTACTTTGAACACTTCCAGGGATGTGGCAGCCACGACTGCTCTGGGCATCCTGTGCCAGGCTGCACCACACTCAAGGAAAGAATTTATTCCCAATATCTAATCTAAACCTGCCCTTTTTTGGTTTGAAGCCTTGCCCCATCGCTCCATGCCCTTGTAGGAAGTCCCTCTGCAGCTCACTTTCAGGCCCCCTTCAGGCACTGAGAGGCTGCAATGAGGTTTCCCCAGAGCCCTCTCCTCTCCAGTGCTCTGGTCAGTGGCCAACCACGGCTCTCAGCCAGACACCAGCACATCTATATTCGAGACAAAACCCCTGAAATCTGGAATATGAAATTCATGTAGTCTGACTCTCTGGGGAAGCTGAGTGCTTCTGTTTCCAGACTTTGTCATCTTTGCACAGCACACAGCTCAGTGGATGCTGCAGCTGAAAGCCAGGCCATTGCAAAGGGCTGTCACAGGAAACCATTTGTCACAATACACATTGTTTTGCAGTATCCTTAATGGCTAAGCTTTTAAATGAAGACATTGAAAAATTGCTTACCCATGAGGTATTTTGCTGAGGACATAATATGCTGTATATGAATGCTGATACACCTGCAAAACAAAATTAAGAAAAAGACAACAACAAAAAAAAAAAGAGATTAGTAACTGTCACCTGTGTTAATGGGGCTCATTTTTTGCAAAAATACTCTAGCATTTGTGGCTGAGAAGCTCTTCTAAACACTTCAAAATCTGTAGTAGAAAAGAACAATGCATTAATCCACTTAAAGCTGTTGTGTGTTCTTTTCATCTGGCACTTTGTGCCGGTGTTTGGCAGATCGCTCACACCCAGATGCTCGGTGTCGTTACCATGGCTACCAGGTCTTTGATTAAACTGGGGGCACGGGGCTCTGCAAGGGCTAAATATAGAACAGTCCTTAATGAGGACACCTTGGTCAGCCAAGGCGGGTGCAAGGCGTGGTTTTTGCTTTATTTCCGCCCAAACAAAGCAGGGAGCGTTGCTGGCTGAGATCAAAGCAGCTCGTCAGGGCCCCCCCGGTCGGGAAATAAAACTGTACTGACTCAAGGCACAGAGCTGGCCTCGTGCTCCTGTGACCCGCTAAGCTGCATCTTCATCTCAGTCTCTGCTCTCTGGGCTGGGGAGGGGCTGGCCAAGCTTGCCCAGCAGCTCATCTCACAGGGGACACTTTATTACTTATTTTCTAAGCAGTAAATAATCACACCAGAGTCGGTGTCAGTGATTTAAGAGGTGGTGATTTTCCACTGGTGACAGCACGGCCCCTTACAGTGATCAGGAGTCAGGACACCAGTGTGAAAGGTCTAAATAGGAATTATTTTACAGGAATTTATACAGGGCATCATTTTTTAAATTCTGTGCTGTTACTGTGTACAGCTAAATAAATAAGTCTCCTAGCAATCACTTCATTTGGCTTCTACTTAAATCTTTAAACCATTTGTGCTCTCAGAAACCAACAGCTCAGAAAGCCTCCTGCTCCAGAGGACAAAGGAGAAATTTTTTGAATACTCGCTTCACCAAGTAAGTTTGATCAAAATTATTTTTCCTCTGTTTATGCACAGGTATTTTTTTATATGATTATGCCAAGAAACCATGAGATGTCCTGGATGGTACTGCCTGAGCTCCCTGAAAAAACGGGTGAAAGCACTGGGTTTCTGCCTATGAAGGGCAGAGACTGATGCTGGATTGATGTGATTTCCTCCTTCCCTATGCAATTCACTCCCTTCATTACAAGGACATCATGAGGGCACATCCCCAAATCCTATCTCCTTTCAGGCATTCAGATCCATAAGGACTCTTCACACCAGGTGATTCTCTGGTGTGTTGATATCAGGGAAGGTCTTGGAATACAAGTGAATTCACCACAAGCCAGCATTTATTTTAGGAGAAGTGTCCTTTTTATATCCACCTGTGTCAGATGATGTCAAACAAATTACCATTTTCTCATCCTCATCCAATCATGCCAAAGAGCTCTTGAATCCTCTGATGTTGATACCTGAGACCTAGCTGATGCATGCAGCCTTAGAGTTTATTCCAGCTTTGATGAAGTCCTAAACCTGATACAATCCCTTAAAGAAAAACCACTGGAAGACTGAATCTGCCTACAGATCTGAAAAGCCTGATAATATATTGTCATTAAATACTGAGCCACTTCTGTCCTCCAATATCCTGGCAGTAGGATGGGGAAAATGATGTAGATATATAAATTCTGATCTGAGGCTGGGACTGCTGTTCAAGGTTATAAGGCATGCTGTGTTGTCAGATACCAGAGACTTAAGACCCCCAAAATGAGTATGAACAGATGCCTTCAGGGCAAAATAGAAAAATGTGGCAGGCTGGAGGGAAAAGAAACAGCCAGGGAAATTTTGAACAGGACACCTGCTGATGTCCTTGCTTGTGGTACAAAGTCCTACAGACATGCTGGAGAGTTCAGAGCTGTCTTAGAGCCATTAATGGAGACTGAGGAAACACATTTTGTTTGCTGAGAGAGCTTAGGACTGGGGAAAACAGAAGTTTCAGGACACTCAAAGAGCTCTTTTATTTTCTGAATGTCATTTGTCATCATCCTGGGTCTTTGGCCAGACTAAAATACCTCACATCAGCTGTGCTACAGTACACACTCTTCAAAGGCTTGCAGCTGGCAGAGTTCACTCCCAGGAGCAGAATTTTCTCAGATAAATCCTTACAATGTGTAGGTTTGCTTATGTATAAAAGAACCACCAGTATAAGCAAAGATTTCAGGACCAGACATTTATTTTTGTTATTACAGTTGGTAAGGACACAAGCACACACAGCTCAAAAATCCTTCTCAGCCCAACTGTTTCAAACATATTTGGAAAATACTCTGCCAGCAATGATCCTAAGGAGACAAGAATACAAGAGAAAAGTCACTTTATGTCTTTCTGAGAAATTAAATGTCTGCTTTCCTCTTACATATGCAAACCAAATGAAGTTAACTGAACTTTTTGAGAGGATGACTATGTTTGCTTAATATTTCTATTAAAATTTCTGCTGGGGTCAAGATGAATTTGGCTATTCACTCAGCAGTAGGAAAACCCCACAGCAGGGAAAAGTGCAGGGAAGAGATGAGCATTCTTCTGAAATTCAAAACTAAGCCTCAGAGAATGGAGAGTACTTAAAAGTTAGTTTTCATTTCTTGAAACCTGTCTGTTTCTGAGCTGTATAAACTCTGTGCTCCCCTTTTCCATCAAGGGGTGTGGTAAGAGCCATTGACTGCTTTGATGCTCTCAGCCCTGATTTTTAGCTGGATCCCAGAAGCATTTCAGCTCCTCTCAGAGAGGCAGATTTGGGGGTAGCAGAGGTTTTGGCAATTGTTTTGCTCTGCAGACTCTCTGTGCCAAGCCATCCCACCAGCACAAGTCAGAACAGGTTTGAGGTGCTCTGAAGGGTTCTGGGTATCACCACAGCCAGGTCACAGAAGCTCCCATCCCAGCTGGCACCAACAAGGGCTCTAAAAGTCATTATGCCAAAACCACTGGGCCAGAAAGCCTCTCCCACTGGGCTTCTCATCCCAGGCCATGGCACAGACCTTGTTTACTTTCACTCTAAATTATGCTCTGCAACAGGTGCACGTTTACACTGAAATCATAAAGGGACTGAGAGGCAGATCTATCTGTTCCCATTGAGGTCGTGGGAAGGCAATTATCTCTCTAAAATTCAGAAGGAGGCAGGGCTAACTATATGTGACAACAGTTGTGAAGCCACTGACCTCGTTTTAGGTAACCAAGAGAAGAAACCTGGACCTGCCCAGATGACAGCAGAAATGGAGACACTGCAGCACACAGAGCAGCACAGGAGGGCATGTGCCTCTCCCACACCACCAACTTCCAAAGGAACAGGGACATTGTGCTTCCAGCAAGGTACAGAAACAAAATGGAAGAAGCAATTTCTGTGCTGTGTCACTGCAGAGCAAAGTATGGTGTGAATGGTAATGTCCCTTTGGAATCACTTGTTTAAGTGCTGTGAGGATACAGGTCCTACTCTAGCAGGTCTTACTGACAGAGAAAACACATGGTATTTAAGAATAGAATGGAACTGGACTCATTTATTCATTGTGACTATTCACACACTTTAATTAGAATCCAAAGCTCTTGTTCTTGCCCCAAAGTAACTGCAGAAATATGTGACATAAATCCAAGAAGTTTGTGAAATGGGTTTTCAGCATCTTATGGCTGGTATGAAAGATTGCACTGCCTGCTGAGGATTTATCACAAGCATCAGAAAAAAAGAAAGAGTTTAGTTTACACTTCCATCTCCTCTGTCTGTCAGGTTCTGTCTCACTTTGTGGGTTCCTGCCAGGCCAGCACCAGCAATAATCAGCATTTACAGAAGACTTTCTTTAATGTTTGCATGACCAGGTGCTGAATCAGTACAGAGAAGAGGCACCTCATTTCAAGGAGGTTTACAAATAAAGAAAGTGGGGGAAACCCTTGGAAAAAGGATCCCCAGATCAGCCTGATCCACTCATGTTTCAGCAGGCTTTTCTACCAAAACAGCTGATTTAGGGTTTTACCACCTGGCATATAAAACAGCTCATGGATCTGGGATTAAACCCAGGTGGACTGGCTGCTGTGAGCTCATGATTGTTACTTACTTGATAAATACAGGAATAAAGCATGCTTTGCATCCACTTTATAAATGGCTCTGTAGAGCCACCTGGCCCTTCATACAGTAGCTTTATTTACATCGAAGAATTACCCAGAAAACTCACCAAAAATCCCATAAAATTTAGAGCTCACAAGGGACCAGTACAGGGCAGAGCAGAAGTGCAAGCTATTTGCAGCTTGCAAGGCTAAATACAAAATTTCCAGTGTTTAGTGTCTTTCTTTTGCAAGAAGCACACATTTAATCCAAAAAGTCATCCCAGAGCTCCCAAATAAAAATGAACATGCCAAATAGTCATCAGAAAGAAAAGTGTACAACAGTTTGCTAAAGCCTTAAAATAGCAAGAATATATTTTAATGTAATTAATCATGAAGCACCCAGGATTTATCTGGGTAAAATGACTCATTTTTTATTCTATAACAATAAAGTATATCAACAAATAATAGATGCCCTCAGGATTTGTAACAGACCCCGGTTGTCTTGATAATGTATCTGCTTTTACACTGTGTAGCAAGACAGTAAAAATATATCACAAGTGGCTGGTGAAACAGGAGCTGCCAGATCCATTAAAAGGGTTTCCCACAAAGAGTCTCTAAAAAGACATTCGCTGGAAATAGATTATACAGCCCATTTTCCTACTTATGCTATGAGCAGACAAATCCCCAAATGCACATTTGAATGTCAAACCAATTGAATAATCCCAAACATTTGACATAATTACATATTGCACCTTTCAAAATGGTCCTGGCGCCCTTAAACAGTAACTAACACTGTGATGCAAAATATGCAGGTAAAAGATGATTTGCCATTTGGCCTTTAGTGTCTGTGATATTTAACCAGGCTCTGAAGCTGACAGATTAACAGGGAAAAGAGAATAAAGTAGAATGCAGGAAGGCTGCTCCTATGCATTGGCAAATAGCTCATGTATTTTGTACCCTGTTTTCTCACAAAAGCATGAAAGGGAGGGGAAAACAAGTTCAGGAGGGAAACCACAAGCAAACATTAGCCACAGGTTGTGTTTCCTTCTCCTTCATGGCCATACCAGGTATATAAAGGGTACAAGTCACTGCCACACAGGATTCTCCTGTTGGTCATATAGGCAAAGATGATGTTCACTTTACAGGGTAACTGTGCTGTTCATATAGATCTTCCAGGAGAGAAAAGGATAATTATTGACTAAAAATACCTCACTGCCATAATCTGTTATTGTATGGAGGATTAAAGCAGGTCACTGTAACTGTTTGTAGAGTATTCTGTATTTTTTATGAAAGACAACATCATTTGCCTTGATTGAAATTCTTTATGATACCATTGATTTCATTGAACCCTTCTGTTCTGTTGAGAAGAAATCCTTCATTTGCCATTACATGTTGAACTGGCCCTCAAAAAGGGTGAAAAATCCATTCCTGCACCTGACCACCAACTTCTGTGTCATGTTTTGTTCAATTTTCATACTTTCATTCTCCCCTCTGTTTGTGATTCAGAGCTCAAGGAGTTACCTCTGGCTGAGCATGGTTGGTTAATGGTCTCTTCATTTTTTCCCTCTGTGGAGACAGCATGGTCAGCAGTGTTCTCCTCAGCCCAACTATTTTTGCAGAGGATTACGACCATTTTATGGCTAATAGGCACTCCATAGTAACCAGCTCAGAATTAGATTCTCTCAGAAACATCAGGCTATCTTTTCCTTTTGTGTCACTGCAATAAAAAAAGGAAAAACTACCGAAATCCATACTGGTGTTTTGTACCCTGCACTCAGTGAAGCTTGATTGCTTGCAAGAACAAAACAAATCAATAAAGCAGTATAATTTGAGGCGTCTTCAACATTCTCACCTTTCAGATTCATTGTGATACTGACCTATTTTGCTTTCTTCTGAGACAGCATATTCTCTTTTGTCCCTGCATTGAATTATCCCTTTGTACTTTATCACTTCTCCAGCGATGCACCTCCAGTACAGTCTCATGCTGTGTGTCAACCTGCTTGTACAGCCCTCTAAGGAATGCTGCCCACTTCTCTTCCTGCCTCTAATAAATTAGAAAACCCATAATGAAATGCTATCAACGAGCACTTCCTGAGCACTGGTTCAGCTGGCAGCCAATAACCCACAGCTGTCACCAGACACCTGATTTGGGCTGCTCTTGCCCGCTGTGCCCTCTCCAGCTGATCAGCCACACGTGTGCTGTGCTCACAGCCACAGGAAGGGCACTCCAGGACAGCCTGGGGAGCTCAGGGGAGGGCAGAGATGGGGGAAATGGGTCTGAGCAAGGAAGGTGATGAGAAGTGGCCCCTGAATCAATCAACATACAGAGAATTTGGCAACTGGTTGCCTGTGCTAGAACTGTCTCTGTATTGCGGGGGAAATAACATATGGGAAAAAGGAGGAAGAAATACACCTGGGAAATGCATGTATTAGAGTTGTTAAGGGAAGTAAACCTTTCTCTTGCAAAGAGAAGTGAAGGTAACTGTGCCTGGGTGAGGTGACACAGCCAACACTGACCTGTTAGTACCTCAGAGAGACCCAGTGGGTCTGTGCCTCATCTCAATCACACCAGTGTGGATCAGGAGCTGCTCCACTCATACTCAGTGCCATAGGAAATCAGCAGCTGGGTGTCTCCAGAACCAGGAAGAAATTTAGCATTTGTTTTGGAAGAAGGAAGTAACACAAAATGCAGCAGATCACCAAGGAAGACTGTTTGCATGTCTCTGTTTTTCAAATCTTTTAACAATTTAATCTCTTAAGACTGAAAATTACATCATTGTCCTTGCTGCCTAAAGGACAACCAGGAGAGGTCTCCAGCCACTCTGAGCTGTGAATGCCCTGCCACACACACCAGAGAGGCTTCCTTGGAGAGCAATCTCACATCAAGGTGAGGTGAGGAAGGGACAGCACATTCCTGCCACAGGGACTTGCCCTCGGGAAGCATTTGTACCGCAAGCCACGGGCAGCACGCACGGCTGGTATGTAAATCTCTCCCACAAACACACAGAGGCTGTGCTGGGATTAGAAGCCCATTTTCCAAGCACCAAAACAAAGGTCTCTGAAACAGCAAAGCCAAGGAGTTTTTCCTTCTCAAACAGTGTTGTCTCAAGTTTGCAAAACAACCGTAAACAAAGCGTGATGGCAACACCCACCGCAGTAAGGGATGGACTGAGTGCTGTGAGACAATGCTGCTAATTCACCTTCCACAAACTGATCATCTACCTCAGCTATTCGTGGTAATAATTCTTTATTAAAAGATTAGTTTTCAAATCACACTTTGGAGAGCCTTACAGTGCTGACAAGGCCGAAAGGGAATTTCAAGGCCGGCCTGAGGGTTTATGACTTTGCGATGGCAGCGGGCGCTCTTTTTGTTACAAAAGCAGCTCCAGAAGCAGGCCGGGCCACAGGTATTAACACACAGCTCGTGTGCCAGCCCTCACCCCCAGAGAGTGTTAATCCAATCTGCCAACTGCTGCTGCTCTCTAATGCAGCTCTGCCCTGCCAAGCAATTACAAAAGCCTCCTTTTGCTCCCGAGCCACCTGTCCCTCACAGCGCTTCGCTGGCACCACACAGCCCTTGCAGCCACTGGCTTAAAGGACCACTGCTCCAGCTTTAACTGGTACATAAAATGGGAGCTGCAAAGCACTCAGTAGGATTTTTGCACAAGCTTTTGTGCACTTGTTGATGCTCAGTTGTTGGGAAGTAGCTGCAATGAAGTTATAAAGAATTAAGCATGAGGATTGCTAAAAATGAGCTTGTTCTTGTTGATCTTTTTAAACTTTTTTCAATATGCACATCACAGATATAAACTCCCAGGTTTCCCCTCCCACCTTCTATTCAGAAACTTGGAAATGAGAATGAAATTATCTAGCACATAGTTGTGATTTTACCAGAAGATATATGTAAGGAAAAGAAATAAAAGATGAGCAAACAACTCTATTATGTATTAAGAGTACAGAAGGAGCCACCTAAAAGTTTTAGGAAGAGATGGCAATTATTCCAGACCTAGGAAACAGAACACCTTCAGATCCATACCAACACACCCACAAAAACACACAACCATGATTCTCTGGGAATATCTGGGATCATTATAATAGCTGTGCTACCCTGGCCCAGTAGCCCAAAGGCAGTTCAGACAGAAGACTAGAGTTATCTGATTTACAGACATCCTTTCCCAAAATACTTTCCCAAGCTCCTGCACTTTGCAACTTGGAGTGCCTCTCTCTGCAGCTGTCTGCTTGAGGGATGTCCCTGCACTGACCTCTCCAGTCATTCCTTACAAGCATTTACCCTTTTTGCACCTACAAACTCATGCAGCAACTCCCTTTTCCCAGACCATGGTGCCAAAAGCTTGTGTGGGGTATGATTCCTCTCAGCAGCCTTCGATGGCTATTTTAGCCTTAGATTTACACCCTGAATTAGGTGTTTGTGGAGGCAGCCCAGGATAGCTGGAGGAGATGGGAATTTACAGGATTCACACCCACATTGACTCACTGACTCTCACCTTCATTGCCTTTGGAGCTGCAAGTCTAAGGACTGAAGGAGAGCATCAGTAATCAATGCTTAATACTGCTTTTAATAAAACATTTTATAATGCCTTCTTTCAAAGAAGCATTTCTTGAGCTAGGTGGACACTGACTGGAAAGATTCTACAAAGCTCTTTTTTTGTGAAGTTTACAATGCAAATGGTAAAGCTTTGTAGCAATTATGTGAGAACCAAGCCATGAAAATGTGCTGAATGCTTAGTATGTCTAATTAATTTATTCATTTTTAAATAATTCACTTTAGAGGCAGAAATTAGAAACTACAGAACCACAGCATATGTTCTTTCTATTAAAATTTACTCCTAGCATGTAAAAATTGCCTTTTCTTCTGTAGCAGCTGAGAAAGTGAATACTACAAAGAAGTTAGCACTGGCACTGAAATTTTTTAAGATGGTCCTAGGCTCAGGGCACTGTCAAAAGACTCAGAAAAAAGAATCTGAAACAAGAAAGATGAGCCCATCAGAAAGCATTAGAGATCAACAGTTTAAAAGCAGTGAAGTGGATGTGAAAGAAATGAAAATATTCAGATATATGCCAGGGACCTTGGCCAAAAATCCTCTCCCCATTCAGTGAAAGATTTGTTTTCCAGTTCCATGTGAGATCAGAAGACTCAGAGCTGTATCTCAATATACACACAGATCTAATTCACTGGAGGAGACAATTCTGTTTTCTGACATAAAGAAAACAAACTGAAATCACATAGAAGGCAGGAAGACATTTTATGTGTTATCTTTGTGATGCTTTGGGCAACTTCCTTGGGGTAAATGGTCTGTGGTGATGATGAGCATCTCTGGAAAGCAGGGGGAGAGCAAAGAGGACAGGAAGGAGCACAGAGCCTGCCCTGCTCCTTGTCTGCTGCAGAACCCTCCACAGCACTGCCATCAACAGCATCACTCCTCCACTCCTGCACACAAAAATATGAGGACTCATGTATTTAAAGCCATGACTAAAGCCCTGTGGTTCGCTCCCCTTTTCAAGAAAAAGGTTCTTCTGAGCAGAGAATAGAAGAAAAAAGAATAGAAGAGTCCATTTTGAAATCTGGGTCATTAGCTGCCCAAGGAGGAATGTTAATTATTGGTTTTAACATCGAGCTGGTAAAAGCAGAGTTCTGCAGGCAGTTAAAGAGAGAAAAGGCACTTGTTCAGGGTGGACACAGAGAGCCACACACTCCTTGGATTTAGGCATGTCACTCAGCTAAAGAGGAGAACATTTGTGGCAGAAGATTTGAGTTGCTGAGTACAGGAACTTCGTTGGGGTGCCCTGCTTAGCACGAGCTCTTTTTCCAGAAGAGGGCACTAAATATATTTTTTTTACTAATTCGGTGATTAAATTTTAAAAAAATAAAAAGAACTGAAAATCAGAAGAATTAGATTTTAGACTGCTTCATATGTTTCTGCAGAGACACCAGAATTAAATTTTTTCTACTTTTGCTTTCTGCAGCTTTTTAAATCACTGTTGTCTTCCCATTTTGCATGCTATTCCTAATATATTTCTTTCCTTAACATTTTAAAATAACCACCTACACTTATTACAATCCAGCACAAACAAGGATGTTTATTATCCCTAAAAAGTTAGGAAGCAAATTTCTGCTAAAAAGCAGGAACTCACCTCTAATTTAATTTTGAAACATCTCTATGTTGCAAGGAATCTAATTATTTGTTAGATTTTATTTTTTTCAATGATTTTCATACTGGTATTTATTTTATTCCTCCTAAAGCAAGGAGGAGTTTTCACTAAGATAGATCCCCATACAAGTGCAAGAAAGAAAACTGATTATTTTACTGGTGTCCCTCTGATTTTGACTCTCTAGGAAACCTTGTACAATTATCTTATGAAAGCTTTATTCAAAAACAAGTTGCAATTTATTTTTAAGACATTTTGTGAATCTTACTAGGATGTTAATCTCTGCCAGTTTGTTCAAGTTAGCTCATCTATACACTCAGAAAAGGAAGCAGAATGAGAAATATAACCTTATGTGAGCTAAGAAAAATTGGTTATTTTTGTATCAGTGTTTTGCCTTGAGGCTTTTTTATTTTTCCTTCCCTGCTTGATGAAAATCTCATTTACTAAAGAAAATATTTACAGAGGAAGACTGCTGATAGCTGATACAGATACATAATACACCTAATACACTTTTGCATGACAGGCTAATTATTTCTGAGTTTTGATGCTCCTCTGGTCTTCCCTGGAACTGTGGATTTGCTTTTCAGTTTACTGATGTGTATCTGTGCCTGTGAATAAATGTTGGGCACAGTTTATTGGCCTTTGCTACATAAGCAAGGCTGTCCAACTTAGTCTGAAATAACAATTTTGAACTCAGGCATGTTTGTGCAATTTCTCTTGAAGTCTCCCAGCTCAAATCAGGAGGCTTCAGGTTTAGTTCTAGCTCCATTTATGTGCATTATTGGGAGAGCAGCAAGGGTTTAATCCATTGTTTTTAACAGGAAAGCAGTTAAAGCTCAGCAGCTGAAGCCAGCAGACTCAGTTTTTAGTGCTCTGCATTTCATGCAGAGTTATTCTGTTGTAATGATCAGACCCTGGAGTGCAGAGAATAGAGACTGGTAAGAAATTGGGGCTTGGTGCAGTTTAGCCAGACCATTGCTATACTGGGAGCAGCACCAGCAGCACTGGAACGTGGGGTGGAGCACTGCAGGCTGGGCTGAGCTTTGCTTGCAGCTCAGCAAACACATCCTGTGGGATGAATGCACCCAGCCCATCGTGCCAGGAGCACAAACTGCCCTGGACACATCCCCCAAACCCAGGGAGCAGCAGGGCCAAAGCACTGGTGTCCAGGGTGGGGCTGTGCTTGGCCCACGAAGGAGCTGCAGGGCCTAAATCAGCAGAGGGGCTGCCAAGGATAAATCAGGCAATGGTTGGGTTGGAAGATCATCCACAACTCCCTGCTGTGGACAGGGACACCTCCACTAGAGCAGGGTCCTCCAATGCTGAGATGATCCCACTCCAGGAATAACTGCTGAGGGTGAGGAGAGCACCCATTCTTTGCATTTTAGGGGTGCAAACAGGTTTTCCATGGATAATAGTCATGAGTGGCCCCCACCCAGCCATTCCCCCTTGCTGACACTCAGGGGATATCATTTCCCTTTTAGTAAGAATGGAAAATAAAGAAAAAGTATGCAGAATTGGGATGTGTCTTTTCATTCCACTTTTTTTTCCCCCCAGTTTCTACTGATTACAATGACAGACCCTTAATTTTAAATAAGAACCCCTTACCCCATGGCCCAAGAATCCTAACTACCAAAACGTTCCTAAAATTTGAGTTCCTAAAACCCCTCTAACTTCTTATTGAAACTAATTTTTTTTCTCATTAAAGCAAGCTGTTCCAAAGCAGAAGAATTGCTGTCAAAAGCAAAGAACCATTCAGGGCATATAAAGAAACACAGTTTCTCCTGGAACTTTGTCAGGATTTCAAATGAACTATGAGGGTCCTCCAAACCAAATAAAGAATAGGTTGACCTGTTTTCTTCCCTTGTGTTGTCCAAAATTTGCTCTGAAATTTATCAACATGAAATTAGTTTCTGTAGTTTCTGCTTCCAAAGAAAACTCTAGGATCAAACCTGTCAGTAATTATTGCTCCACCAGCCTGTAACTGTGTCCAAAAATTTCTGTTCTAAACAAACAATGTGACAGAAAGTGGATGAGTGCTGAGTGCTGAGCAGCAAGAACAAATATTCTCACCACTTGATAAGGTGTTTGCTCAATTACAGTGGGTATCCCCTCTCCTACAGCAGGAACTTTGATTTTGTGAGCAGGTGCAGCAGAGAGGATTTGGCATCTACAGGGCCCTGCTGCTGAAGGCACGGCTGAGGACACCTGAGGAGGCAATGTTTGCTCAGCTCTGTAATGGAGTTTTGCAAACCACAAATCCCCCCAGAGCTGTGTGGCAAACTTCCCTCTCTCCCCGTGCCTCTGCAGGTATCAAATATTAATTAGGCTGAAACAATTACTGATATCAACACACATTGGTGCATCTGACAGAGATATTGCTGCCTCTGCCTGAGCTGGGATTCACTGCCAGGAAAACCTCCCAGCTGCTGAGGTTTCAGGTACCAACAGTTTTGGTTTACTCAACAAAAGGTGCCCATGAAGAGCTGATGTCCTGGCTTAGACACACTCCCTCAGGCTGGACAGAAAATCAAGTGGGAGTGAAGAAATGCTTTAGAATCAACCTGCTCTGATGCCTTTGAAAATTCTGTTTTGTCTGTCTTGTTGAAAACAGCAGATGAGGGAATTTATTTGTGGTGGGTTTGAGATTGGAAAACATAGGCTGTCTTTCACAAATACCAGATTCAGAATTTAAAATTCCCACAACAATCTCCTTTTAAAAATAAAATATTGCCTTTAAGTGTTGTCAAACAATAGCTGCTGCTTCAGCTTTGAACCTAAAGTAAACTATCACCCCCAAAATTAACCTCTTCTATGTTCTTAGCACATTCTTGATAATACAACTCTTCTGGACACACAGGCCTTAGCTTTAGTTGTGTAAATGTAGGTGGAGCACTGCTGTTCTACCACAAAGGGGTTAAACAGCACTTTATCCACCAAAGTTATTTACACTGCTGATCTTGGCTGTTAAAATAATGTCACTCAAAACAGGACCTGTAAGGAGGAGGAGAAAGAAAAGTGGTCCCCACCTTCAGCCCTGAAGCCCCAGAACAACCTCACTGAAAGCCCACACATAAAAATGCTGCCATTTTCAGAAGCTGTGAGCATTTCATTGAACTATTAAAGGTTAGCTGAATGCTATTAACAACATTTAGGAAGTAACTGAAGATGTTGCTTTCATGAAAATTTAGCAAATTATCAATTTGATGAGCAGCTGGCCTATGTGTTTCCACTAATTCATTAATAACTTCTGCTCATTGAAAAGCACTGAATGACTGCAGTCCAACAGCTTCATTCACAACTACATTTGCACAGTTGGTGAACTGAGAAAAGAGAAGATACTCTGCCCAAAGATACACACATGCACAGATGTAATAGCAGAAAAACATTTTAACTCACATAAAAAGTATCTGGACTGATTCCTCTCCTTCTTTTTATTTAGTAAGTGCTTTATCCTAATCCATTATTTATCCTGATAATAATAACTATTTCTCACAAGTGTATGGAGTTACAGTGCTTTAGGCTTGAAAATGTTGGAAAAAAATAATTTTAGCCACCAGCCTTTGATATAAGTGAACAATATTCTCTTAAATTGTGCAGCTTTCCAATAGAGGAGTTCTTCTGATTTATGAACAATGATTCAAAACTGTATTCACATTAAAAAGAGGATATGAAAAACTATAAACATAATTTTTTCCCTCAAAATGGCCCCCTCAAAAACTAATAATTTACAACAAACATCAACAATTAAACAAGAATCAATAAAACAGGTAGTATTATTTTATGACACAAATATTCTGTCAGTGCTCACTTTATCATGAAATCACTAAACATTTTCAGTGTTCCTGAAAAAAAACATTGAGTGAGAATGAAAAAAGCAAATCTGAAATATATTTATTGCTATAGGAAGAAAACAGATTATGTAAGCCTATTTCTAGGCCTGGTAAATCCATTTCAATTAAGCAATAAATATCATGACTACAGTCTGAGCAGTATTACTGATGATAGTTATGACAGTGTTCAATTTTCAGAGGTATATTTATCATAATAATGTTTATCACCTAGCTCAAAAGGATGTTGTGAGGATTCATTAATATTTATATCCATTAGTGTTTTGGAAATAACAAGCATTATATTATTTTATTTTTTACACAACTAATTAAATTAGTATGAAGTTATAATTGGACCTTAAGCACAAAACCTATTCATTCCCCATTACAACCAGATTTGGAGAAATAATAAAAAATAGCAACAACAACAACAACAGCAATGTGTTGCTTTCTATAAATATTGCTTTTTTTCTTCATTCACACTCTAAATACCAAATCTAAGGTTTGTTCTGGGTCTTTCTGAGCTCTTTTTGGTCCCACCACTCCTATTAGAGATACAGGCAGGGAGAATAGAAATACTGAACTCACCACATGAACTAGTCTAAAAAAAAATAATTGACTGTGTTCTGATTACAACAATGATTAATTCTTTCCAGCCTTCAGCATTAAAAAAGAGCATTTCTTTTGCTGTAAAAGAGGTAACAGCATCTGTTGTATCAGCTGCAAAAGCCTCTGAGCCCTAAATTTGTTCAGAAGTCTTTGCAGTTTGGTCCATGTTAATCAGCCAGGATCTCTAAGTGTAATTGCCCTTAACTGGCATGAACACAGGGAGGGGCTGGTAAAATTGGAGACAAAGAACACAAAGTTTTCAGAAGAACCTTGGCAGCTTTAATTCCTCTCTTGCATGATGACAACACCGATTCCCAATAAAGGCAATTAAATATTCCCTATTTAACATCTCACTGTGTCACTCCAGAAAATAAGTTTTCTTCTCACATTTTTTCCTCAGTTTCTTTTATTCCATTACACAAACTCCACTGGTAACTGGCTGCCTCACAAAGCTGCACAAGCCCACAGGGGTTTAGTTGCTCCTCTTTACTCTTATTGTACATACTCACAGAAATGCCACTGCATTTAAGGGCTGCTTTGCCCCTTGGCTGTTTAGGAGATCCCTTTTGGAGGCCAGGGAGTGACCACAGAGGTGATTCCAGCCTGGAGACCCCTGTGTGTCTCCCCAGGAGGCACGAGGGGACACAGAGCCTGCCCATCAGTGCTGGTGGAGCCACGAGCTGGGCAGGAGCATCCTTGTCCTGGCAGCAGCAGAGAGGGCAGAGAGCCTCTGCACCCCTTCTGCTGAGCTGCAGTGCCCAAAGCCCACCTGCCCTCGTGTTCTGGGCTTATCAAACCTGATATCAGGGCCCCACACACGTGTTTTGGTGAAGGAGGACTCAAGATCAAAATTTCTCCTTGGAGGTGTTTATCCCCCAGTGCTTTCCCGAAATTTCCCTCTGCTGTTTCTGCCTCAGGTTGCCCCTTGTTTTAGTGGAAAGAAACTGAAAACAAACAGCAGAAAAATGGTGGAGTATTTTAAGACAAAGAAGCCCAGAGTCTTTCCTGTGACCTTTCCAGAAAAAGAACAAATCTTCTGTGTTCAAGGTTAGAAAAGCTCCCTATTAGCACAAGGCTTACCCAGAATATTGCTGCCTGAAAGATTAAACTTCTGTAAATACAAGCACCACAAAAAAAGCATTTCCAGTGAGAGCTGACAGTCAGACCAGCCACAATGTACCCACAGCAGCCTCACTGCTGTCTGCCAAGCTTCCTGGGAGAAATACATTTCAAGGAATGTCTTTAATTTATTATCCTTTAAAATGATGAAGTCATGCAACAGGAAAATACACATTAGCTGCCTCAGTATCTTTGCAAAATAGGTGTCTGCCAGTTCAGTGTTGTGTTATTCCAGTGTGGGTGTCAGTGCTGTCACCCAGACCAACACTGAGCAGAGATGCTTCTGTGCAAGCAAATAGGAAAATATAGCAGCAGCTATTACTGGAAGGAAACAACTTTGTAGCACTTTTCTTAAAAATATTCTGCCTCATTGGAGTGACACATTGTGCTCTTCTATTTGGATGTTTATTCCTGGCTGGCGTTAAACATAGAGGCTGAATCCATTCATTTCAGAATTCAGACAAATTATTAATTCATCCTATGCATGTTAAAATATTATACACATATGTAAAAGCAGCCCAACTGTACCATGCAAAAAAAAAAGATGAAAATTTTTGTACTCACAAACAATTAAAAGGCAGCACCTCACACTTTCAAATGCCAAAAGAAAAGAAGAAACCATTTCTGACAGCTACAAAATAAGCACACAATATTCCAAGAAGCTCCTTTTTTGAAATTGTGGAATTAAACTTTAAAGACATGTCCTCTGCCAATACATCTCCTGAAATTTCCTTTTGACTTTGCAACAAGGACAACTGCCCAAGGCTTTGCTGATCAATTTCTTGTGTTGCAGAAAACAGCGTAATTTGAATTTTGTCCAAGAATACAGTTTGAAATGCTGAAAATGTGAGGAGCTAACTAACATGCAATTATTTGTAGCCACAGTCTGCATACCAAGGGAGAAGAAAGCTCAAGAAGTAATTTAACAGTTATTGCCATTTTAATACGTGGAGCCACCCATCATGGCTTAAGGCTGCAATAACCAAGACTGAACCTAACTACCCCTCTATTAGCACACTTCAAAACAGAACAGAACAAAACAAAACAAAACCCCAAACAAAACAAAAAACAACCCAATGAACTTTGTTTTCTCCATAAACATGGATCTTAAAGGAAAAAAAAGATGAGTTATTTTTGTTTTGCTTCAGGAGCTCTTGCTCTATATGAATACCTGAACAATTTGCAATGTTCTTTTACACTGAGTGCATGCCACACCCTGAAATGTCCCCAGAGGTCATGTTTGCAGCCTTCCACCCTGGCTTTTCCTTTCCAAAAAAGATGTGGTGTGATGCAGGGAGCACCTGGCTGTGTGCTGCTCCCTCTTCTCCAGACAGGCAAATTCGGTGTTTTGCCTGTACCTCAAACTCCCAGGTGTGCAGGCACTGCCCTGCAGAGAGGAGGATGCACAGGAAACACATCCAGCCCATCCCTTCCCATTCCCATGCCACTCCTGCCACTTTGCCCACATCAAGAACTCCTCCACAGACTGAACACAAAGTCTGGGCTGGAAAAGTCTCCCTAACTCTGCTTCTTTCAGATCTTCAGAGTGTGCAGTCCTTTCAGTGGATAAAGGTTGAGTATAAAAAGTGAATTTCTCATTATTGTTTTTCAAAAATTAAACTTATTCTCTTTTTTTTTTGAATGTTTTGTGTTTTCTTTTGTCATTAAAGGCATTTTTCTGTCATTCTCAGAGGAACTGAGGAAGGCCTGCCTCCTCAGGGCTCTTCCAGCTTGCACAGTGCATCTGAGCAGTGTTGGCACAGGGCTTCCACAGCCAAAGGCTGATTTCCACTAAAAGAACTGAATTTTACAAAACATCTCTGGCTCACAAGGCAGGGAAATTTGAGAGAAAGGCTTTGCTTGCTCAGTGACCCTTAGGCTGTCTTCCCCATGTTCAGAATTAACTTAACACTTCCACATCCATCTCTGTCTAGAACTCAGCTAAGCTTCAGGTAAGTGAAGTCACACCACCAGTAATTTCCCAGGAAAAATCATTATTAATTATTCCTAAAGTTTCTGATACAGTTGTATTTTCCCTTCTTCTAAAACCAGGCATGCAGCTTCTGACTTTCATAGCACTGGGTCAGGAATAACTCCAAAGATGATGGCAGAGAAATCAGATGAGCAACAGAGCCACAACCTCCACTACCTAAAGGACCAACAACCTTCCTTTGGTTAGCAGCTGAAATGTTATTTACATTATGGAAAAAGAATTACAGCTGTCAGTGAATTAATTATCTTCATTTTGAGTAATTGGTGATATTCTAGATTATGGAAACAAAATATATAAAACTTATAGTTCATCCAAGTAGCACAGCATAGCCATCATTCAAACATTTCAGGCCTTAAACCAGCAGAATTGAGAAAGACAAAAATATTATTCATGTAGAAGAATTGCTTCCCCCGTGTTTGATTCTTTGGTCATCATTTAAAAATGACTCATTGCACTTTTCCCTTTTGAAGTTTGGTAAAAAATTCGCTGTAATCCAGAACTTAGTAGTAAGCTAATGGTGATTTTTTACAAATGATTTATACCTAACCCTCTGAAGAAAAGGATTTATAATGAAAGTGATAGCTCAACCCTAACTGCAGCACTGGGAATGGTGACACCATAATTAATGTATTATTTCAGTTGTGGGAGACACTGACAGTAGCTTTTTGTTCTGAGGAAGAAATTTATAGGGTGAAGGAGAAAGGCATCATGGAGAAAAAAATCACAGAAGAGGAATAGAAATCCTTGTAGCAAAGACATGTCCTTACAAACCCCCTCCTAAGGCTATAAAACCCTGGCAATGACAGTGTTTCCTCTACGGTCTAATTTATACCTTTCTCCTCTACTAGATGGCAGTGTGACATGCTCTCAGAATTGCTAAGTGAGGGGGTTTCTTGCTTTGTTTCATAGGAAGCAATTAATTTAAAACATCATCTTGCTGGCATAAAAGAGAAAAAAAAAAAAA
>VZRX01011524.1:0-45052 GCA_013398075.1 Notiomystis cincta | reverse complement strand
AAAAAAAAAAAAAAAAAAAACCAACCAAGTTTGCCACTCGCTGTGTATTTTGAAATCAAATCCGTTGACTTACAGGTTCGACATCGAAGGCAAAGAGCGCGTATTCCCGGTCCGGGGACACCTCGTATCGGATGGCCTTTAGGGACACCTGTAGAAGAAATAAATACTCTGCTGGAACAAATGTTCTTCAGCTTTCAGGCTAATGGCACCTGCAGCTAATTGTTCTGTCCACCTCTCTAAGGATGAGGAATACTGCCAGATTAAGTGTCTTGAGAAATATCGTGTCTTTTTGCAAACACCAGAAATGTTATGTGGGCACCCACAAGAGAAAGAATAAATGAATTGGGACTCAGAGTAGGCAGCTATATAAAAAAACCCCAGAATTTTCCTCACAGTCTTACTGCAAAGTGGCTGGTGAGGTGGCAGATGTAGGCAGTAGTCAGTAGAAAACTCTGATAAATGGCAATTTATTAATTCCCTCTCCTTCTCTGTATTCACTGGCCAGTGCAGGAGACTGAAAACAGTTGATAGCTTCTGGAACAAATTAGTAACAGAGACACCACTACCTCTCCCAATTAAGATAACACAGAGGAAAACTATTCCATTTTCCCCAGTTTAAAGTCTCTGAGATGCTGCAGTGATCCAGTGCTCCCTGACCTGGGTTCTGCAAAAACCAGCACTGTAAATCTTGCTAACAAGAAGAAATGCCAGGGTGTCTCAGACTTGACAGGAATTACCTTTTTCCTGCTCCACTTTTCATTTGTACAGTGAAGCCATTTCTCCTTCCCAGTGTGTTTCAATATAATGCATTGCTGGCACAGATGGCACCAAGGTCACAGAGAGGTGCCACTAACACATCACTCATCCACTGCCTTTTAAATCTCACCCTCTCACCTAACAAATGAGATGCAAGTCCTTGAGAGAGTCCCACAGAGCAAAACTAGAAGGGGAATTTGGGAAGAGCACCCCCCTGGGGAGAGTCCTCCCCAAGGCCAGAGGGGATGGATGTGCTGTGGGGACAGCCCAGGGGACAGCCCAGGGGACAGCCAAAAGCAGAGGGGACAGGGCCATCAGAGACTGATTTGGGCTGGAAGGGACCTTTAAAGGCCATCCAGTCCAACCCCCTGAGATGACCAGGGACATTTTCACCCTGACCAGGCTGCTCAGAGCCCCATCCAACCTGATCCTGAGCAGTTCCAGGGATGAGGCACCCACCACCTCCCTGGGACACCAAACAGGCTGATGACCCAGCACAGATCAGGATGGGGATGTGCTGGGGAGCCTGGGGACCAGCAGTGGCAGCACAAAGGCAGATTTTATTTACTGTTACATTAATAACACAGGGAAAGGAAAACGTGACTAAGTAGCAAAAGTTTTCTGAAGCAGGGCTGTGAAGGAAGAGGAAAAACACAAAGTGCCTGAGTAAAGTGGAATGGCAGCTCTTGACTTTCTGGATGAGTGTGGAGGTGACCTGCAGATTTATTTACTGAGAGGGCAGAGGAACAAAGGTAGAACAGGCACTAGGGTGGCAGTGACATGAAAATGTAGGATTATCTTGTTCACTGTGCTTTTCTAACAAATGGCAAAAATTTAAAAAAAACCCAGTGGAATAAACAGAGGCCAAATGGAAGCAATTTGACTTTAACAGACCTTGACATTAAAGAAACCAGTCCATTCCCTTAGAATTGTAAAGAAAGGGGTTACACTCTGATAAAAGAGGATTGCTTATGTGATGCAGCAAAGTTTGAAGGTTAAATGCAGCATGTGAAGTTTAAAGTTGGGCCCTGCTATAATAATAGAGTGATGAATTCTTTGTCTCATTAAAAAATAATTAATACAATTGATGTATTAACTTCTGTCACAATGCTGGCCAAATCTATTACAGAAAACAATGCTACAAAACACTTCAATCACTATAAGCCATACTCTGTATCAGATGTGAATTTGTTTTCTTTGCATTAATTTCAATAGCCACCTACTAACTTCTTTTCACAACAATTTCTTAGGGTTTCTCTCATACAACTCTTCTTCTATGCCTCAACACTAGTCACAAACAACACTGAAATTACATTTCAACCATTAGGAAAGAAAAATCAGCAAATGCACATATTAAAAATAAGTATTTGCATGGAGGAATGTAGAGAATGACAACAGACAGTAAATATCAATTGTCCTTTTTATTAAGCATGCAGAGATGAGAATTATGCATCTTTCAATTATATATGATATGCAAGGCTAGGTTCAAATCTCTATATGATACTTTCCAGAAGTATGAGAGAAACTGAGCTTGCAGAATAATAACAAAAGCTGGAGTTCAATCTCACATTATCCATCACTGCATAGCCCATTGTATTACCAGTGAATTGCTTCTCCTTGACAATACATGAAGTTGAAACCCAAGTCATTTTCTGCTTTACTGATCCAACTGCAAGAGAGCTGTGAAATTCAGCTACTTGTCACAGAAAATACTTACAATTTTTTTGTTTTCTATTAATATTGTTGAAGTGTTGGTTTCCACATTCCTCAGAATCACCGTGCCATTCTGGTTTCTATAAATGAATTCATTATCTGCAAGGAGGAAAACAAAAGGTCATTAAGGAAATCTGAAATTGTCTGTTTGTGTGAAACCTAATTATGGATTTAACCCAAAAGTACTGCTGAGAAACTTCCTTCTGGAGAACATAGATTATTTTTTAACACAGCCATTGCTGAAAGTGGCTTTGAGGACAGATCTAAAATGATGGGTTAGTATTTGTCATGTGTTTGTTGTGCCACACCCTCTCTTAGATGAATGCAAGAGTGACCTGTTTTGAATGTACATACAAAGTTTGCTATACTGTTAGTGTGGAAAACAAGGTCAAAAAAAACATCCCTTATGATTAAAAGCTTCCAATTTCCACAGTCTCTGTAGGAGTTTAATAAGCCTAGAATTTCTCTGGAAGTGAAAGGCAAATGACCCCCTACCAAAGCAGATTCTGGAACCCAATATTGTGCTCCCACTCTGACATTTGTTCTGCAAACTTATACCAGAAGGAGATGCATGCAGAGAAATCACCATTTTCACATGAAACAAGGCAAATCAGCTGGTCTCTGTGCACTTTGGGACTACTCCACCTCTCCAGACAGGTGGCCAAGGACACCAAGAATATTGGAGAGAGTGTCCAGCTCTCAAAGCACAAAACCTGCTTGGCAGAAAGGGGCAGACACATGAGAGGGACTCCAAATGGGGGTTAGGTAGCAGGTCAAAAGTTCAGGATGAAAAACATTACAACAAAAAGGGATGTCAAAAACTGAAGTTCAAGTCTGATCAGTGCTTACATGCACTGCCCTGCAGATGAAACATAAAACTTAAGCCCCAAGAACTCTGCCATTAAAGGAATCAGCAGCTTTTCTTGGCACAGGAGCAGGGTTATGGTTGTTATTGCACCTTGGGTCAACTGATGGATCCTACCAAACCTCTGCTTCCAGCTTCAGTTGGGGAAACCATTCCTCATTGCCTCCATTACTGTGGCTGCCCAGGGGTGTTACCATGATGCAGCAAGGGCTAAGGACATGTGGGTGGTTTAACTTTATCCATGGGTTGTCCTGGGATGAGTCAAAGGGGAGTTCAAATCCTGCAGGATTCCTACAAGCACAAACTCACTGTAACCAGAGGTGTGCACTGCCCAGTCAGGGTGACCTGCTAAGAACACCACCAGGTTTTGAGATTTGGTTCTTTCAAAACTTTGGTGTACAGACCTAGCACACTCCTTACCCATGTTTTAGTCTTTTATTTCCAACCTAGTGATGATAATTCTCATCACAGTCATTAACCAGCTTTATAAAATGCTCTGAAGGTGCAGATGAAAAGCTTCTACGCTCTGGTTATTGCTACCAATAAAGAAATCTCCTCCTCCATATCACAGACCTACACATAAATGGAGGAAGAAGAAATCTTCTCTGAGATTGGGATGAATCAGGTTTTGTAAGGGGAAATGGTTGCTGGTATAAAGTTGATCCTCTCAAACCCACAAGGTTTGAGAGACTTTAAGATTCTCAGAGTCCAAAGCAGAGCATCAACCCTTCAGACTCATAGGCAAAGTTCTCAAAGCATTTCTTTTTAAATTGTAGAATAAATTCTGTCTTGAATAAAAAAAGAAGAATCTGAATCAGATTAAGATTTGCATTTATCTTTAATGCATTCCTTCATAAACTTTGTGACTGAACAAACTAAGAAACTTAAACTTGGGAGAGAACTGATTCAACAGAGCTAGGACAGAAGTCAAAAAAGTCATAAGCAATAAGGAGAAGATAAATAAGGGATGCTTATTCCCTGCCTTTTCCAAAATAAATACTGGAAGGCACCAGATGATACCAGTCAGTGTCAGGTTCAAAACAAATAAAAGGGATTATTTCTTCATGCTGAAGGCAAACAAACTGTGGAAGCCCCAGAACAGAGCAGGTGTCAGGGTTGCAGGTGGATCCAAACTGGAATTAGAAAAAGAGAAGAAAAATCCACCAAAGATTATATGTCTTGAAGGGGGCTGCTTTTCAGGAAGCCCTTGAACCAGCATTGTGAGGGACTAAAGGAATATCCTGAATCATCAGCTTGAAAATTTTGCCTGCTTTTAAAAATCTTCCCTAAGTATTTGCCCTTGTCCTGGGCCTTATGCCAGAAGAGACAATCCCTGGGGTCTGTTCCAGCAGCAGCTTATTTACAGCTCTAACTTCCAGCTTCTGTGGCCAGATCCTTAAGAAATGTGTTTATGCCAACAATTTAGGAAGTAAGGCAATAAAAGATTTAATACTTCATACACACCTGGTCTTTATATATCCAAGATACAAAGTCTGAAGCATTATTTGTTATAAGAGGAAACTATGCAGTCCAAATTTTTATTTTCCAGTAGTATTTCAGGCATTCCAGAAATAACAGAAAAAATTAAAGTGAGAGACAGACTATTACCTAATTATCAGATGTTCTGAAAATATTACTGCTTTAATAATCACCCTCTGTCAACAACACAGAACGTTTTCCAATTACACACTAAGTTCCAGACAGAATAATCACGTTTTAAATATGGCCAGCAAAACATTTGGGTAATTGTCAGGCTCTCAGGATATTCCCTAATTACAGAAAAAAATAGCAATGAAATTCAGCTCAAAGTTCAGCAGGCAGGTAAAGTACCTTATTAATCTAATGAGTCTGTAAAGCTGTTTCTTGAACATTGCAAGAACTGATGGAAGTCACATTACTGCTCATAATGACATTGCTACCAAATTTTATTGCTCCTTATGTTCCAAAAAAACCTCATAACGTTTTAATAAATTATCAAACTTCAAGATTACATAAAAGTTTCTCCATGGTTGGAAGTAGGAGGTGACAGACTTTCCCATTATTTGTTAAACTGTAACAAGTTTAAAATCAGGTGCTAATCTGCTGCACATAGGATGCTTAAGAAGAAATGAAGCAGTGCTGATTTGTTAGGGCTGTAAATCTTGCCATTATATTCAATACCAGCCATCAACACACTGTCTGAGCTAATGAACAGAAAATTGGTCTGCTTAAGAGAAGAACAAATTGATCTGCATTATACTCCAAACAAAACACTGTGAGGTTTAGCTGGTCTTAGTCCTCAAAAGATGAATAATATTCCTGGACTTCTGTTTTGAAATGTGTGATTTGTTCCAGTGCAAGAGCATTTATTTAAATGGGACATACCTCAATCAGAGCCAGAAGAAGGCAATGCAGTGGCCTGTGCCTATAATGAATTCTGTCCAGCAAGCTGATGAGAATTTGCAGCCTGATTTATAGCTGTCACCACAGCTGATAAAGGTCATCACTGCATCTCATTTTTTATATCTGCCTTTCTTTGGGTCTGGTGTTCAGTACAAATGATCCTGAAAATTATAATTTTCAGACATGCAGCCATTTATTCAATTTCTTCGATTTTTCTTGGATTTTTTCCATCTGTTCTTCACCAAAGAAGTCATGGATGCCTCAGCCCTGGAGGTGTCCAAGGCCAGGATGGTTGGAGCTCTGAGCAATCTGGTCTAGTGAAAGGTGTCCAGTGGGGCTGGAAGTGGATGCTCTTTAAGGTTTCTTCCAGCCCACATCTCTCTGTAATTCTGTGATTCAATAGCAAAGTTCACTTGGCCAACTCCTCACCCTTCTTTCAACTTCCAGGAAACTGGGGGGCAGATTACATTTTCTGTCTGTGAAGGCAGACACAGACATGTAGTCACATGTGAAAAAAAAAAGTGACTGATTGCAAAAACCAATGATTACCAGAAATAATGGAGCAGCCTGGGGCTGTACAGAGTCAGGGCAGAGGAAAGGGGAGGCCTGGGGAGAGACTTTTAAAAATCTGCTAAGCAGAACAGGTGAAATCATAAACCCCATCTGCTTCTGTGCCTTGAATTCAGCCAGAAAATGCACAGGCAGAGAAAACAGACCCAGTGAGAGGGAGTTGGTGTCTCTTGAGGCTGCTGAACCCTCCCCAGGAACAGCACACCCAGTCAGACAGAGCAGCTCCAAGTGGACAAGAGGGCTTGGGACAACTTCACTTCCAGAAGGAGTAACTTTGAGTGCTGGAAGTACAAAGAATTTGAAGGAACTACATCCATTGACAGGAACTTGGCATCAGTGCCCAAAAAATTTAGTGCAGTACAGCTTCTCTGAATTCCACATTACCACAGACTGGTTTATACAATACTAGGAGGACCTGCATGCTTGTGAGGGGAACTGTCATTATTTAATCAGAGATTATAGAAAGCAGAAGGCAAAGCCAAGTGATAAAATATGAGAAAAAAAAAGTATTTGAATTCAGCTCTAAGAAGTATTTTAATGAAATTGTAATTTTCTATCAGTTTAATAACTGATGAATGAAAAATATACAAAACATGGTTATGAAATTCACACATGACAAGTCAGCAGCAAGAGACTGGGAAAGAGAGACGATGGACTCAGGACTGTTAAGGCCACTCCAGTGTTTTAGAACCACAGATTTAGAGGAAAAGACAACTTTTTGAGTCCTGATCAACAGATATGAAAGACAGATGAATGAGCCTCTGAAGAAAGCCAGCATCTAGGGAATTCTTGTTCTCAATCCCTAAGATTAAGGAAGATTGTTGAATAAAGGAAATTTAAGTCCTGAAGTTGTTCTAAGCCATTTCAGATAAATGAGCCTCCAGACACTAGCAGGATTGGCAAACACCTTATGCTGTGTCAGGAGAGCAGACAGCAGCAGGTCCTGTGGGATGAGCCCTCATCCTCCCTGGGGACCAAGGTCACTTTGCAGGGATGCTGGGATGGAGCTCTGCAGATGTCACAGGCCACCAAGAGACCACAATACCCTTCTGGTATTCCTCATGGGAGGAAAAGAAAAGTTGTTGTGGTGTTTTTAAAGACCCAAAGCAGTCAGACCTTTGGTGTTTTGTCTTACATGTGGAGGACAAGTCTTGCAGGAGCCCTGCAGCACTGCCCACTGTGGCATCACTCGGCCCTCGACCAGGCTGAGCCCCCCTCACTGAGGTGACAGCAATGCCTGAACCAGCCAAGGGTTTCTTGGAGTCCTCCCAGGCAGGTGTTGATCAGACACACCTGGGCAGCACTCACCACCTAACAAGATAAGTGGCAGCAAGATGGCAATAGGAGGACAGATGTTTCTCCAGACAGAATTCGTATTTTCAACAGGATGTAGTACAGTTGTATTCCTTTGGAAAGATACATGAGGATCAGGCAGTGGGGTTAAAATTTAAAAAAATCTGTTGTTTAGCATCCCAGCAAGTTTTCTGAAGGGCCAGGTAAGCCCCAGAACAGTGGATGGAGACCAGAGTGGGGAGAGAAGTGGCTGTGCCCCGTGATCTGGGCATGTCACAGCTCTCATCCCAGCTCACCCACACCAGGGCTGAAGAGAAAGGTCTGGCTGGAGAAGAGAGTATCCAGAGATGATATCCTGCAGCACACAGGAAAACCCACTGGCTTGTAGAGATTGCCCACCCTAGTGGGACTGGGGGAGCCTGGCAGCTCACACTGCAGCACAGTGCCCGTGGGAGCAGCATCCTGGTGAGCTGGGCACCCAGGAGGCTGGGGCTCAGCCCTGAGATCAACACTCCCACCCATAGATCAGCTCTCCCACCCACAGCCCAACACTCCCACCCACAGCCAGCCAGGCAGCAGAGCCCGAGGGCAGGGAGTGGCTCAGCACCAGGCACAGGTGTTCCCTACAGCCACAGCCCAGGTGAGCAGCTCACAGGAAAAGTAAACTGGGAGGCACTCTGAATTTCCTGTAAAGATGTGCTTTCTGAGTGTCACAGGTGAGGGAGCAGCACAAGCTGTGGGTAACAGGCTGTTGTGTGAGGGGCCAAGACCCTAAAAATTCCTTAATCCTGCCAGATGTAGCAGAAGCATCTATCTTCAGAGACCGCCTGCTGTCTTCAGGGACTGATTCTGAGAGGTTTTTGGACATAATGGAAGCAAAGGGTAAGTTCACAGAGGAAATAGAAACTGTCAGAAAAAAAAACCCAAACCAGCAAAAGATAAGAAACACCAAACAGGAGGACAAAGGTGCAGCATGATATGAGCAGGGAGAAGGATGAGCACAGGCAGGTTTATGGAAACACTTATTTTACTTTGCTTTCAGGAAAGGGCAAATTGCATCCTATTTACCAGGCCTGCAGAATTATTGACTCACTTGGGACAGTATCTGCCCATCTGGACTCAGGTAGGAGAGTGGCCCCCAAGACCTACACTCCTTGGGCAGGTAGAATTTACCCCTCAAAAAAGCACTGAGAACAGATATTGACTAAAGGGCTGTGCATGCTCACTGACTGCTGCAAAACTTCACCACATACATCATAATGCAAAATAAAAGCACAATCAGTCCTCAATGGAAGCCTATTCAAGTGTCCAGAGAGATGCAATCACAAACTCAGGTGGAAATCAGGCTGTTGTGGTGGTGCATTTAATACTGTGATCTGTTGTTCTTCCAAGACGTGCTGCAGTGCATCTATTTGATATTTACAGCATGTACCCAACACACAACTGACTCTGGCACTCCCTCCCCAAGGCAGAAGCAAAGATTGTTTTGGTATTGAGCTGCTTCCCAGAGGGAAAATGCAGGGAAGGTTTCCCATGCCCTGTCCGCTGGTGCCTAGAGAAGGCTGGGATAACCAAGAAAGTGAGAGGCAAGGACAGTGAATAGGGAATAGAACCCCATTTCCACACCCACAGCTTCATTGTGCCCTCAGTGAGCTGGTCCTTAGGGATGGTCCCTGTGGACCTTGGCATTTGTACATTTTCACAGCCCCTGACACCACCCTGCCTTTTGTTTCAGTCCACCTGCCCCCACCAGTAACTCCTTTTTCTTCTGCCTTGCTACTCTGCCTGGCAGAAATAAATAACAATTTCTTAGACTTTGTGATGCTGATACAAGGAGCAACAGGGGACAGAGAACAGCTTGCCTTTAACAACATTGCTACAGCCTTTAATTTGAGGAGACAACTGGAATCCCATTTTTAGCTTTCTGCCATTATGGGTCATTATCCTTTTACTCTTCCCAGCACTTTTTTCCCCACATGCAAGGCTGAAAGAAAAACTTCTTTAAATAGGTGATTTACTGTAATTTAGCTAAATGCTGTATAACACATTGCATTGGTATATTAAGTGCAACATGATAGAATGTGCTTTATTATGCAAGAAGTGGTTTTAATTGCTCATCATCTCGATGCAGTTGCACTTGGTGCACCAATATAGTGCTTTTACAGTAGTGCCAGTAAAATAAAACACAATTATAGCTCAGGAAAATTCCCACATCAACGTGCACCTCTAGCAGGCTTGTAAATTAACTTGTCAAAAGCTCAGAGAACACTGAGTCTTGGGAAAACTTAAAACTATTAAAAAAAAAAATATTTCAGCACTAAGCCCGAATCCAGGCAGAGCAAACCTTTGAAATTTTGGTCCCAAATTTGAAACCAGGTAAAATTCTTCTGCTGTCTCATTTGTGATGCTGAACTCCTCCTCAAAGAGCCCCAGTCTGGCAACTCTGGGGGCTCAGATCACGACTCAGTGGCACAGGCATGAAAAGCTGAAATGCATGTGAAAAACTGAGAACTTGTTTAAACTTCAAATAACTCCCTTCCCTGCTTCTATCTGCTTTTATAACATATGGAGGGGGAAAAGAGAGACACTACAATGAGGCAAAAAAATGAATGAGAAATTATCTGGTCTAAATCGATTTTTATTCCATCCAGGCAAACCATCTTGATTACAAAGCTGCTGCAAAACCCCAACAACAGCAGTGAAACCACACACCTTGGTGCTTGCTGCCCTCAATTTATCTTTCTAATGACTGAGGGGAGGAGGGGAGAGCACCACACTGAGATGACTTTGGTGTATTCCAGAGCCGAGAAATCTCCCTCCAAAATTCTCTACCATCTTATTCTCCTGTTCACTCAGACCATGCGCTTTTCAAATCCTAGATGTTACAGGAGGAAGAGTGCAGGTGACCCCTGGGTTACTGGACAGCTGGAGACAGCAGATTACACTCATCCCTTTGATTTGCTGCTGGAAACATTTCACATTCAACACAGGCCAGAAGCAATTTAACCCCAGACAACTATTTTCCCAGAAAATGGTCCTTGATGCTTTTATCCACACCCTACATATTTTTCACAGCCTCATCATTCAACTGAAGAAAAAAAAAAAAGTGCAGCCAACAGGTAGCAGGAATCAGCTCATCCCAGCTCCATAAAGTGTCTGGGGTGGGTGCACAGCCCCAAATACACAGATTTCACTGGGGTATAAAACCTTCAGGTTTTCCACTGTAGTTGCTAGCCCAGATGAGAGCCCAAGATACCATTCCTGCTTGGTTGCACCCAGCTGGCTGCTCCATGCAGGGACATTTTCTCCAAGCACTCCCTGGTTGTGCCCAGGGCAGAGCAGCATCACTCAGTGACCTCCCTCACCTTTGCCAAATGCACCGAGTCTTGTCTGCCTCGTTTAGTTTGGCTTCACACAGGGGAGTGCATAATCCAAAGTGTTACACCTAAATGTAATAATCCATTTGACACTCAGAAATAAAAGAAATCCATGAATAAATTTTCATTAAAATGTGACCCCACAGCTTGCTTACCTAATTTCTCTGTGCATTCCCTTGCCTCCTTCTCTTTGCCTCTAACAAAATTGCACTTGTTAGTGGCCATGATGGGCAGAAAGAACACATGAAGTTTTTTTTCTTGCTTTTCATTACTGTTATCATTGTGGTCAGATTACTTAAATTTCAGTGCAGACTGAATGAGACTGTTGTATATTAACAGGAAGATATGCTGTGTGTGCAGCTTCGGGGAAAGTTTTAATTATCTTGTGCAATATTTCACAATCCCTCTTATGTCACTCTGTCATTTCAGATGTGTCTGATGAGGTGTGATTGTGCTGAAGTCTAACTGCAAGAGGAGTCTGTCAGAGTCATGGCCATGACCTCAGGCTTTTGAAAATCAAAGCAGATAAGAGATCAAATCCGAAACCCCAAGGACATTTTGGTTACCAGTGCACGATTACTGGTCACAAGAGGGCACCCTGTCACAGAGCCAACAGAAACACTTCCAACACTTGCAAAGATCCATTAATAAATAATCAGATCTGGTGCTGGGCAGGGGACAGGTGACCTGAGTGAGGTGGCACTGAGTGAAGGAAATGGCACCTGAGTGAGAACAGTCTTCCTGCACTCAACTGCAAGGGAGCCACGAGGGGAGAAACATTTTGCAGTTACACCTCAAATCCCATCGTTTTTAAACCAGCTGATGAGGGAATGAAAAAATTCGTGTCAGCTAAGTATGGTGGTGAGGCAGCAGAAGAGAATCCAGGCCTAGAGGAGCCGTGGATGCCTCATCCCTGGAAGTGTTCAAGGCTGGGTTGGATGGAGCTCTGAGGAACCTGGTTTAGTGAATATGTCCCTGCCCACAGCAGCAGGGCTGGAAATGGATGATCTTTCAGTTCCACTCCAAGCCAAACTATTCCATAATTCCATGAGGAGTGAGGAGCTCTTCCTTAGCATCACACACTGGTTTGGTTTGCCTGCAGTGACTGGGTCAGCTCCTACAGAGCCCTCACCAAACCCCAGAAAAGATTCCTCAATTCCTTATTTCGCTTCTTCTTGTTCCTTTTCCTCTCTCTACCATGGAACAAACATAATCCACCCCTTACTGCCTTTGTTCTGTTGCTCTTGAAGCAGCAGTGGTTTGTTGCTAAGAAGAAAATTGTGCTGATGCTGGTGCAGAAGCAAAAGGGCTGATATGAACTGGTTTAAGTGCAATGGATGAAAAATAGTTACACCAGAAGAATGACTGCTCCTTCCTCCTTCTCATCAACCTTCTGTCCAATAAAACCTTCTTGATGGGTTAACAACTTTCAGCAGATGAGATTAAATCCTAAGAATTTTCCTTATTCAATGGAAAGAACTTGACTTCATATTTTTCTTTATTTTCTATCCTTACATAATTTCTTTGTAACTCAGGGCAATTCTTTTTATCGTGCATTTCCCTGCTTCTGTCATGGTCTTAATCTTCCTCTGGCCCATTTTTATTCCCATTACAATCTATCTTTTTTTGGATGGAGCAACCCAAGCCCACTGCAGTGATCAAGGTGATTATGTCCCTCACACTGGATAAAAACATCCTGTTTTCAGTACTGTTCTCTCACGAGTATAGTTCAATATTGTCTCTCCTAAAATTGTTGATTGCAACAGAAAATTGATTATGCTCTCAGCTTCCTGCCCTAGAAGAAGGAAAGAAAATATAAACTATGGAATTCTAATAANATGTACATATATACTCTCAGGCATGTTTTAAATAAATGTTTTAAGCCATATTTTATGTCACAGTTCACAGCTCGCTTCCCCTGAGAAGGAGAATAAAGAAGGCAAAGATCCCTCCAAATTATTAATAAGAATCTTGGCTTGTGCATGAGCATTCCAAGCAATTTTTCTTGTGAAGTGGGTCAGCCCATCAGCAGCAGCAGCAGTGCAGATTGCTGTCCTGGCCCAGCATTGACTCCCCAAGGGGCGAGGGGCCAGCTGCAGGAGCAGGGCTNAGTGAGGTGGCACTGAGTGAAGGAAATGGCACCTGAGTGAGAACAGTCTTCCTGCACTCAACTGCAAGGGAGCCACGAGGGGAGAAACATTTTGCAGTTACACCTCAAATCCCATCGTTTTTAAACCAGCTGATGAGGGAATGAAAAAATTCGTGTCAGCTAAGTATGGTGGTGAGGCAGCAGAAGAGAATCCAGGCCTAGAGGAGCCGTGGATGCCTCATCCCTGGAAGTGTTCAAGGCTGGGTTGGATGGAGCTCTGAGGAACCTGGTTTAGTGAATATGTCCCTGCCCACAGCAGCAGGGCTGGAAATGGATGATCTTTCAGTTCCACTCCAAGCCAAACTATTCCATAATTCCATGAGGAGTGAGGAGCTCTTCCTTAGCATCACACACTGGTTTGGTTTGCCTGCAGTGACTGGGTCAGCTCCTACAGAGCCCTCACCAAACCCCAGAAAAGATTCCTCAATTCCTTATTTCGCTTCTTCTTGTTCCTTTTCCTCTCTCTACCATGGAACAAACATAATCCACCCCTTACTGCCTTTGTTCTGTTGCTCTTGAAGCAGCAGTGGTTTGTTGCTAAGAAGAAAATTGTGCTGATGCTGGTGCAGAAGCAAAAGGGCTGATATGAACTGGTTTAAGTGCAATGGATGAAAAATAGTTACACCAGAAGAATGACTGCTCCTTCCTCCTTCTCATCAACCTTCTGTCCAATAAAACCTTCTTGATGGGTTAACAACTTTCAGCAGATGAGATTAAATCCTAAGAATTTTCCTTATTCAATGGAAAGAACTTGACTTCATATTTTTCTTTATTTTCTATCCTTACATAATTTCTTTGTAACTCAGGGCAATTCTTTTTATCGTGCATTTCCCTGCTTCTGTCATGGTCTTAATCTTCCTCTGGCCCATTTTTATTCCCATTACAATCTATCTTTTTTTGGATGGAGCAACCCAAGCCCACTGCAGTGATCAAGGTGATTATGTCCCTCACACTGGATAAAAACATCCTGTTTTCAGTACTGTTCTCTCACGAGTATAGTTCAATATTGTCTCTCCTAAAATTGTTGATTGCAACAGAAAATTGATTATGCTCTCAGCTTCCTGCCCTAGAAGAAGGAAAGAAAATATAAACTATGGAATTCTAATAATCCCTCTCCTGTTTTTTTATTCATAGTCTTCTGGCTCAATAGTTTAGCTATATTAGCCATTCTATGCCCACCAGGAAAAAAATTCAGAAGTATTATAATTACTGGTGTCTATTTTTAAAAATATCTTCCTTTGTGAGGCATTAAAATTTGCAAATAAATAAAGAACATGCTTTTATGTTAAAGGTTGATTTGGTTTAAGGCCATATCTTATGCCTGCTGCTGTGCTTGATATCAGCTTCAAGGCAAAAGGTAATGGCAAACTCTCACAAATGCTGCCCCTGGAAAAAANCTGTCCTGGCCCAGCATTGACTCCCCAAGGGGCGAGGGGCCAGCTGCAGGAGCAGGGCTGGGATGGGCTCCTGCCCACCAGGACACAGGAAAACTGACTGCTGGACAAGTGTTTATTAGCCTGGTAACAAATTAGAGTAGTGGAAAAGATTCTGGGCGCTGTACAGGCGGAATTGGTGGATTTTAGATGTTTATCCAAGTCTTGATGGTTCTGCTCAGTCTGCCTGGAGTCACCACAGCACTCAGATATTCCTACAGTAAACATGTGGCAGAGCCAACACTTCCAGCCAGAGCCATTCCAGGCTTTACTCTGCATAAATGACCACATGGAACATAACCAAAGTCTCTCTGGACTGCTGGATTCACCATCATTTTTGTAGAGTCAATTTTTATAGAGTCAAGGGCATGCCAATATAATAATCATTTATCTAATAGTTCCAAAATTTTGCCCCTTATGGAAGAAATGCTTCTGAGCTGAGACTTTTTAAACTTTTCTTAGCCTGAGCATTGCCATGTCCCACTGCCTCCTTGCTAGACCTTGTTTACATTTTTTCCACCATTCTGCCTTCCCTGGAAAGCTAAAATGCTTTGAAGATGATTACTCAGATTTTGTCAATTAATATGAAACCTAAGCATTGGAAGACAAATGTAAGCCTTCAAAAGAACCTGATATTTTAAAAATAGTTTTTCCAAAGAAATTAAACATTGGATTGTATCCATTTACCTTCTGAATATGTTTAACATTTGAAGGACCATTTAGAAATAATTACTGTAATATCTCTGAGTACTAGAAGTGTGTTTGTTTATTTATTACATTGCTTTTTGGAATCAAAGAACAGTAGTTTTGTGTGCTACCTGTCCCAGAAGCTGGGACTTTAAGTCAACCAGCAAAATGAAATCTTGGCATCATACCCAGCAGAGCCAGGGCTGATTTCACAGGAAGCCCTGCTGATGACCTGGACCATGTGATTTTATGGATATCATGATTAGTTTCTATGGTGTGATTTGGTATAGGGACCTAAAGATTTTACCTCTAACACATAGCAAAATCATCTGGCTTTTCTTTAAGGCCAAACAAATTATACTGCATGCATACACTTGTCTTCAAGTGTCATGAAACTCAAATAATTTGAATGTTTTTGGGAAGTTAACCCAGACATTTCTGTGTACTCCTTGTGTGTAGTTCCCATCCAATCCTCTCTAAAATTATATGTTGGAGATGGAAAACATTTGTCTCAGGTTCTGATCTAAGGCTGACCAAGCAAAGAAAACAGAAACAAGCTCCCAGGAACCTCTCCTCTTGCAACAGGTCTTAGGTCAGAGAAACTCACTGATGAAAGAAGTGGTGGATGCAGGAGGCTCTGGGGAATGCTTGGAAAGTGTCTTAGAAGAGAAAACAATTTTGGGCAACTAAACAGAAAATATACAAGAGGATCTGAGAATTCTCTGAGCTAAGAAGTGTGTGAGGCTCACTGCCCTCTTGCTCACCCTTGTGCACACACATCTTGTCTCTCATGGAAACAGGATTTTGGGCTGGGCAAACCTTTGGTCTCCTGTGTGCTTTAATTGGATTTCCACTGATCTGAGATTTTCAAGAATAATTACATTCCCTTGATCAATGATAATTATCTCATTCTAAATTTCTTTTAATGAATTATATGTCTGGTACTATTCCTTGTAAAAAAAAAAAAAGAAAAAAAAGTGCTTTTCATACTTCAACAGCTTAATCCAGTCAGGAGATTCAAGTTCACTGGGGATTTTTTTCTTAGATAAGTAAATCTTTGCCTGCTAAATTTTCAGCTACAAAGACCTGATCTAAAGTTTAATCACCAGAAATATAGTATTTCCTCTCTTCAAATTATTTAATTATGGTATCTCAGCATATATTTATTTAATGTTCATTAAAAGGAACAAGTAGAACACATAGTGCTCTAATTAATCCTTGGTAAGCTTTCCATGTTCAACAAGTGTCCAAGAGCAGTGGAGCAAGCTCAGGGGAAGCTACTGAGTGAGGAAAATGTGCTTTGCACCAAGTAAAAATCTCCAAGAAAGACTCAGAGTTGGGCAGGAAAGCATGAAAACCAGAAAATCTCCTTGATTAAAATATTAAAAAAAAAAATTAAAAAGTAAGCAAGTTGCACCCTGGAGAATGGAAGGTTCCCAGGGATGGACTGCATCAAAAGACAAAACTTTCTGGGAATCACTACTGAAGGTATCAGCAGTGTGTAGTAATTGGGATCCATGGCTTAATGAGAGACCTGGACACCCCAAAGAGTTCTCCTTTCTCCATCACCCCTCAGCAGCCCTCCATTGAACGTGCTTTTTGCTCAGTGTCATGCAATTATAACCTCATTTCTTCCCTCTGTGCTTTCCTGGGTGCTTCTTTTTCAAGTGCCTCCTTCCTAAAACGTTTCTACCCTTAAATCAGCCTGGCTGTGAGGAAAACCTTCAGCAAGTTCATGCAAACTCTCTTTTTTGACCTTCTTTACCTACAGTTCAAAACAATCTCCTTCCTATCTACCCACATTTTCTAATCAGTGCTGGATCCAAGCAAAATAATATTTCTTACTCACTCCAAAAGGAACCCTCCTTGTGGGGAAACTCTGCCAAGCTCCTGGAGAAGGGAGACCACCACCCTCTGCTGTGCTCAGCTCGCTGCATCACCCAGGAGTAGAGCACAGCTCTTGTTTCTCTCCCTCCTCTTGCCTGTGTTACATTCCTCTGAAGAGGCAAAGGAAAAAACCCAGCAACTTTATTTTAGTCCAAATTCAGCCAGCAGGGATGTGATTATGGCCATCCTTTTTCAGGCTTATCACAGACGATTTTTGTCTCAGCAGTGCCCCCTTCCCCAAGGCTGGGGACAGCTGGGAGCTCACCCCTGCCTGGTTCACAGGTGTCAGCAGGGGAAGAGCATCTCGTGGTGTCACACTCAACCTGTGGCTGCTCACACGGATTGTTACCTAACACCCACTGAGAGAACACCTAATCCCTCTCCCAGTTAAACTCTTGAAAAACCAGTGCCTTTCCTTTGGCTCTCAGAGTAGCAGGATTTTGATTTCAAGCCACTTTGAACAGGATGAAAAACCCCTGATCCTTTTCCTGGCTGGATTTGAACCGTTCAGCACACAGGCAGGGCTGTGCTTGTGGTTTTGTGTCTGTGGCTCAGAAGCACCTCTGCTGTGAGCCACATTCTTCAAAGTCCCCCACAGATGCTACTGCTCCTCACAGCAGCAGCATTTCCTTCCCACTTCCACCCCTGCTGCTCTCCTTTATAGATTTATTTATTTATTTTTTAATCAAAAGGCTCCCTGCTGTGAATCCAGTGGCACTGCAGTACATCTGCCTGGCTGGCAGGAAAAGGACCCAGCACTGAATTTATCAGCTTTGCATTCAGCACCAGGAACACTGAGCCCAGAAACGCTGCAATGCACCTCAGAGCAACACCCAGAGTGCTGATGGGGAGGAGCAAAGGGGGCAGCTTCTACAGAATTCCCAGGGATTTCTACCTCAAACCTGCAAACAAGTTTAGCACACAAAGGAGCCCAAATTGTTCGAGTTTTCACACACCTTTTACAACTTTGAATTACTCCCCAAAGCTGCTTCTTGCTGGCAGACAGTCACGTCAGGAGGCATTGCCTTGCTTCTGAGCTACTGTGAGGGAAAAGCACTAATTTTAGTGGAATAGGGCTTGAAATGGAAACGGGGAATCTGTTTTTGTTAATGGCTATAAAAAGTCTAGGGAAGCAGCCTGCTGGTCCAACATGTGAGAGCTGGATGCTGCCTGTTTGGGGGAAGTCTGTTTTTCCTCCTTTGTTTTAAAAAGAATGGTGGGAACAAAATTAGGCAGTTATGGGCAGTAGGTGTTAGCAGAACCTAGGCAAGAAGAAATGAAGCCCAAGGCATTCTCCTGCCTCTCCCAGCCATCTTTGACTCATTAATTTGTCTCTTTGATACTGCCATAGAAACTGAATGTATTTTCCAGCTCTTCATCACAGACCATTAAGCCACTTCTCAGCAGTACTGACTTCCAGACTCATTTTCACTCTTTTCACAACTCCAGCTCCTGCTCCACCTGGAGCACCCTCCAGATCCTCCCTGCTTGCCTGGATCTCTCCCCTGAGTGACTGTGCAGCATCAGATTGCCCTTATCCTCCTCATCACTCAGTCTTTGTGCCTCACTTCTCCCAGGTGACCTTCATCCCTGGGCCAGACTCCTCACTCATCCTGGCAAGATGCAGACACATAACAAATAGAAAGCTATGGCACAGAATGCCTGAGGCCACCTTTTAATGCATGTGGGTTTTCAGATGTTCTCTAACCAAAGCCATATATTGGTACCTCAGGAGGACATTTGACTCAGAGGCTCAACAGCAGTCAGGACAAGCAGGGGAATGATTAGAGTTCAGCAGGCTTTGGAGAAATTAGGTTACCTATGGAGGCTTCTAAATACAGGATTAGGCTCTTATGGAGATCTTGACGTCCTCAAGACAACAAGCTACTCAAAACCACCACACACAACCCCCTATTTGACCATTATTATGTTACTTCTGCTTTTCCAGGGTGCAATATTTTTCCAAAACAGGACTCTGCCCAGTACATTTCTCCTTCTAAATTCAGAAGTTGCTGTAAACACCAAAAAATTATTTTCTCAGCCCCAAAGCAGCAGATGTGTCCCACCAGCACTCCAGCACTGCAGAGAGGAGGGCACTGAGGCTCTGCCAAAGCCTCAGCACCACAGTCCTCCCCAGCTTGCTCCTGCAGACTATTAATTTTTGAAAGAGCCAAATTGATTTCTCATTTCATTCTCTCTAGCAGTAATGAAGAAAACAGCTACATGGCAGGAATGCTCTCCTCCATGGCCTATTATAGTATCTTAAAAAGCCATTAATTCCCATGTTTCCTGTCTTTAGTGCACAGGTTCCTGTCACTGCTGAACTCAGGCAGTTGCCCAGAAGCTGAAAGGCAGGAGTGGGACAAATTCTCTTCAGTGCTCTCAGATCCACAGAAAACTCTGAAGAAGATGATCCAGGATGAGATCTAAAATCCAAATTATGGTTCAAATGTTTTAACTTACTGCTCACTTCTTCCTCAATGTGGCAGTCATGACAGAGCAAGATCTCTTACCTGCTCTGCTTTGGTAGCACAGGCTGTCACTTCATGGAGGCATTTAGATTAAGATTAGCAATCAAAGATTAAGATTAGCAATCTAAAGTACATGGACACCTCCACTGGCACCAACACTACCCAACAGCTCACTTCACAAGCATCCATATCTTCATGAATCATAACAAAGAGTTTCTGAGGGCCATCCCCAGCCAAACCATGACATTCTAGACCAGAAGAGCCTTCCTGGTCCTTCTCCTGGGTTTTCTTCTGGCTCACATATCATTCTCCTTCAGTGAGGGTGTCTTTACCTCAGGGTAAGGTCATCCTTACAGGCTGTGGGGCCTAGAAGTTCACTGCAACCTTAGACACCCCAAAGCAGTGTGCTGTGCACCAGCTATCTTACCCTGTGTCTCAGAAAATATTTCAATAACATTTCAAAAGCCAAAACACTCACCAAAAATTTCTGCAGAAACAAGATGCGAAGTGCTTGGATATGAGGTTTGACAGACCAGAATTGAGAGTGAAGAAAGTTTTCTTTGAACAATTAAAACCAGTAAACCTATTCATTTCAGTTGTTTTGACACACAGTTAAGACACATAGAAAATAATGAACTAATGTTTCTAATTAACAAGGTGGGCAAATATTCTGATAGAGTAACCCAGTTTTCTTTATATCTTCACCAGATTTACAGTAACCAAACCACCTGTGAGCATTTTTTACTTTACATTTGTTTAACATAAGACAGGAACTGGAATGGCATTGGGGCTCAAGGGCGCCTGAAAAGGGAATTCCTTCTTAACTCAAATCCCAAACATGCACAAGACTGCAACATGCAGTGCCCAAGGAAGACAACTTTGTCCCTTGGATGACAACCACAAAGATGAGTTTTCCTTTCCTGCTACAAGCCCAAATTTGCCAAGAGAAAGGCTCCTGCTGCCTCACACTTTGGATGGTCACTTGAAAGCTGCCAATTGCTCTCTGCAAGTACCTGACAAGAGGTTCTAGTGAGGTGGGAGTTGGCCTCTTCTCCTGAGTAACAAGTGCTAGGACAAGAGGAAATGACTTTGAGTTGTGCCAGATTTAGACTGCACATTAGGAAGAATTAATTTCTTCACTGGTCAAGCACTGGAACTCCTCAGGGAAGTGGTGGGATCACCATCCTTGGAAATATTCAAAACCTGTGGAGCTTAGGGACAGGGTTTAGTGGTGGACTTGGAAGTGCTGGGTTGATGGTTGGCCTGGATGATCTCAGAGGTCTTTTCCAACATTAATGATTCTATGAATCTTTTGGCCCAGAGATGCCTTGACTCCAGTCAACCATGCTGCAGCTTCTGGGAGGGCAGTTTTAGTCTAAAGAGCTGTCAAAGCAGCACCTTCACACAAACCTTTTTCATAATGAAAAATATTAGCACTTACAAAGTTCTTAATATCTATGCAAAGCAACCTATAAATAATTCATTTACTCCACACGAATCTGCATCATTTGAAATGCATCAGTGCTTTTATCAATACAGTGTTATGGATTTACACTGCAGAGAAGAGGCTTGAGGGCATTTGGGCTATCTAAGTATTGTTGATCTGAGCATTACTACTAAAGGTAAACTGAAATAAATTACCTCAGTCACTACACGATGCTTTTTTCAGCCTGGTAAATAAAACTTATTAGTTCTAGGTCATTAAATTCAATATTAGACTTTAAAAGAGCCCAGAAATTCTATGATGTTATTAGCAAAACATGCAACAAAACATATGTGCTTCAGTATTAAAGATAAAAGAATTACTCAGTTATATTTAGATATTAGTTATTAGTGTATTTTTCAAAGGGACTTTTGAGATAAAAGCCCAGCTGCCACTCTCAGAGGCGAGCTGGGCACACCATGGTCCTGGCTCTCACTGTGTGGCAGGTTTCCAAATAACTGAGACATTTCTGAAAATGTCATTTGGAGCCTCGTGCTAATTTACTCATCATTCCTCCTCTCATAAGAATAAATATTATTTTTCCAATATTGCAGGTGAAGTGAGTGAGCAGGGACCTTGGAGAGAAGGGTTTGATTTTCACATTTTTAAAGTTACTCTGACTCTAAACCTGTCCTTTGGTGTCCTGTACCTCAGCGCTCCTCACTGCTTGAATCTATTGTACTCTTCATTTCAATCCTTATTCTTCCCACTTGGCTGCAACCCCTCTGCAAGGATTGTCTCCCTGTGTCTGACCTGTGTCTAGCCCAAGGAAACTGCTCTCCTAATTAAAACCTCCAGTCACTTACCTACAGCCCAAAATCCTCACAAGAGCCACTGCAAAATACTCTGTTTTGTAAGATGCCAACAGCAAGGCTGGAAAAACATCCTCTAAGAAGTAAGGAATGACACATTGCACCCAATCCATCTCAATAACCTCTGTCAGGACATTAGAGAGTGCTCTGATGGTTTTTTTCTAACTAAACCAGCAGCCAAGTACTTTCAAAGTGGGCAAAATATATTTGCCATTAAGCACAAAGTGAGAAGATCAGCATAAGTCTCCACAAGTGGCACAAACAGTTCAGTCTCCACTGTTTTCTTTCACTTGATGCTCCCTCCTCATGAGCAAGGAGTGCTCCCAGGATGCTGGGGGTCACATTCACAGCTGGCAGCAGTCACTGCAGCTCAGAGGGCCACAGAACCAGAATGCATAACTCAACTGGCTTCTCAGGTCAGGTCTAAATAATGACTGTGAGTTGTTGTTTGCAGAAGAAATCAGATGACCGAGCTGCTCTTCAGCACAAAATGACAACAAATTTCTTTATCCTGTTTTTCGTCGAACATTACAAGAACATTGCAGCATCTCATCGAGCTTTTCAGAAACCTGAGCTAAACTGCTGTGTGAGAGAAATTACAGGAAAAGCCCAGTGATTGTGGAGCCTAATTACAAGGTAATGTGGTGCTCATGAGCAGAACTGCTAAACAATTAGAGACCAGACTAACGAGCAGGCCACCTGTCAGCTGGGAGAGGGCTGATGGAAGGCCAGACAGGACACTCCTGATGGGCTGTGGAGGGGGATATGAAAACAGGAAATGTTCAAATACTACATTTAAGATACATAGTATGAGAAGAGCCACTGATTGGAGCTCATATGCTCGTTAAGTATATGGACAATATAATTGTAGTTGCACAGGAAAGGGAAGTTCAGTGCAGAGTGTGATGCTTGGAGCAATGAGGAGGAGAACGCAGGAGGAGAAGGTGTGGATGAATGGGGCTGGGATAGACACAGCTCAGATTATTTCCACTTGCACTGCCAGGCAAGGGGTGCCAATTAATCACCAGCAGAACCCCAAACTTCCTCACTGCTTTATATCTACTAAAATACAGCATATAGGCTATGCCGTCCTGAGGAATTAAACCTTCACAATAAAGTCAGTATTTACTCACACTACAGGGAAAACCTAACCAATAGCAGTCCCTGGAACTGGATCTAGAAATAAACTCTGGAGCAGTCTATTCTAGTCACAGAATCATAGAATCACAGAATGGCCTGGGTTAGAAGGGATCTTAAAGATCATCCAGTTCCAATCCCTTGCCATGGGCAGGGACACTTCCACTATTTCAGTTTCCTCAGAACCCCATTCAACCTTGAGCCTTGGACACTTCCAGGGATGGGGCATCCACAGCTCCTCTGGGCAACCTGTTCTGGTGCCTCCCCACCCTCACAGTAAAGAATTTATTCCTAATATCCAATCCAAACCTGCTCTCTGTCAATTTGAAGCCATTCCCCCCATTCTGTCACCACAGGCTCTTTGAATGCACCACTCCTCTCTGCATCATTCTTAGCAGAGTCAAACGCAACAGTGATCAGGGCAGTAGAAGACAGATGCTAATTAAACAAAGTATTCTTTCCTCTCCCTAAACCAGTGGATAAAAATCCAAACTAGAATTTTAAGTAGCAGTGGCATCACAAAAATTTTCAAATGTTCAAATTTACAACTTTGTCACGTCTCCCACTTCGTGCAAGTAATTTTAATTGCAATTCCAATAAAAATAAATGCAAACATATCCACAAATGAGCCACAAGTTGTGATTGAAAGCTGAGACAAAGCCTGTGATCTGTACACTGAAAGTGTATTTATGTCAGATTTGGGACTGTCTTTTTTCTTTTTTCCTAGGTCCTTTAAAATCAATAGAATGACACAAAGCTATTGAATAGAAGAATGTTATTTTTCCACATTCCCACTGAGAATCAAGAAAATATTAAAACATGAGCTCGTCCCATCAATTTTGTGGAACTTTCAGCATATTTTAAAGTGTGACCCTGAATATAAATATTTTATTTATTGAAACACTTGCTCTAAGACTTATTCTAAATAAGGGAAATATCTTCCTCATGTATTTGAATTAGCCCCTTGCTTACTGGGAAGAACACAGATATTTTACTGACTAAATTATTTTGGGAGCAAATCCCTCAGAGGATTCAAATACTCCTAAAACATGCTGTGTGCTTTGTCTGTGGCCACCAACCTCTTCTCTCCTGCAGTAATATAGAGGGAAAGAAAGGAAATGAAAAGAAAGCTTTGATGAGCCAAGAGGACTGAATATTGCAGAGCTCTGAATGACTGATATTTTGCTGTATGATTAGCAGGACAGGAAGGGGAAGAAGGCCACACAACAGTTACTCATATTTTAGCATTTGTGTAGATCCCTACAAAGCCATCAGCTAGGTTTTTAAGCTGACATCCAATTTTAAATACGAGATTTTAAAATAAGCAATTTTTTTTTGCTAAGTCACTCCAGCACTCTTGTTATATTGAGTTAATTAGTTTGGCTTTGGCATTTTTGGAATCTTTCATTTGCATACTGAAAACTAAGAGACCAATAACATGTGCTTAGGAATCTGGCTACTGGTCTTTCATCTTAATCACAATTTCATCACTTAGCCAGCTTGAGAAAGCTGTGAAAAATCCAAGTATAATACAGAAAAGCAATTAATGTTGTAAAATGGCTTTGGGTCCTTGGATGAATGACACTGTAGATCAGTATCTTGCCCTTAATACAAGGGATCCTTGGGTAAATCTGCAGGGTATCCACTGGCTTCATAAAATTCCTTTAGATGTATTAAAATCACTGCCAGTGTTTTTCCACATCAAAACAATAGAGTAATTCTAAAATTTCCCTGTGTGTTTTCACAGTATGTCTTTGTGTTTTGTCTCTTACAGAAACAATATTTGAGTAATTTCAGACCTGGCAAGACTGCACTGGAGTCAGTAGGGGCACATGAGAGGACAGAGATGGATTTTAAAACAGTCAAGATGAGAGTCTTAATAAAAGTTTATATGACTTTAGTATTTGACCATAATTGAAGCAGCCAGGGGAATGCTGTTTTTTCACAGCAGACTGCAGTTTTATGGAAAACAAGTCTTATGTCCACATAAAAGTGGTACTCATCTGTACAGGGATATTATATCAGCTCTTCAATACTTCATTGTTTGTTCCTGCAAAAGTTTAATTAATTCATTATTCCCTCCACTATGCTCTATTTGCTATACTCTAGCAAAGAAAGAAAACAGCAGTCAAGGTCTCAGTAAAACACCTTTTCCTTCATTAGGGCCATCAGGGATATCTGTGTTAAAAGGAAAAGGTGCTTGACAAAAAATCCTGAGCTGCAATGCAGCTAATATTCCCACTGTCATCATTCCCAGAGAGTGGTTGGGAGGAGCTCCATTCCCACAGAGAACACAGCCTGGAAAAGAGCTCCTGCACTTTGGCAGGTGTGTTTGTGAAAGTGTTTATTGTCTGCAACTGCTTTTCCCTCTGCTTGAGTGGGTGGCAGAACCTGCAGCTGGGGAATGTGTTAATTCAGCACTACCCTTAAACTCTCTCTCTTTTCATTGCAGGTATTAAAACTGTTCCCAATGGGCACAGAAGACAAGGAAAGCTAAACACCAGGAAGGACTTGATCCAGTTCCCCATCAAATTCAAAAGAAAAGCTCATAACTTCTGTGATAATGGGAGCTGGACTGGAACTCACATGAACAGCACACCACAAATCATTTTATTCTTGCCAAAGTTTGTTCTGACTGCGGCAATTTCCGGTGAGAGCTGGAATGAATCTACATCCCCCAAAGTAGCTCCACTCCAGCAAATACAACATGCATTAATTCAAGTATTATTTGGTTTTCCTCTGACTGTGAAATGTAAGGCAGCAGAGGATAAAGAGAGCACATGGCTTGTGAGCAAGCCCCAGCCCAGCTGCTGCTGGACCATTGTTTGCCTGTTGCTTAGCATTGCTTCACCTCTCTGCCAGGAAAAACTGGATGGGAATAGAAACCTCCAGTTTTGTTTATGGTAAAATAATCACTGATGCTGCTCCAAACACTTCTTCCAACCATGTGTTACATCAGTTACTAAGTCCTGGATGCTCTTGGAGGAAAAGAGTGTAGTTTTCCATGCCTATCCCTGAGCCCAGTGGGCAGCCCTAGATAAAAGGTTAGAACAGTGGTGTTTGCATGTTTAACAGGAGGGAAACTGGAAGAGGAACTTGAAGGTTGAAAATAGGAATTTAAGGGCATGATTCTGGGCAAACAGCTCTAGCTGCTGGTGCAGGGAGTTGGACAAGATGATCTCCAGAGATCCCTTCCAACCCCAACCAGTCCTTGATTCTGTAATTTCAGGAGCAGCATAAAGAACTGGAGGAATTAAGAAGGATATAAAAGAGGCACTGTCCAGAAAGCAAGGAAGCAAAGCAAAGACACTACAACATGCTCAAAACTCACCAGTTATCCATTTAGCCTCTGGGTCATGAATCTTGAAATCATCACTGAAGAGATCTTCCACTGTTATCTTCTTCTTCTGAGACAAGCTGTTATCTTCCACTGTAAAACAGTCAAAAATAAACTACCATAAATTCAGCTCTGAAATGTTCCTGAAAGCACAGCACCTGTCAATAGTGACATGCCACATCTCATCTGGAAACAGTCCACATCAAGCTTTCTGTCACACACAAATCCCATTTTCGGTGTTATGAAAGGACCACCTGAGGGTTCACTAACAGAACCCTCCTCTCTATGTTTGCCTGGTCTTAACAACTGCAAAAAGAACAAGAAGTGGTCCAAAACAAACATTTTCAGACATACCATGATCAAAAAGGAACTTAAGACATGCAAACACACCTACAAGTGCCAAAATGATACATAATGATAACTATTCAACAGCTAAACACTGAAAGATTTCTGAAATCATGAGCTGCATTTTGAAAAGTATTTAAAATGCCCAATGTTTTACAGCATATCTTTTTTATTTCCTTAAAATCATAGCATAAAACCATAGCTGGGAAGATGTTTAACCTCATAAGACCTCATACAGATTACTTCAGAAATTCACAAAAGATTTTCCATGGGAATCAGACACTCAGTTGCAGAAGTAGTTTTGAACAGTCTATGAGACATAACCCTAAAACCTTAGTTGTTGCCCAGCTGGCCCATACTAATTTTAATTTTTAGTGAAAGGATATACACTTTCATTTGTAAACATGGCAATATCAAAGCTGAAAATTTTAGAGAAAAACCAACAACTTTGAAAACCCAACAATTTTGATTAATATGTTCCCTCTTTCCTTTTTTCCCATCAACTGTAATTTTTTTCTGTTTTGACAAGCAGTCACCCTCTATGAATAATTTGTTGTCAACATTCAATTTCTGCTGAAATAATATTTTCATGGAAACCTTTCAGTCAGCTTTAAATACACTTGCTCTTTTAAAGAAAAGAGGAGGCCACATTCTGAGTATTTCCACAGCAGGAATGTGTGCTTCAGCATCTTTCCTCATGACAGTATCCTCATGCCTGAGGTTTATTGGCAGCCTTATCTATCTTTAATATTGTTTAGTGCTAAACTTACACTGAACACTTATGATTAGAAAAGTGGAATCAGACTCTGAAGGCATTTATTTGTGGAAAAAAACTCTTCATTGTTGTACTAAATTGAAGCCCCTGAGCTACTTGAGATGACAGAAAAATACCTATGAACAGTGTTTTGTTCCACTAAAAGGTGTTTCAGAACAAACTTTCATTTTTACCAAATTAAATTATATTCTTCAATGTTCATATTTTTCCCTGCTCTGGCAGAGGCTTCAATCACACTGTTCACTGTGGCTTCCAAATACCAGAGCCCATTAATATAAGCCCTCAGCCAAATCCCTCTGTGTGACAGCACTGTGCCAAGTTATTCTGCATCATTTTATTTATTAAAATGGAAAATACAGGTGACAAGGACCCCAGGAAATCGTTCCAATTAATTTCCACCGTGGTGCAAGGCCCCAGAACTGGATACCCAGGGAGGGCAGGCAGGGCAGAGCAGGAGCTCAGAGCCCACACACAGCCCTGGGCTTGTGCCTGTCCCAGGAGCTGCTTCCCAAATTCCCTCTGGAGGAGCACAGACACCCTCCTCCCCCTGTGAGGGCAGGCACAGGCAAAACTCTGTGCCAGAGGTTTGGGAAGAAGCAGGGTGGGAAGCCCTTCCTGTTTGTGCAGGATGTCACAGCCAGCCTGGGAGCTGCACCAGCCCTGCTCCTCCACAGCTCCTCAGGAGGGACAGCAGCACCTGGACCTTGCACTCTTAGGGATGAGCTGAGATTCCCTTCCTGTCCCCTGCCTTGGGCTGTCAGAGCTGCAAGAGGTCCTCTGTTGGACCATGGACTACATTCATCTCAGCCACAGAGCTGGGGAGAAAACAAATAAACTAAATCATAAATCCATCACTGAATTTCAGTAATAGAAATAAAGAGATTTGATGACCTCTCCTCTAACAGACAGGTAGGTCAGAGGGCTTATTAGGAATGCCTGCTCCATTCCCCTGGCCCTGATGGAGACATTTATGGAGGAAGAAATGCAATTGTGGGATCACAGTCAGCCCACCCTGTCCTGAGCAGCATATTCTAAGGGTGCCTCAGGGTGTCTAAACCAGCTGTGGAAAATTTGTGTTGTTCACACCCAACTGCAGGGACCTTGAGGCTCTTTGGGCTTATGGAAGGACAGGATTAAGCATGTGCCACCTTTTTATTTTTGCATTAACCTCCCCCAGCCCAGCAGATGCAGCTGGCAGCACAGCAGCAGTGAGAGTAGCACTGATGCCAAGTCACAAACCCAGCATCCAGGCATCACAGCTACCTGCTGAGAGACCAGAGCACAAACCATGGCCATGTTGGTTTTGATGCAGCATTAGAGGCAAGACAGAACCCTGTCTTTGGGTTCATCTGCCTGCTTTTCATCCTTGGAGTCAGTGCACCCAAACAAGCCTGGCCTGAACTGACAACACCTGGCTCTCCAGAACACAAAACAAGGATCCTCCAGAAACACAAACTCAAACAAAAAGGAGCAAGGAGCTGACCTCACTGCCTGTTTTACCTCCTCTATTTCGAGCTTTTCCCCAACTCCAGCCATGCTCAGAGGATGCTTGATAGGTCAGAAGGCTACAGCCACCTTTGGGTGCCCACCATTCTTTCCATCACCCCAGGTGCCGAGCCTGGCTGGTGTCAGATGCTTTCCTCACACACCTCCTGGCCTGCTGTGCATTCTGGGTGTGAGGGACAGTGTGTCCATCTCTCTGTGGCCACCATCTCCTTTCCCACCTCACCATACTTGCTTAACCTTGGGCAGTCCTAACCCCTCTCCCCCCAGATGACCTCTCTGTTCCCAAAAGGCAGTGGCCAGACAAGGCAAACAGGCAGCCCTTCTCCCTTCTCAAATAGCTCACCTTTTGTAATGGTGTGAAATACACATTTATATATAACTGTGGTTAAAAAGCTGCTCTCCTGCACAGCTGGTCAAAGGAGAGTTCCTTGCTCTGAGTATCACAAGTGCTGCAAAGCTTTCTAGGCAATGCCTTTGGCTGTCAGACAGCATGCTGTGAATTAATGCTATGCAGTGGCTAGGTCACTACCACTTCTGAGAAACGTTTCTTATGGATTTTGCAAAAATTTTAATATGGATTAGGGTGTACTTTCTCTTTTTTTTCAGCTAAAAGGTCAGATTTGAAAGGAGCAAATGTGATGTATATCTACAGAAAGCTTTAAATATCAGGAACAGATGTACGAGAAAGCTGCCTCTTCCTAAGCAACGTGTCTAATGGAATTTGGGGAAGGTTTTATTGTCCTCAAAATTTATGTAGGACTGGGTCCTCTTTTCAGCTTTGCTGAGTGTGTGCGTGCATGGGCAGACTTCTAGAAAGTTTTGCATATCTTTATTTAAATACACAAACAAGGGAATGGGACCTGCACAGGTGCCACATGTAGTGAGCAGCTGCCAATTAGGAAAGGCTCAGGACAGCACTGTGATCATTGTGTAAATAGTATAAATTTTTCAAAGGTGGGTGGAATTCAGGACTCACATACACAAGAAACTGGAGAAGCTGAGCATAGGCAATGGTGTGCATTGGGGTCCTCTTGTGTAAATAAATGCAAACTTCCACCAGTTACTGCTTCTTTTGAGAATGTTCTAGAACATCACAGGATACACAAATCATAGAAATGTTGAGATGCTTTTAGGGTTTTATAAAATAAGACAAAAGCATTAGCTTGCAACAGAGCACTGCCACTGTAATTACAGTGTCTGCTGAATGCAAAGTCCAGTGCTCCCAATTTTTGTGCTAATCTTGGAGCAAGGTGAGTGACCTGCCCCTGAGAAACCCAAACCAGCAGGGATTTCAGCCCTTCTGCAGCTGAATCCAGAGTTAAAACCTTTAAAGCTTTGGGCTGGTTTGAAAAAGAATCTGGAAGAGATATACAAATCTCCCTTTTCCCCAATTATTAAGTACCTTAATCATTATCTGCTCTGCTAAGCAAATCTTCCTCCCTTCGCACTTTACCTGTTCTTGATTTTGCAGGGACTACCCAAGAGATTACCCAGTATTAGTCCAACTTATGGGTCCAGGTAACCATTTTCTTTGTCTGAGCCTGGACTGCATGCCTGCTTGCTGCACTCTACCCCATAAATGTCCAAAATTAGTCTTGGAATCAGGCATTGAATGATGTTCAGCACTGGGTTTAAAGCATCTCTGCATTTCATGCCTTGGTGCTGCACTGCAAAGCAGGCCTTCAAACCAACAGCAAAACACTGAGAGAAAAAGGGTTTCCCAGCAGGAAGAGGACTGAGATGGACAGGAACAAGTAAAGGATTCGGAGGTAAAATGCAAAAGGTTATTTGTACTGGTGTGACAGCATCAGGCTGGACTCCAACAATATCATTAGAAGGAGAATTAAAAACATTTGAATATCCTCAAGTACTTTGCTCAGTCCTTGCCAGGCAGCATCACCTCCTCTGAGGCTTTTGCAGTGAAGAGGGATTTTTGTTTGGTTGTTTTGTTTGTTTTTTTCCTGATGTTACTCTGTACTTGGCAACTCCCTGTGAACATCCACAAAATTGCTCCACCTCCTTCCTTCACTGTGCCACTGCCCCTTCCTCACCTCTTGTTCATGTACCCACTTAATTTTCAGTTTGACTAACAAAAGATGAACCTTTGTCCTTCTGGAGAACTCCTTTATGGCAGGGAAATGCAGACTCTGCCTCTCCTTTTGGACAGGCTCCTCTGCCCTCCCCACTCCTGCCTTGTTGGGACATGCTATGCCCAGTAGGGATTAGCAATGTGATATTTTTCCATTTATCAAACCAGTCTCAGAGTCACTTAGCCCCTGAAATGAGCCTCCTGTTCCCTTCTGTCACAGCCCAACCTCATAACAAGTTCCAGGGCCAGTGGCTTAGAAGAAGACTGAACTCAGCTCCTGCCAAGCCACAGCAGCAACCTAAGCTCTCTAATTTACCCTTGGCAGTCTCACCATGAAGCACTCTGGATCCACAATAAAAACAGGAGCAGTACTCAGCTCACAGTTTTTGTATTTACATGTAGGACACAATTCTGAACCATCAACAGGGGAGAAAAACAACCCAAGCCCAGTTTACCAGCAGATCAGGTAATTAGAAATTTCATAAAACATGAATGGAAATTTTAGAAAATGATTTTGCATATTCCTAAATTTTAAGCATGGGGACCCTCTCAACAGTGTTATCTGGAGGTGCTGCTGGGTACATAATAAAAACTGTGTGATTTATGTGTGTGCACACACATTCCAAAGGAAGAATGTCTGTGGCATGGTCCACATGGTACTTACATTTTACACTGAAAACTTCAGGATAACATGAAATAAACTGAATATGGCATGACAATAAATAGCAAAAAAAAAAAAAAATGTACTGATTGTTTCACTCATTTTCAAATCAACACAGAGCACTCCTGTGTTTCTTGGTTTGTCACACAGCAGGACTGTGGGGTAAGAATTTTGTCAGAGAAGATTGCCCAGACCTGCTGGACTGCATGTAATTTCATACGTAAAGAGAAAGAAATTTTTGCCCCACAACTTCCATCTTGTTTTTTTCACTTCACTATCCCGTGCTTTTCCACATCCTGAGGTTTGATTTCTCTCTTGCCTCCATTCTGCTCCTCAGCTCTGTGCTCTCTGTCCTGCTGCTCCCCAGATTCTACCACTCACATTTACTCATCCAAGAAGGAGTCCCTGTTCTCCTCTATATCCCTAAGCAGGGGACCTTTGCCTCCCCCTGTGTTTTGTAGCTCCTCACCCTTTCTGACACTGAATTATCATTTCTTTGTCTCATCTCTCATCTTGTTTGTCTTTTCATATTCAGTTCACAGTCTTGTCAGTGCTGCAAAAGCACTTTATTTCTTACTCTCTAAGTAGGCATGGAAATTTACAGGGCTGTATAAATACATAATAATCAATAATCATAATGACACCACATTAAAATTCAAGCCTACAACCTCAGCAGCTACTGTAAGAGAAGTAATTTACAGAGGTTACGTGCACAGAACTTTGCTGAAACTTGGCAAGGGGATTAAATTAAAGAATTCTTTATTGGGAAGTTACTAATTATTTGCTGTGGATAAGTACTCTCTGGTTTATCACTATATGAAACTGCTTTGTAAACACTGTGGTCTGAACTAAAAATCAATCCAGCTGAATGGGATGGGATTTAGGTTCCCAGGCACAGGGATCTAATGGCATTTCCAGTGGCCTAGGATGTGACCCTTGACTGGCAACTACTGCTCCATGTGGACATGAATTTCAGGAGTTCCTCTGTGCTCACTGACTGCCCTGTGTGGGTTCCTCTCCTACCCTGGCACATCTAAAATGATGCTCCCCATCCATGTTTAGGCAATCCAGTTCCAGCCCTGTACCCTGAGGTCAGCAGCCCTGATCCCTGAACTGAAATGTAAAACTCTAAATCAATCTACCTAAGAATGGCCTTGAACTCAGCATCACATCGAGATAAAGTGAGGAAGAAGGATTCCTTTGATGTCGACTTTGCAGTTAGTTTGCAATCCCTTTACTCTTGGAAGTGTAAAATCACAGAAGAAAAACAGGCTGCAAGTGAGTTAAAGGCTATAAATACCTGGTGTCAGGAGTATGACAGAGGTGACAATCAGCGAGCAGATAACGAGAATAACAAGTAAGGCAATTGCAATTCCTTTCCAGTTCCTTTGAGGAGGATTACTCCCCACCAGCTCCTGGAAACATCAAAAGAAGATTAACATTTAGAAAAGGGCACTTAGACAAGGAAGCAAGCACAGACTCCAGACAGCAAGGGGTGCCTGCAGAGCTACACCCTGTGACTGACCACGGTGGGTGACGCCCTTGAGCCGAACACAATCCACGCTCTTACAATTCACAGTGGCATTAATTGAGTTCATCCCAAATAATTACACAGTGAATAAATGCACTGCACCCACAGGTGGCTCAGCAGTGGAACCCACACTCCCCATTACCTCCTGGCACACGGGCACCAGCCCCATCCAGCACTCATCCAAACTCATCAACGCCGATTTCCTACCAACCCGCATTAAGTCTGGGAATTAGGAGCTTTACAGTAACTTTCAAGAGACTTTCATAATAAGATGTCAGAGAAGCATACAGGAAGATAAATAATTCACAGGGGCATGCACAGAGATAAAAATCAATAAGGATATCCCCCTGGTGAACTTTCCTGCCTTCCCAGAAAACATGACATCTCCTCAGGGCATACTGTGTGCACTCCTGGGTTGGGAGGTCTGAGGAGTGGAAGACAGGCTTCTTGTCTAGCACATACATTAAATTTAATCACATCCTTAAAACTCTGGAATAAAAGCTCCATCATCACTCTCTGATTAGCTCTGACTGCACTGTGGTTGCACCATATGTTCTGCCTATGATGTACACAGCACCCTGCTCTCAGGACTGAGGGTTTTGTGGAGTGCTGTGCTCACATCCACAAGATCTTAAAAAATTATTGCACTTTCATGCATTTTCCTGGATTCCTCTTAGCATTTTACATTCTATGTGAATTCATGCAAGCATTGAAGCACCCACAGGAACTGTATGAAATATTAGTGCTCTCCACTTTTCTGGGAGGCCAAATTCACTCAAGGGATTTGGTCTCACAGCCAGAACAACTCTAGATGCTTCCCCTCCTTGTCAAGCTCATCTATTTAGGATTTTTGCCTCATTTCCTTTATTATGAGGGATGGTGTGTCTAAAACAGTGCTGCTGGTACTTCTTCAAAAGAATTTTTTTTTCCATTTTAAATTTTTTATGAAAACAAAATGCCTCATAGTAGACTGAGTTCTTCTGTTACTCAGCATTTGTTTCACTTCTGTTTCTTGTACACAGCAACAAGACTGGAACAGGGAAGTCAGGTAAACCTCACAGGTTTGTTTTCAGAAAACGCTGGGAAATATCTTTTAATTTTTCCCTAGAATTAATTTCACAGCAAAAGATAATGTCTAGACTACTTTTCTATATGTTTGAGGATCTAGCCACTACAAAAGCTATAAATCTGCAATGGAAAGCCAAGTTGAAGGCATTAAACACCTGATGCACTCCATCATTTATCCCAGTTCTAGAAAAGTCATGAGGCTTCTCTTCCTTCTGGCAAAGAGGGGAAGGGGTAAGCACACCCTCCTCTCCTTGTCCCCACCTTGTTTGTGCTTGGATTTCTATTTGAAATGAAAAATATTTAGAAGGAACAATTCTATAGTTTACTATCATTACTGGAGGAAAATTTGAAAAGTAGGTCAGGAGCTTTGAGAAACATAATTTTGGCAACAAACACACAGAATAAATACTTCCATTTCTACAGATACTTTACCCTAAGTATGAATACAAATGTTAATCAATTTAGTCTTCTAACACCATTTTTAGGAGACTGTTATGGTCTCAAATTTTCAGGTGATGCAAAAAGGCACAAAAGACAGTCTGTGACTTTCCAGAGGAGGAAATTTATAAATAAGCCAGGGAAAGAATGCAGAGCTTCTTAATAAGTGGCAGAAATATTCTTTCTTTCACAGCAGGGTACAGGGGGGTTTAGAGGGAAACAGAAAAACTGGGGACAAGCAGGTGAGAAACCCAGCCAAGCCCTCAGAGTGTCTTGGGACAGAGGTAAAACACTGACAGTGTTACAGAAGTGATGGAAATACAGTCCTGGAAATAATCTAACAACACTCTCACCACCAACAGTCAGAAATTTTAAAATTGAAGAAAAAATTAGCTCATGGACTTGAATAATATCTACAAACCCAGATGTTGTTCAAAAGCTTCATAACACCTTGCCTTAAGTGTGATTTCCCCATCCCTGAGTCCCAGTGTAATAGAAATAAACACACTTGAGCTTTCAGGACATCTGCACTTGCACTGAATCCATTATCAAGTCAATCCCATTAATTCTCCAGGCATTCAATCAATATTTGAGCAAAATCTCAACACAAAAAAGACTGTGAATTTCCAGTGTATCAAGAAGAGGAAAACTACTCATAAGCACAATATTGGGGTTTAATACACTGCAAGGAAGTAGAAAAGAACATTTTCACTTTGTTTTCAAAATTCCATCAGGAAATTTCCCTTGGTAAAAAGCAAGGAAAGAGAAATGACTTTTCAAAGAAAGACAAACAGCTTTATTCAGCACAGGTTTGGAAAGCTGCTCTTTTGTTCTCAGCCATTTGAAGTCTCTTTTGATAGAGTCGCTTACAGCAAAACTGCAGACACATCACACTGTATTTATGATATTATTAGATTATTCAGATTATTCCTGTCTGTATTTCTGTTAATTCCAGAGGGGTGTTGCTGTGTCACTGTGACCAGCTTTACCTCCAGGGGATTAGAGCCCCCCAAACCTGTGACACCCCTGCCCTTGGCAGCAGACCCCCACCCTTCACTGGGATTTGCCACCAGCATCAGCTGCCTGCTCACACTGCTCAGGGGAGCCTCAGTGCACGGGGCTGAGGCCAGGCAGGTGTTTAACTCAGCCCTAGGCAGGCACTGAGTCAAACACATAAATGATGATCTTGAAGTGGCCGCTCAAAGGGTGCAATTCCAGCACGGAGCACAGAGCTGGAATTCGCCTGCTCCTGAAAGACTCAGCTTGTCCAGAGTCAAACATGGGGACCCAAACTGACCAGCAAGCAGATGGCCTTTGAGTTAATCCTAAAGATGCCCAATTTGGGTTTCACACTGAAATCTGAGCACATGACACAAAGGGAAATAAACCAAGCACGTAGGGTTTCTGCTCTGATGAAAAGAACATGAAAGAAAACATTGAAGTCACTCCTCAGCAGGAACCACCCCCTCTCTGCCTCTCATGAAGCACTAACACATCCTCATGCCCTTCAGCCTGGCTTTCCTCTTCTTTTCCTTTGCTGTTTGTTTTTCACCTCCTTCCTCCTATGACACAAAAACTAAATTGATTTTGGATTTGGAAAGTAAACCAGATGTTTCCACAGGTTTTTACTTAAGCACTTCATTGATGCTGCATATTAAAAACTGCAAATGCTATCACTTGTATCTTCATATGTGATTGAAAAACATCACTACCCACCTGTGAAGTTGATTTTGGAGCCATTGCTCTAGACATCTACAGTATTTTAAGACTCTAAAATACAGATCTATGGTGACATATTTCCCTGCCTGTGGAAGAATCACTCTGCTGACATGTTATGGATGAAGGCTGGATGTGCTCCAACCCAAGATGCTGTCAACAAAATTATTTCTGGCATGTTTATTTGAAACCTGCCAAAAGCCTGCCAGCACAGTGGTCATATTACAATAACATAATAGCTTCTTAAAAGAACTCATCAAGCACAACTTTCTATTTTCTTTTTTCTTTTTAATAAGTGTCTATAAGGCTGAAGGACAATGTAGACATCAGTTGTCAAGTATAGGTATTATTTAATAAAACTTATACATCCTGGACCAAAATCTTTGAAGTATCAGTAGTGAGACAGTCATGGTGGGACCTCTTAGTCTTTTTCAACACAGAGCTGCCACTTTTGTGCAATAACAATGAATCCCAGGTGAGTTATATGAAATATATTCATTCCAGATAGAGGTGCTGTATTTAGAGGTTCCTTGCAGAAGCAGGTGACACTGGGCCATGGAGACTGAGCTCTGGACTCAGTCACACTGGAGTAAATCTGAAGCAAAAGAGAAAAGAAAATCCAAGAAATTAATGGTATGAAATAAAAGCAGGTGCAAGATGTTTTGTTGGCCTCAGAGGTGGCAGGATGGGGATTTATAGCAGTAATTTTGTGGTTTCCATACTTGCTACTCTTGCAAGCTCTGTTTCTTGCTTCTTTTTGATTTATTTCTGAATTTTAACCTTAAATATTAAACTTATAAACACATCAAAGATAAAAATCTTGTAAAAACTTGCTAACACTGTTAATTGAAAAATGTGTATTATACCTTTCACTCATGCCACCTGGTTCTGAATTAGGACTTCTGCCTGATGAAATTGGGTGAGTGTGGTATCTCTGACAACTCAGCTCACCAAGTCCAGAACAAGGCACAGAATAAAAAGATATGAGAACACCGTTGTCCAAGACAAAAACTCCTGTGAAGTTCAGTGGAAAAATAATCTTGCTGCTAATTAGTTCTTTATAATACAAAATTGCAGCAAATTATACCTGCTGAACAGTACAACAAATGAGCTGAGGAGTGGGTAACCCATACAGTTATTAGATTATTAACCTTATGTTGCAAAGAAAGAAACACTAATTGTGATGATAACAGCAGTAAACTAGATGAATTGTGGTGGGTACAGCAGGGAGGTTCACTGAGACTCCTGGTTATGCTGCTGATTGATGCTCCATTACTGTCTCACCACAATCCCCCTGCCTGGATTCTCCACTGTTCCCCTGCCTTAAACCTGGGATGGAGCTTCCTCATGGGCAGGAATCATTTTTGGAACCCTGCTTGGCACAGAGGAAACCTCAGTCACTACAGAATTTAGGAAGTATCATGACACAGATAAACAATAATAAGCATGCAACTGCATCATTCTCACCTCTGAAGTCAAGCTGAGCTACTTTTGCTTGGGGATATTTTATTTATTTTCTTTCCTTTCCTTCTGCTCCCTCCTCGCCTCCTCCCCTCTGCTGCTGCAGACCACCCTGAGCTGTGCTGGAGTGTGATGCTGAATAACAACCAGTTTCCAGATAGACACAGAGCCTGAGCCCGAGGCTACAGCAAACTCAGTTGTTCAGATGCTAAAGGTGACACTTCAGAGTGAGAGGAATAAAAACTTGCTCTGTTTGCACAAATGAGGCATGGTGTGTACGTGGGCTTTCCTGCAAAGCCCCAGCAGAAATAAGAGGGATAAAACCATCTGCCTGTTGTGGTGATGAAAGACAACTTTGTTATGTTTTTCTTCATCTTCTGTTGATGCTTTTACTAATAGGGAGCAATGACTTGGTACCAGTGAACATCTTTGCTGCCTACTCCCCTGCACTGTGAGACAAACCTTTTACCCTGCACACAGTGCAGCACCTTCTCCTGCCCTGCATTTCAGGGAGGCTCTTTCATGAATGCCCTAAAGCCTTTCTCTTTGGTTCCATCTCCTCCCACCACTCTCTGCAAAGTGCACACAGCCAGAGGTTCAGAGGCTGGGCACTAATGCTGTGTTTGAGAGAGAGGAGAAGGCTGAGCCCACCACACTCAGCTCCCAGTAAAATTAAACCTTGCATGTTCTAGGCTTTGGTAGAGCTTTCAGTCTCACATGTTTCTATCACAAAGCCAATGGGAGAAAATGAATGCCAGCTGCATCCCACACCTTAGTGCAGCTTTAGCAGATGACAAGTCTTCCACAGTTTTAGAGCAGAAGGCACCAGATCCTCAGCTAGCATTGACTGACACAGATCATTGGCTCCCCTGGAGCCAAGCCAGGCTGTGTCAGCTACAAATGAAGCCCAGGGCTGCTTCTACGTTAAAAGAAAAAGAAATCTGTGAAACTATTTAAATACAGCAATATCTGGAATTCCTAGCTGTTCTGGATTGCAGAAATTGATATTTAATAACTTCCCATCATTTTTATAGGCATTATGATGAACAGGTTTTGGATCACCTCCAGACCTTGCACTAAAAGATGAATTTAGCATCTCTGTGTTTTGAACTGGCATTTGACATGACTTTTGCACTTGAGTACCCACACTGCAACATCCTCCCACACCCTGCCAGAGTGTGTAAATAAGCACCACTGCCATTTGAAACAGCCCCAAATTATTCATAGTGCTTAGGGACACAGTGACTCCATGGAACTTCCAAAAAAAATTAGAACCTTGGAACGTGGACTCTGAAATCCTGCCAGAAGCCTGTTCTCAAGGTGACAAAATTCAAGCTGCAAACACCATCTGGACCTGTTGCCCTGTGAGTAGTTCCAGCCAGAGGCACAGATGTGCTCTGGGCAGGGCCAGGAGAAGGGAGATGGCAGTGCTGTACCTGTGTGTGGCACAGGACATTGTGACTGCACACACTTTTGGCCAAGAACTGTGCTGGCCCTGACTAATGTCATTTTATTAATCCCCTCCCCTTCCCCCTTTAGTTTGGTTCATTCCTGTGCTGTACCCAGATGTTTTTACAGCACCTGGCATGGTGGGACTGTGAATCCTCTCAGGAGCCCTTAGCTGCTACTGTAATTCAAGTCATAATTAAAGATCCATTCCCAATACTGACAGAGCCCATAAAATCAATAGTATTTCTTTGATTTTATTTCAGTGCTGATATAAACACTCACATTCATCCTCTAAACAGAAGCAAATCATCTCCTGGAGTGAAATATCTGACATGGCACCAGTAAAACTTGGTTTGATGCTTAGGATTTCATTCCAGAGAGTCTGTGTGTTCACCAAATCCATGAAAATGCTTGGCAAGCCCAAATGCCACAGATCATATCACTGATCCCAGGACCCCTCTATGCCACAGCACTTGCTTAGCTCCAGTTTTCCCACAGCCTGGCTCCCTCCAAGCCAATCCACAGCCCACCCAGGAGCCCTGAGACAGTTCATACCCGTGCAGAAAGCATCTGCAAAGAGAGCTGCTGCCAAGGTGTGCCAGGGGGGCATCTCCCTTCTCCACTTCTTGAAGGATTAGGATCTCAAGAAATGGGAAAAGAGGCTTTTCTGAAAGATCTGAGAGCTTGGTAAAACAGCCCCTCAGCTTTGTTGTCTCCCCTAATTCCAACAAAATGCCATTCTGCTCACATTTGTAAAAAGGCAATTGGAATTTTTAGCAAAACTATATTTCAGTAAAAAAAGAAAATATTCAATTTATGACAACACCAAGAAAGGATTTGTGATAAGGGAAATAGTGAGGTGTTTAATCCCCCTAGGCAGAAAGACAGCATTAAAAATTCTGTTCAATGTTATATTTTATTAATTCCTAAGCTTTTTTATAATTAATTTACAAATAATTTGTTTCTAAATCATACAAGAAGGAAAACATGATGCAAACAAAGTTTAATTCCTAAATAATTTGCTTGGGAGCAATGTGAGGAAGAGCTATGAAGACAGCCAAGGTTTGAGGTCACTGTGCTGCAGAGACAGTGGGAAGAGGAATATAAAATCCATATGTGCAGCAGGGGGAGGGGGGAGAAAATGGATTTTACACAACTTATTTTCAAGCACCAGTCATTTACAGTTTTGAAAAAGACAAATTGTTTCATGCATGGATGTTTCAAAGCCAATGCAATTGCATCATTCATCACTGTACCAATATTTATATGAAAATGATACTTCTATTGTAATTTTACCTTTAAGGGAATCTTAATTTTCTGTCGTTTCTAGGATTGAGTCATTTTTGATATGTGGGTCTCTAATTCTGCAGTATTTAGCCAAGGTTTTAAATAAAATTATGGACAGAATATTCTTCTCTGATACAAATTTTAACTGAGTGGAGCAATGGAAAAAGATTGTGTAAGTGCAAGCCTGCATTTTACCCAATTCTTTTAGATGAAAAGACATTAGCAGCTGTGGGAGCAGGACCCAGTAGGGAGGCTCTTCTCTCCCAGTTAAGTGACTTTCTCCCCAGTCTGTGCAGCCAAAAGTTTTTGCTTAGTCTCTGTCCCCTCCATCCCACCTCCTGAAACGTTCATTCCTTGTTTCACAAGTAAATAAAAACCAGTAAATAAAGCCACCAAAAATCTGTTCTCCTGTCCCAGGGGTGTTGGCTGAGCTCTCCTCTCACCCAGCAGCCAAAATCTTGTGCTGGAGTGCAGCACAACCCTCCCACAGCTGCTCCAGCAGAGCAGTCCCTGCCCCAGCCCATACCCCAACCTCTCCTGCAGCAAGGGGCCAAAACCACTCCTGGGAGCACAAACCACACCAGTGACCACCTATGCTTGGTCCCCTCCATCCTTACAGGTGACTTTGCCATAGAAACACAGCCCTAAACTTCATCAGCATCCCAGATCCCAAACCTTAGCAGTAGTGCCCAGTTCTCCCCCTTTGTGTCATTCTTACTCGTAAGGAAAATCATTTGCTTGAGCCCACATTGTTACTCACACAGAAGGAAAGAGAAAGGGACACAACAGTGAAAGAACAGATGTTTTTTACATATTTTACAATGCTGACTGTTTCTTTCTGGCTGGCAGCAACCTGTGCTGACATCCTTGGGCATCACTTTGGTGATGAGGCAGGAGCAGAGTCCACAGGCTGTGAAAGTGTCCTCAAAGCAGCTGGGAAACTTCTCACTCCTCCCAGTGGGATTTGCTTGGGCATTTCTCAGATATTACTGAACCAGAAACCCCTTCAGGGATATCCTGATTTGATGTTCATGAATTTGTGGGTTNATTTTTTTAATTTTTATTTTTTTAAAGTTTGGATTCCCCCAGGCCCTTGTCCAGCATGAGCTTGGGACAGCTGTGATTTGAGGAATGCCAGCTCCTCGAAGGGTGCTCGGGCTCTTGGTGTGAGATGCCAGCAGCTGGCTCAGCACTGATGAAAAGCAATTCCAAGGTCTCCAAAGGTTTAGGAGTCTCATGCTTGGTCTCTTTTAATTGATTTGTGGTTTTGCTAGGCTTCTCACAGCACATTACAAAGCATTGCAAAGTCGTTTATTTTAATTTTCAAAACTTTCTGGTTGACGGGAAACACAACCAACAAACATTAAGTCATTTTTCCTCAGGAAAGCAAGATGCCAAATTTCCCATACTGAGTTGTGTTAACTGGCACAACACCACAGGAGTGTGACTCCTTGTATAGAAAGAACACTTTTCTTGCTCATTTTTCATTTGAAAGAATTATCCTTAATTGAATGCAAATCTGAGATTCAGTAAGTAAATTACAGAATGAAGTAATTCCCACTCAAAAAAGAAATATAAAAAAAAATGATGCAAAACTGAAACAAAAAATTGTAATTTTTTTTTCTCTTGATGATCTATCATTTTACAAGGGTCACTGCCACTAAAGCCACCAGCAGTAAAACCACTGCATTATCATGATAATTTCTAATCTTCCTGAACAATTCATGTTACCATCTTAGGAGCACTGACAAAAACATCTCTTATCATGAGTCATACAGGTGGTTTATTCAAAAATGCAGGGATATAATGTTGAAATAAACATGCTGTAGGATTCGAAAAGAGGAAAATCACTCAAGCAGACTCAATGATTTATGTGCAACAGGTTCACTGCATCCCATGGAAAAATGCTCCAGAGATGGTAAAGAAAAAAGTGGCCAAGAAAGAAGTTTCTTCCTCACACCTCACCAGCCTGTTACCCTCACAAGAAGCAGAGTTTGGCTTCTGAAATGGAGGGGTTTCTCAAACCCTGCAGGCAGAGCCATGGCCACATTTCCCTACAGAGCTCAGCACAGCTTTGGATCAATTTGTGATCTAAATACACCTTAAAAAGATCCTCTGTCACCATCTCCCTGTCCATCTCACTCATTTTGCAAGACTTAAAGACTTCCTGAGCTTGTGATGCTGCCATGGACCTTCCAGCACAGATGTCCCTACCCAGTACCCAGTGTGAGCCCTGTGATGGGGGAATGCAAACAGCACAATGCCCCGTGCCAGGGTCCTCAGAGCTGCTCAGGTCCTGAACTCCCTGTGGCTTCACCAGGACTCAGGCACAAGAACACTCCTGAGGACCTTTGCCTTGGGGCCTCTCTTCACTGGATCTAAATTAAAAGATAAAACTCCTCCACAACCAATAAAAGAGTTCAGCAATGATCAGACATCAGTGAGAGCAGTGAGAAGGTAAATGACAGGGGATGGAACACTGGTGTTTTTAAAGATAGATGAGCATTAGCACAGCCAGGAATTCATTTACCATGTGAAAAATCTATTCAGAGCAGAATGGGAGCTCCACCAATTAATACACTTCACAGATGTCTCTCTTCAATAAGCAGAGTTACAGGGATCGTTTTTCTTTGACACACACCATAAGGGAATGAAAAGGTTAATGTAGTGTATGTGAGAGCATTTTTAAAAATCAATTTAAGGGAATTTTCTCTGCTGTAAATTATGCTCTGGCACCAGAGAAAGCCATCAAACTCAAATTAGCAAAAGGAACAAAAGAATTTAATCTAAAACTACATTATGATTGCTCATTGGTGCACACAAAAAAATCAGCAATGTACATTTCATATTTACCTCCTTTGATTAGAAAAAGGCTATTATCAGTGAAAGATAATGTTGAGTCATAATTAAAAGCAGGACTCTCCCTCTTACCAGCTTGCAAAGCACAACATTTTCTGTAATGTAATATAAAGTCATTTTGGTTAGGAAACCCATTTGTCAGCTCTCCTCACGTTCACCAGACTGTGACCCTTCTACCTCCTCTTGCACACACTTCTGTAACACAGAAAACACAGAATTTGCCTTCTGAACTCCAACTTCCCACCCAGCAAGAGCTGACACTGGCCTTGCAGCAGCTGAAGGTGTGAAGCTTCACTGGACTCGTGGCATCTCTCTGGAAGATCTGAAACTGTTTTCAGGTTTCCACTAATTTTAACTGGCAGAAGAGCAAATGTCAGCTGAAATCCTCCTTTTTCAAGAGATCCAAAACAGTTCCTGTAACTTCCTGGCACTGCCACAGGCTCTCTACTCCCCATCATCTGCCTTGCAAACTCCTCTCCCCCTCCCAACTCTACACAGGGTATCTTCTCTCTCTGGACAGGACACTGAGCCTTACAGTGACATCCACTCTCAAAGCCACAATCAGAACCTGTCTTTGAAGTGACACAGCCCCACACTGCATTTCCCAAAATTATCACCCATCACAGTCCTTGTGCTTTCCTCAGGTGACATTTGCTGTCACCACACTCAGGAACTGAAAGGTGGCACTGGGGACAGCAAGACTTTATGGCATGTTGTGTGTCAGTGGAGTGAAGAGGGGACATGACACAACTGATCTGTGCTCATAGCTCTGCCTGCTGTGCTGGATGCCAAAAGGGAGCACAGCACAGGGAAGGAGCAGACAGAGCCTGTGAGCTGCTCAGGAGAAATCAGCTGCATTGTTTTCCTTCCTAAACACCTGTGTTGTTGTCCTTGTGTATTCAACAGCTTTCCACCATGGAACTTCCCTCTGCAGAGAGCAGATATTGGTCAGTGCAAAGAACCTCAGTTGTCTCATCTCCATTCATGGCCAGATGAAGAACAGAGGCCGTGGCTGTTCTGCTCTTGGTATTTTTCCTCCCTGGAGTGTTCCCCATGTTGGGTATCAGACTCCACATTTCCCTGCATCTGCCTTCACATGAGATTTTCTACCTCTACTTCCAAAAATTCTTCATCTGTTGGTAAAGAATGGCAAGACTATATGAATATATAAAACTGTAGTCTTTTATGTCAGATGAGGTCACTATGGACCATTTATTCTCCACTCCTACAGCTGGTCTGACCTATCAGTGAAGGGCTGTAAAGTGTACTCTTGGTGGCTAAGATAAAACACAAGGCTGAAGCCACCATTTCACCTAAAAATTGAACATAGACAAGGAAGCAAGCCATGGTACTAACAAAATTGCAGTCATCTTTTCTTACACTCATTTGGACAAGGGATGTGAGGGAGTGAGGATCAAAGAAACCCAAAGAAACCAAAAAGTAAGTTTGCCCAGGTTTTTTTGCTTTGTATTGCTATTGCTACAGCACTGAAATATATATGTATGTGTATATATA
>VZRX01011523.1:121169-152953 GCA_013398075.1 Notiomystis cincta | reverse complement strand
AAGAAAGAAAGAAAGAAAGAGTTGTAATGGAAAAGAAAGGAATTTCTATCTTCTCAGCTGGAACAGAGACAATATTCTCAACACTTCCTATCCAAAGAGTTAAAAAATCCTCCAAGGATTATCCAAAGTGTGCATAGAACTGTAGTAGAGACAGTATCCCATTATCATACAGAACAATAAGACTGGCTTACTCTCTCCAGGGAGAAAGGCAGAAGTAGAAAGGTTCTGTAAAACTACCACATCTTCTAAAAAAACTCTAGCAGCAGGAATGGCTCTAGTGTAAACCCCCTTCCTGCCTTCCCTCCGTCTGCCAACATTCTTCCCTGAGGCTGTTCTAGCTTTGCCATCTCCAAGTCTATTGACTACTGACTTCAGTCATCCCAGTTCCTGTTACAGGTTGGGACTTGTTACAGAGGCAAGATAAACTTATTATCCTGGCTTGGTCATGACATCTTGGAAATTCCTTCCTTGCTTAAGAAATCAGAGCCTGGGACCCCAGGATGTGACTAAAACCAACAGGTAGTAGAAGAAGTGGATGACACAAAAGCACTCCAGAGTTTTAGTCTCCTACAAGTATGCATGACTTTGAAGGTATTCACAAAAACATGGAAGATCCTCGGGGATTGAAGGACAAGAGCCTAAACTTGCAATAAAAACTAGAAGGACCACAAATGCTGACAAACTCTTTCTGAATAGAATATACTCTACCCTTCAGCTAAGAGGAAGCCAAGTGCTGGAGCCTGAATTTTATGTTTGAAGAGCTGCAAGAAGTTAGTCCAAACACATTTTTTCACATTAGTCTGGCATTTGCTAAAAGCCACTACAGCTGTATTTGTAGCAGATCATTTTTTCAGATGACCAGAAGACTTATTTTCATCTGCCTGTCAATTAATTCATTTATCATTTCAACCTTTCCTTTAAGCAGAAGTATTGTCTCGTAACTTTCATATCACTGCAAATTTTTACCATGTGGGAGAATCAAGTAAAATTCACCAGAGCTTTCAATCAGTGTGAGAGAGAAAGAGATGAAGTGCAGCAACAGTCAGAGCAAAATCATTTATTCTGCCTAACAATGAAGCTGCTATCTAGAAACAAGACTGATTATTCATAATGCTACCCTCTGCTATTACCAGAACTCTCTACAGCCCCAATAAGCTTTTATCCAACATGTTTAACATGTCAACATCAATTTGCCTTTCCACATGTATATTTCATAGCATTACTTCAGTATACAATCAGCCACCCAAGTATCAAATCAAGTACACATTTGTTTGTATGTATTTAATATTACCCTAGCTCTTGACAGCTTTAAAAGAACACACATCTTAGAAATAACTGAGTTTTCTTTAGGAAAAAGACCTGCCATGCAAAGGTCATTTTTCTGTAAGCAGCTTCATGGTAGAGGGTTACTATTTTAAAATAGGGAGACAGATTGTGTAATTGAATATCTTTATAGTTGCATATTGCAATAAACTGTCTAATTTATAGCAAGGTTAACAAAGGACAATGATATCTCCCCTAACAAACACTCTGCAATGGCAAACTCCAGATGATATGAAAAATAAGGGATGCACCAAGGAGCACACAGCAAGCAAGCTGATCACATAGATTTGGCTCAGATCCATCAGGCCTCCTAACCCTTGCAACAACAGCCATCTCAAGCCAGCTACTGGAATCATTGATAGTTCAAGAAAGTAACAGTACACAGACATAGATCAGGTCCAGTACAGTCAGAATCAGACTTTTCAGCTCCAGTGACACAGGACCAGGATGTCTCTGCCTGTGGTCCCATTCTAGAGGCACCAGTTCTTTCAGCTAACTGCTCAAGAGCTGTGTAACAGTAACACCACCACTTCCGGCATCGAGCTACTCTTGAAAGATGCATAACTATTCTCGCTCCTGCATCTGAGCCAACACACTCCATGTCTCTGCTCAGTTTGCCCCACATCCAGACAGCCTCTCACAGAACTCTGACAACATCCTGCAAATAGTTTCATCTGCCAAGAAGTACCACAGCTTCACCTGGAGTACCTGAGGGTATAAAATCCACAATGTCCTCCTCAGTCCCATCACTGCCCACCACCAAGCACATCCCCATCAGCTCCCATACAACCAGTGAAACTAGTAACAGTTCACTCACCCTTCAGAGAAAAATTTCTGCTGCCTGGTATCCTCAGGATCCTGCTGCACCTCAAACAGAGGACCCAATCTCCAGAACCCTCACTGCTCTTCCATTCCACTCCAACTGAACATCTTTTTATAGCCCAGCCTCCTCACACTGCATAGGATAGGCTGACTGAGAGTCTCTTAGTGCTCCTCTGCTTGGTAGAGGGTGGGAATGTGCCTCCCCATACAGCTTTACAAATACTGAAAACTTCACACAGTCTCTGCAAAGACAGAGAACTGTCGTGTACCCAGTCAGGGAAACCAAGGCAGCAACTTCAGCATCATCCCTGCTGCCTGTCAGCACCAAACCTGTGTCTTTCTTAGGTTAGCACAGGGAGTCAGGAGCAGCTCTGTAGGCCATAAGCAGATCAGCTCCTCACACATGAAAAGCTTGTCTGAAGTGTCCAGTGCCAATGAGCTCTGAAGCCGATTTCCACAGTACTAGCAGGGCTCCCTTTTGGATGAATCACCCTCACAGCCAAAAAATGAAAGCCTGAGAAAAGCTTATTATCCATGAAATGCAGACTTGCCAAAAAATACAAAGCCCCCAGCATTTTGAATTTAGCTTACCTTGGAGCATCCCTGCTATCTTAATGGAAAGACACCTAAGCATGCAAGTACAGGTTAAGAAAAGCTAGCTGAAAACTTTGGCCCATTTTCTTCCTGCTCACACTCCTGAAACAAGCCCATTTGGGGCCAGGATGTTCCTCTGCTTTCATATCACCAAAATCAGCACAATCTAAACCATCCTTGGACATTCAGCTTTAAAATATATGTATCCCTCCTTCACACTGTATACTGCATGTACCTGATACCACAAGAGAATAACAAAAATCAATGTTTTCATGTGCTCACTTGTGTTCTTCTGAATAAATACACAAAATACTGAAGATTTTCCCCTAAGTTACTTTGGAAAAGCTCCTGCAGTCATTCTTTGTGTCTAGTGAGCATTTCCTCTAATAAATGCAACACCCAGAAATACTGAGTTTGTGTCACAGAGACACTTCCTTACAGCTGAGAATCATCAAGCTTTGAATCCAGTTAAAAAGAGATGAATTAGCAAATACAGATGACATGTTATCATTTCCTTTAAGAGGGTCTGACCAGCACACATGATGAATTCTGAGACCCATACATGGTATAATAAATAGCCATGATTTTTTTTATTATTATTTTCTGGAGCATCAGGCAAGCTTTCTCAGTTTGAGATTTGAACAAAAGGTATCACACCTTTTTCCATTTACAGCGTATACCTTGGACAGCACTGACAACAATTAAAATGAGGTAAAAAAGCTTCCAAAATACTTCGGCATTGTCTGGATGACCACTGAATTTTAATAACAATTTCAATTAATTAAGACAGGAAGACACCAGAACCATAACAACAGTGCTATTTTATTGGCAGGCTGTTGTGGGAAAGAGTATTCATGTGTTGGCCAGCAATAAAAATCAAAATAACTGCGAGTAGCCTTGGGGCTACAATCTGCTCTCATTTACACCATCCAGGTAATTCCACTTATTGCAGTGGGACTTCTCCAGGCAGATATTGTGGGTGTGCAGCTGTTTAACACCTCATGCAGAATAGAGCCCTCCAAGGAAAATCTGGCTCTGTGCATTTACGCTTTCTATCAGGCATATACTCATATAGGGCTATAATGAAATGTTAAAAAATAAAGTAAAATAAAACTGGGGACTTCTGAATCAGGTTTTAACTCTGCCCTCCTGCACAAGGTTCCAACTGAATTACCAAGTTCGTATTGTGCCTGGGAGGCACAAGAAAGTATAAGGGGTAAAGAGCTCATTTCTCCATTACTAATTCCTCTTATTGTTAAGTGGACTGAAAAATAAAGTGGATCAGAGTGAAGATGTCAGAAGAAAAAAAAGATCAAATAACTTGAACAGGCAATAATAATATATTGACTAGCTATAGCAGCTGGATTACAGGTGGTGGTTTTTCCTCCCAAAGATTGGCTCACATAGGAAACAATTTCTAAGGTGAAACAGAGGACGCTGGTTAGGAGAGCAAAAGAATTACAGTCTTTGAATGAATCCACCACTGCAGCAACATTGAAGTAAGAAATCCTTCTGGAAGGAGGAAGGTAGACTTGGCATTCTCACATGCCCTTATGTTTCCTCCTGCTCCCTTGTGTTTCTCAGTAGCTATGGCAGAAGTGTCAGTTGAGGGCAAAGTGAGCAAGTGAGATGGCTGGGGATCTGTCCCCTGCAAAAGGCCTTTCTGTCAGGCTGCACATGACCATGATGCCTTTGGTTGAGACCAGTGCACCAGAAAATGTTGGCTTGCAAGATTTCTCACATCCCTGGAATAATGCACCTGCTTAAGTCTGAAAGCAATAACTGTCTTGTACGCTACCCACTAAAGGCCAGGCAGACAAGTTTGTCTTTTGTGGACACTGAAGGTGCAGAAAAGCCTCAGGTGAACAGCTTAGCAGAGAGAAAACAGTGCATTCATTGCACAATAAAGATAACATTTTTCTTTACAAAACACTTCAGATTGATGGCAGGATATTGGCACAGAGAAGTTATCTGTACTTGGTGACTAATTCACCTTTGCAAGATACTGCTTCTACGGCTGAGAACAGACTCAGATAAGAGTCCTGCCCCTGAAATAATTTCCCATTAATTTCAATCACTCTGAAAGGTTCAGCCACCAAAAGTTTCCAAGTCAACTGGCACACAAACATCTAGGCCCTGCCAATATTTTTTGATCCACTTACTGTAAACATACAGCTAATGAATGTTCATTCCCTTGATGATTATTTTGGAAAGTGGAGACATGCCTAAGAGTATTTACAAGGTATGTGGTCCTCCAAAAAATAGATAAATATTCTGACACATCTTAAAACAGAGGCACCGACACCTTCAGACAAAGAAATAATGCTAATCATGTATAGAGACATGAGTTATCTCAGTAGCCTCAATATATTAATTTCATTACCTCTGAACATTGCAATTGTTAAATATGCTGACCCCATAGCTTGGAAAAGGACAGGAACAAGATTAATGTTCCAAGATTAATGCAGATGAAAATTGTTAGCTGTTGTGGAAACCTTTGCATAATTGCGATGGCAGTTTTGTGTCAGCCTGTGGATTACATCCTTCCACCATCAGCAATGGCCACTGCTAAGTCATAATGTCCACTTAGCAAGGTCTGAGACTGCAGTTCTTCCAACAAACAAGATGCTCCAACTCTGGGAGAAAAGCAGACCTGCAAGTGAAAATGAGATGTGCCAGGGTTGCTGTCCTCCTTTCCACTGAGCTAAGCTAGAATTTAGCAATGCACTATCAATAGCCTACAAGAAAACTTGAATCCTTCATGTCCAGAGGGGCTGATCTAGGCACAAGGTAAAAATTGTTTTATAAATGCAATCCTGTGCAAACAGACATGCATACTCTTAAACAGAAAGTTGAAAATTACGTTTTAACGATATTGTGTTAAGAATCACCAAGAAAAATAAAATTGATGGTTTTTTTACAACTCTCTAAGGGCAGATGACGAGTCTCTTTGAAGATACTGAGAATTTAGCGATATGAAGTAACTTGCAGATGCTGTGTCTGACAGTGCACATCTCCTGTAAGGCTGTACTCACTAACTGCCATCTTAGAAAGCTTTGAGGCGTCAAGGAAGTTGAATGTAATCTTCCAGTCCTCGCCTCGGTCCTTCCACAAGAGATTATGTCTTCCAAGGAAGGGAAAAGGAGACGTGTCTCTGTGTATGATCATGTTGCCATCTAGTGACCGCAACCCAGAGACCACTCAAGCCCTGACACTCTTCTACAAGCACAGACAACGCTGTGTGTGAAGCAACAGAGCCTTGTATAACTGAGACCTCGGGGGATGTCGGAGCTGTTGCCAAGATATACACGATTATTCCTCTTAAAGTTGCAAGTCTCACTTGGGCAGAAATAGCAAGTTCCATGAGTAGCATGACAAGGAACTAAAAGCTCATAGAGGTTGTAGCTCTTGCAGGATCATTTTTGTGCCACCCTTGAGCTCCAGAGCCAACAGGGCAGATCCCTTTCCTGAACTCGCACAGAGAGTTGGCAAGACCAGCCACAACAATCAGTTGTGGCAGGCTGGTCTCTGCCATTCCTGTGAGATTCACTCAACTTTCCCTGTTATGGGCAAAGAAGAAAAAAACATCCCAGCCTGGGTATTAAGAGTGCAAGCAAGGCCTCCTCTACTGCTCTTGCACCTGGATTCAATGGCAGATTTTCTGGGACAGGAGAAAATACCGTTATTTTCTACAGCTCAGAGGATGTAGGTTCCCAGCAGTCTTTTAAATTATCAAAATATGTAGGCAAATAACATCTTGGTATTACATACACAGGCACTTCTGAAATCCAACTCTGACGTGCTCTTTAGGCACTTTTTACCAATCCTGGACCAAGACACTTATTTTCCATCAATTATGGTGGCAAACTTGGTTTTTGGCATTTTGAGAAGGCCAACTTTACTTCATAAAGGTGTCCATTCACATGTCAGTAAGTGTACGGATGTGTGTGTGTGTCTGTATAAATATACACATACAAATAGAGCAGCTTCTCTGGAGCCCAGTTTTTTTATTCTTTTCCCTACATACACATTGCTACAAAATCAGTTGTGAACAACTGAACAAAGATGTTGAGATGCCTTATATGGGACCTCCTGCAGTATCTTTTGAGAGTTTTTGACCCTCCCCAATAACTACGCATTGCCATCCCATAGTCTCTGGATCCTGAAAATTTCTTCTCCCCACAGAATCAAGGTTTGTGGAATTTATCCTTGTTTTTTCCCACATTGAAAGAAGGCCTTCTGTTTCCACCTTAAAAGAGGCACGCATCACCATGGATCAGTATCATCTGGATGGTTCTCTCTATAAACAGACACACAGTCACAAAAATAGGTGTCTTCTTCCTATTATTCTCTGAATCATCTCTTTGTTTTTCTTTAGGATCTGAAAAACCACTAACTTGTTTTTGCTAAAATATAAATAAATTTTAGCTAATGTATTTCCTGATCAAATATAGACAATGAAAGGCTAATTTCAGCATATTTTTCTCCTTAAATTGTTATAGAAGTTTCATAGTGGTTTCCTGAAAGATATGATACACACAAGAACTGCTAGCAGATATTATTTACTAGCTCAAATTTATTAGAGATCAAAGAATGGGGAAAATAAGTCTCATCTTTCTCGTTCTTCTTGGCAATGGAACTTTTGTATCATTTAGAAAACCAAAAGGCAACAGGAAAAGAAAAAACATGATGATATACAATTGCACTGAGGAGAAAAATATGATCCCACTGAAATACCTTGGGGATCTAAGGACAACTTCCAAAAGCTATCACAATAATTAAATGAATAAACCAAGTCAGATGCTGATTACCAAGCATATTTGCCCTTATTGTCAACAGCCATAAAAGAATCTTGGCCATACCAGTGTGAAATAGCTGAAGATCTGCTGCACTATAACAAAGCTCTAGGATTTTGGATGGGATAGCTACTAGAGAAAATGGAGGACAGAATTAAGCCCCATACATCCCTCTCTGAGAATTAAGAGAATAACATTTCTTTAAATGCACTCAGTGATGAAGCTAAGCTCTGCCACTCCTGTTAGATTTGCTCAAGATTTCCTGTTAAGCACAAAGAAAAAACAACCATAAGGTAGAATGAAGAATAGCCATGTGCAGGATTCCTATTTTTGCTCTATTAAGCTATATATGATAATTCATTTTCCCCAAAATAACTTACTAGCTGAGACTAGAGACTGAAATTTTGTTCTATTCTTTCCTATGGGAATTTATATTCCTCAGGCAATTCCTTAAAATAAGGTTTTCTTTTAGTCTTTGGCAAAGTGCTTCCTTTCCAGAGAGACCACCCAGAAGAAAACAGGAAGTCCCTTAGTTTCCTATTCTTTAAGGAGCAGAATGTTGAGTTCCAACCCCACACTTACCCAGTGACCAAGGAGTTAATGTGTTGAGCAGCTACTTCATGTTCTGCAGATATGTATGCACTGATTAGCAGTGGTTGGAATAAAAGACTACAGCCCAAGGAAGGCGGAGCATTCTCAGAAACAGCAGTCTGGCAAGAAGCTGTCAAGGGAATAGATCCAGAACCCCCAGGAACAATGGGACAGACTGCCTGGGAACAATTAAGGAAAATCATTTCATTCTCCATAAAGGAGAGAATAGAGCATCCTTCTGAAGCTGTGGAGTCCCTGGAAATTCCCATTTACACAGGATGCAGAAGGGAGTAAAAGACCAACAGACTGCATAGCTCATAACCTCTTGGAGGGTACCAGTAAAACCTCTCACAAGGAGAGTGAAAAGTCTTGCTTGGCATTATCTCCCTATCAAACGTGCTAATGATGGCAATACTGCTTTTAGAGCAGTTTCCATCCCAGCTGGAACCACGCAGCTGCTGTCTGCTTGTTTTGAGGGTCAGTCAAACTTTATTACGTGGCTACATAATATTTCACAGAGAAATGCAGAATGCTCCAATGTCCACTTTCTGCACTCAAACACTTACCTGAGCAGAAGCTGCACAATGCTGCTAGAGAAAGCCATTCAAAAGGCAAAGAGTCCATCCCCAAGCCCATTAGTTCTTTGATTATTGATAGCGTTAATGATTAGCAGTAACTATTGAGAGGTTTAGGATTGAACTGGTGGATTGACTGACAATACCAGCTCCTTTTACGCAGACACTGGAACAACCAAACCCCAGTCTCACCTAAGAACTTTATTACCAAATCTTTCCTAACTCCAGCTAGCAGACAATAGCAGACATCTTGGAGAAAGATACAGGATATATTTTGGACAAAGATACGAGATGCTAGAAATAAACAATACTCTGTTCCCCATCCTTGTATTTGGACTCCACATTCATTCCATCAGGTTTTGTATCTTATTCAAAAAAAAAAACCCCAACATGTTGTGCATAATCTATTATGAAACTGGTTATCCTAAATAAGCAGGAAAAGAGAATTTTTCTCTCTGTCTCTTGCAAAGTTTTGGTCCCAGTGTGATCTAGCAGCAATGAGTTTCATAGACTAATTACACAGTATGTGGAGATGCATTCCCATGGGGCAGCTGTGATCCTTTCTATGAATCAGCAGCTTTGAATTTTTTTGTTACAGTGAGCATCACCCCTGTGGTCCTCTCTGCTTCTTTCTTTCTTCTGTGTGACCTCAGAGGGTATAGGCATGTTCCTGGCTGGCCAATGTTCCTGAATTGTCATAGGGTGACAATCACAATACAAAAATCTATGTATTAAAACTAATAAATGATCCAGAAGGAACAAGTGTCATTAAAGATCAGAGACCAAACTGAACTCACATTTCCAGCTGGAATGATGGCAAGTTTACAGACCCAGCTGACCAGCAGTCTCTCTCACAAAGTAAGGGTGAATGGGAGGCTGAGTCATGGAAATGTGAGGAGAGATATGTGAAAGGAGTGCACAATGTGCACAGACTCAAAGATATGAGTCCCACTGCTGCTGCAAAGGATGTGCCAGCAGGTTATATTCCATAGATGATGGCAGAAGGAGAAAATTCCTTTCACCATTCCTATACTATTTCTTCTTTGGGGAACTTTATCACATACCATCCCCTGGATCCTTGTAAGGCAAATTAATCAATTCCATGACAATGACTCCCTTCTATCCCTGGAGCCTGGACAAGATGAACGCCTTACATGAACTCAGCACTTCTGTCAAGTCCCTGTGTGCCTCTGTGGCTCTTTGAGGATGAGACAGGAGCAAAGCTTGCAACTTACATCCTGTCAATCACAAGTATTCTCAAATTTCCCTGAGAGTAACATGCCTGAGAAGAGCATAGCCCTTTTTACCAGACTAATAGTCTCAGCCCCAGAATGGAAAAGGCAAGCAAATCCATGGCCTGTCTTTCAGAGGTGCCACAGAATCACATAGTGGTTGAGGTGGCAAGGGACCTACAGAGGTCAACTTGTCCAACTCCTCTGTTCAAGTACGGTCATCTAGAGCAGACTGCCCACAACCATCAGCCTTGCTCTCACTGTTTTTCGTGGGAAGTGCTGGTGCCTAGAGCACCTTGCAGGACAGATCTCTTGCCCTAGGCATTCATTTTATTATATAACAATATATAGATGAGAAAAGCAAGTGATAGTATTTCACAGGAAGCAGTGCTGTTTGGGGATGGACTCTGATACAAAAGACTTTGTAAAGCAACTATTTCTACATATGCAAAACAAACAAACAGACAAACAAACAAAGTTTAAAATATTTCTGTTCAGGTTAATTCACAGCCAGTAAAACTCTGCCTGAAATCCTATATCAGAATAAGTCATCTTCCTATTTATCCATCTTAGTAAATGGAAAACATATAAATTAGCAAACCACCCCCTCCCTTGAAAGAAAACAGATGTTACTATCTCAGCATTGAAACAAAAAGAAAAGCAACTGTCTTTGCAAATTAATTAATTAATTAATTGAAATTTTTAAAGAACCAGTAGGAAACAGTTGTTTTCAAATAAGGTTTCTTAGGCCACGGAACAATTTAGTGAAGAGAAATCCTATTACTCTCTTTGAAAGGTCTTGAAGTCCTTTTTAAGGGAGTGCTGTTAACGCTACAAACGGGAAAGCCAAGGCCTTATAAGGTGGTAGGATTTATCCAAGGTCATTTTACAACCAAGAAGTGGAAAGAGGAATATAAACAAAATTCCTTAATCTCCAGACCACTGCCAGTTTCCCTCAGTCTTACATCTATCACATGCACGACTGGAACAGCAGCTGATAACTACTCTCATGGGCCCTCACGCTGTGGTTTTGTGAGAATCCATGTGGAAACCTAGTGGGATGCAACAACACTTAATGACACTCAGCCACAAATCACTCTCCCTTATGCAACTACAGGCAGTAAGATGCAACAGGGGCCCACTTCTGAAAAGCTAGGGCAATTTCATACTAGACTTGAGTGAAATGACTCCCAGGACTGTTTGCTGTATTGTTGTTCCTCAGTACTCAGTATTGTGGATGGTGCTGTTTAACATCTTTGTGGACGATTTGGGTTGAGTGCATCCTCAGTATGTTTGCAGAGGACACATGTTGGGTGGGAGTGTTGATCTGCTGGAGGGCAGGAAGGCTCTGCAGAGGCTGGATCGATGGGCTGAGAACAGTTGGATGAGGCCAAGGCCAAGTGGACAAGGCCATGGACAAGGCCAAGTGCCAGGCCCTGCATTTGGGTTGCAACAACCCTGCCCAGTGAGACAGGCTGGGGAAAGAGTGGCTTGAGAGCTGCTCAGGAGAAAGGGACTTGGGGGTGCCAGTTGACAGATGGCTGAATATGAGCCAGAAGCGTGCTCAGGTGGCCCAAAAGGCCGATAGCATCTTGGCTTGTATCAGCAATAGTGTGACCAGCAGGAGCAGGGCAGTGATTGCCCTGCTGCGCTTGGCACTGGTGAGGCCACACCCTTGAGCCTTGTGTCCAGTCCTGGGCATTTCAGTTCAGGAAGGACATTGAGGTGCTGGAAGAAAATCAAAAAGTGCCAAGCACCTGTTGAGGGATCTTTTTTAAAAGTTAGTCCTAAGAGGACCAGCTGAGGAAACAGGATTTGTTTAGCCTGGAAAAGGGGAGGTTCAGGGGTGACCTTAACTCTCTCTACAACTCCCTGATGGGAGGCTGTAGTGAGATGGGGGTTCATATCTTCTGCCATGTCTCAAGTGAGAGGATGAGAGGAAATTACCTTAAGTTATGCCCAGAAAGGGTCAGATTAGACATCAGGGGGGAAAATCACTGAAAGAGTGATTTGGCATTGGAATAAGTTGCCTGGTGAGGTGGTGGACTAAGATCCCTGGAAATGTTCAAAAGGCATCTGAACGTGGCACTCGAGAATACAGTTTAGAGGTGATTATGATGGTACTCCGTTGATGGTTGGACTGGACGACTTAAAGGTCTCTTCCAACCTTGCGACTGTGATTTCCACCAGCGACTCAGAGTTACCTGTGCGTAGTCACCGCAGAAAGCCCCCAGGCAGAGGCGGGGGCGGGAACCACGATGGCGGCCGGGCTCAGCCCGACCCGGTGCCGCCCCGAGGGCCGCGCCACGCGCCACAAGATGTCGCCCTCCCCTCAGGAAGGGCTGGGCCGGGGCCGCCGGAGACCCCCGCGGGGCCGGGGCCGGGGCTGGGGCCGGGGCCGGGACCGAGGCGAGAGCCGAGAGATCCGAGAGCAGAGTCAAGAGCAAGAAGAGCCGAGAGCGTCGGCGGGGGGGGGCTGGGTGGTGTCTCCGACGCCTCCAGGAGCTGATAGGTCCCACCTGGCGGCGGCGGGCGCAGAAAGGCACCGCAGGGCTGCGGCCGCCATGTCGCGGAGCAGCTCGAGGGCCGCGACCAGCCATGGCCGAGGGGGAGGCGGCGGCCACCGCTTCTCCGCCCCGCAGATCCACGACTTCATGAAATCATACAGTCGTTTACGTTGGAAAAGGCCTCTACGGTCATCAAGTAGAACAGTTAATAATGACAAGTACAACACTAAACCATGTCCCCAAGTGTCAAATCTACAATACCTCCAGGGATGGTGACTCTGCCACTTCCTTGGGCAACCTATACAAGTGTTTGGCAACCTTTTTGGTGAAGAAGTTTTTCCTAGTATCTAAACCTCCACTGGTGCAACTTGAGGCCCTTTCTTCTCATCCTGTTACATGTTACCTGGGAAAAGAGACCAACCCCTAGCTTGCTAGGGCCTCCTTTCAGGTTGTCAGTAAAGATACTTACTAAACAGGACTGGGCCCAGAAGTGAGCCGTAGGTAACATCTTACCACCTCCACAGCCATATCATTCTGCTCTACTCCTGTGACACCAGTGTCCTTTACCCCAACTTATTTTGCACTGTGTCTTGTATAGAGTGAAAAACTCCCAAATTCTGCAGTCTAAGAGGATTCCTGATATTTCCTGTTGCTAGGAGGATGCAGCAGCATCTTATGGTGACTCTAGGTAAAGTTACTATCTCTGCTGAATCCCCCATAATGGGCCAAGCAACCCTCCAAAAGCAACTAAATCACAGAAATCACAAAATATTTTGAGTTGGAAAGGACCCAGAAGGATAACCAAGTGTAACTATTAAGTGAATGGTCCATATGGACATCAAACCATGACCTTGGCATTGTTGGCACCATGCTCTAACCAACTGAGAATGCAAGCATTTCATCCTAAAGTCTCTTGCAAGGCTTAGTAGCCCCTGCTCTTTTTCAATTGACCCTTGGATGACAGTTGCAAGTTAGGACTAAAAGACCTGGCTGGGAAGGCAACAGCTGCTCTGCTGGGAGATGTGTCTACCTCCCACTTACTTGTCAGCTCCCATCTGCTGGAGAGTTGTCAGCTTCCCAACTCTGTAGGTGGGATCACCTTATCTAAGTGCTGCCTACTCCACTTGAGGCACAGACAGCCTGGCCCAAGCAGTCTGCCTTAGTGGGCTGAGCTCAGTCTTTGGATGTTCCTTGAAGCCCTTTAATGGACAACTCCATTAAAGGAACAGCAATATTATCTTTCTGTAGATCAAACAAGGTGGAGAAAAGAATGCATCCTTCTAGGCTGTCACTCTCCGGTAGCTTCCCAAATCAAATGACCCTTTTCAAATGCACCACTAACCTTTCTCTAAAGATGTTTTGGTGATCCTGGAGGACGTCTCCTGTCCCAGCCACATATAACATCTAGATCCAGCTGAGACCACACACACTGGTATTCAGGTTCTGAGACTGAGAGCTTATGCACACATGACTGTAAGTGTGCAGAAGATGGGAAGAAAGAGGTCGCCCACAGCAGCCTCTGAGCAATCCTGAAATGATGGCATGTATGTAAATGAAATAGGAGGGTTCAGAGCAGGAATCTGCTTTCACAAAAATATTTGCCCTCTGTGACATGAGTAGTCCTGCTGATGTCAATGAAACAGGAGTGGCAAGCCCTGGTCCTCAGTAAGGAGTCAGATTTCTCTTTTTTTTTATACTCACAGGATTATTATGAACATCTGGTAAACAAATTCTTTCCTAATGGTTGACAAGATTTTGACCATTTCCTTTTAGACAGCTGGCTTAGAGTAGGAAGACGCAAACTCTAGGGTTTAGATTCATTCTTTTTTTCATAAGTAGCTTCTTTCACATAAGATACAAGCAAAGATTCTGCTTACACATTATTGTATTTACCAGCAAATACTGCTGTAACTGCTGAGGGGGAAAGTTTTTTCTAAAGATCTGTTTAAATCCATGAAACCCCCTTCCTTTACAAGACAGACGCAATGATACTAGCTTTGTACATTCCAATATTTCTTTGATACCTCTGGAAAATAAGATTTAACAATCTTCCTCTGTGCAGGAAGTTAAAGAGTAGAGTTACATAGTGATTCAATGCACAACAACAAGATAATTAAATGTGGCACATAGGAGAATTCTTTCTAATTGACTTCCTGGATCAGATTTTGCTGGCAAACATTGGAAGTGAAGATTAAAAGAGTTTAACAGCTTCCATCTTCAAAAGGTGATTTTTAAGGGGAAAATATAATTCATTAAGAATTTCATTGGAGCTACCATGAATTATGTTTTAAACAAGACATACTTTAATGCTATCTTTGCTTACATTGGTTCTGTAGGTCCAAGTGCATTCTAGGAGAGCTTATTTTTGTTACCGTGGCGAAAATTATTTTAACTCTATGTGATCACCATTGCCCCCTCTGTTTGCTCATAATCTCTTCTACTCCTCCACTTTCCCCTTCCAAATATATAAGCATCAATATTTTTTCCTACTTCCTTTCCCTCGCACAGGTAACCAGAAAAACCATCTCTCAAGCAGTGATGACACCTGTTTATTTACTGGTTTGGATAAAAACCATCTCTCTTTGTATTGAAGTAGCAAAGACAAATCAAAGAAATGTAATAACTAGATTCTAAACTCTATTTTTTTTAGCCTGCTAAAATGAGGCTTATGTGATCCTTCTGTCTATTTTCCTTTCCTTTCCCACCCTCCTCCTCCATTCAAATGCTTTTAAACCTGTTGGCCAATTCCAGCTAAATTTGGCAGAGAGGGAGGAAAATAATATCTTTGCAACCTCACCAAACCTAATGAGAATCAGACCTGAGCTGAGAAGAGGTACCTAAATGACTGCTCTTGTTTTAGGAAAGATTCTGTAGCTCCAGAGTCACCCATTTGGCTGATGGGGTGACCCAGTAGCAAGCACGAATCAGCCAGCCTCCACACTGGCTACTGGAGCTTTCCCACTGCCAGTGTCTGCTGCCTGGCCAAGCTGGCTCTGTGGCATAGGAAAGCAGGTGGGACTCATATAATGTGGGAACAGAAAGTGCTGTGGGGCTGTGCAAGTCACTGCGTGAAGCTGTACTTAAAGGGTTGTGTGTACAGAAGCATGGGATAAAGATGCATAGGAAGCAGTTTTTCTGCATCATCTGCTCCCAGTACAGCTACTCACAGTGACTGATACTACCCACTTGGTAATAGCCACCTTCAAATAGCACAGCAATCCAAACAGGCACAATTTTTTCCCTGTGATACATTTTGCTGTTCTACATAAGCAGTTTGGGTAGGATACATACAAGAAGGCTTCCTGTATAAAATACTGAACAGAATGTTCCTTATCATTCATAGCCACTGCCTCCAGACAACCTATATTATGCCCTTTGCATCCTGGGTGGGAGCCAGGACTGCTAGAGTGATGAATCAGTAACATCCATAAGGCAAATGAAATGGAAATTCAGTAGATCTTGCTTTTGTTAATTCTTGCTATATTTCATTCCAGCCCCATATCCTTTCAGTCGGCTGGGACTGTGACTCAGCTTCAGCGACTTACATCCTCAGAAGAGAGAGTAGTCACCCTCCTGGGGCTGATTTCACTATTGCTTCATAGCTCCATTGCTTGGCAGGCTTGTCCATCAAACAGATCCTTTTGCAGATCTCACACATCCCACATCCCACATCCCTGTCTTGTCCCAGGCAGCTGACCACAATAAGCAAGGATAAGGACAGCTACAGCATCAGGGGTCTGCAAGATAATCCTGCTAGCAAGACAGCTGCATAGGGAAATGCTGGCTTTGCTCACTTGAAATCATTGTCCTACCCTCAGCAGATACACCATCTAAATGACAGAGCTTGAACTTGGCCTAAAGACAGAGAGGAGCAAGACCAACTCTCCAACCCTGCCAGCACCTTATGGACAAGCAATCCAGATTAACAAGGGCAATTATTTCTTTGGCTGTGGCACTTAAATCCAGTAGATTTCGTTTGTCAGTCATGAATCATCTCTGAAGTAAGCTTGTGCCTTCAAGGTATGGTATAGATACTTCAGAGTTGATACCTCCTAAGTTTCTCTATATGTATGGAGAGCTTAACATTGCTATTCCAAGGTAGCAATTACACTAGACAACAGATTGGGAGGAGGGGTTCATATAACTGGCAACTAGAAAGAAGGAATCAAAATTAAGTTAATGACATTTCTTTTTAAGATAACTGTTGTGTCCTCTTTAAAATAGCTCAAGGCTCCTTAGGTGGAAACTGAGGGAAAAGCATAATGAAAACAAACCAAAAAAGCAATGAATCGCAACGGGAAAATAAACTAGAAACCTATGTAAAACAAAGACAGAGGCAAAACCAACAGGCCTTTCCAAGCCTCACCCTTCAAGCCCCAGGTCCTAGAACGAGGATATATACCAGCATACAGTTCCCAGTGTCATTAAAGAAAGATATTTTCTCCTTCTTGCCGTCGTCTCCAAAGAAGACTTCAAAAACCTGATATAGATATGCCTTAAAAAAAAATCCAGACAAGGCACCCAGATTTGGCCAGCAAGCCATGGGGTCTTTAAAACCAGATCAATCTAGTAATTCTTTGAGATTTGCCCCACAACTTTTAAAACAGCAAGGAAGTGTTGATAATGTTGGTAATACTGCATGGACTGGATTAATTAATAGTTTGGGCCCTGGAAACACTATACAATTATGCTGCTTTCTAGACATACTGAGACTATTATAATTTTTTTAAGTGTTTCTAGAAGGTGTTTATGTGCAAACATAGCTTTCAGGTCAAATTGAAATCCGGTACCAGAAGGTAAACCATGAGGACTGAGATGTGGACAGACACACCAAAGCCTTGTAAGCTCTGTATTGTAAGCCCAATGTTTCCCAGTGCTTCTGGAGACAGTACATTTATGTTGCTAAAAGACTCAGCTCGCACCACAATGACAATGGGACACTATGATGAGATTGGTGGGACACAATAATGATATTGGCAGCTGCCTGCAATTCTTCTACTGCTAATGTTTTAGAATAGGTCAGACACCACAGCCCATATTTAAAGCATGCTTTTCAGAGACATTGGCCACCCACAATTCCTACAGGGCTGGGCACAGACACCAAGCCAGCAGCTATAAAGTTCTTATTTCAAATGTTGTGTTTCCAGTCAACACACAAAGCTTAGGTAGGGAACATACTGTCAGGAATGTCTTCTGGGTTTGTCCTTTCTTTTTTCAGCCTGTTTCCCACATAGTTTTACAGAGGAACAAGAAAATCAAATTACTTGCATGGAGGTCACAGAGTGAGTCATCAGCTCAGCCCAGTGACGGTCAAATAATGCTTATTTGTAAAACTATAATTTTATAGTGCTCTAGTGCATAACTTTAAAAATGAACGTATGGGGAAAATACACCCACATATGACAAACGTACTTATACTCTCTCTGCTTTGGGTGGACGTTCTGTTAGTCACAGGGAAGCATCTGTGTAAAGCTTTTTTTGTTGCTGCTTTTTGCTTCTCTAGATATTTCATCAAATGGTCCCTGAGTCAGAAGAAGTGGGTTTTGCTATTAAAGTCTGTGTGGAGGCTGCATTCCAAAGCTGTTGGAGGATTCAAAGATAAATATTCCTATTGGGAAAAAATTAAAAAATAATCTTTTATTTAAAAACAACAACAACCCAAACTGAATGTAATGTTTACAGGGAGAGCAAAAATCCAGTGATCCTCCCTGATAGTCTCTGAAATTGAAATCCAAGAGGAGTTTAATTAAAGCACAAGTTCCTTTAAAATTGCTGTAAATTGTATAGCATATGTGCCTTCTGCGCTAAAAAACATGGTATTGATTCATATTGAAACTAATTCCAACAGCAACAAACTATTAGCCAGTAACCTCACACAGCCACTGTGCAATGAACAAAACTCTTTGCAGCAGGAGCCATCTCTGTTCTGTGATTTGTATTTTGTGTGGTGAGGGTGGAATGCAAGCTGGTAATAATCAGTCTCAGGAAAATACTTGGGGGTGAGCATATATGCTATGGCTCCTTTGGCCAGCTACTTTGGAACCCTCATGTATCCTTGCAGATACACATCAAGAGACTGAGGGAGAGCTGTGCAGTGGAAGACAGTGGAATCACCCCATCCTGTTCAGTGTTTCCCATATACATATACAGAGCACAACGGAGGTGTAACACGAGGAGGTCAGACTTCAACTTAAATCTAGGTACACTTCTCAGAGTAGCACCCCTGCCTTAGTTTGGGGCAGCTGCTGAGCAGTACCTTCAAACCCACAGTTCTCCCTGTTCTGGTCTCCCGTGAATGGCAGAAATGACAAGGAAGGTCTGGACTCTCTATACATAGTATCTGTTACCATCCTTTCCATGTGGCACTAAGCCTAGATGGGCTTGGAAAGATTTTTCCCTCCCACTTGAGCATGTGGAAAGTGTTTTCTCTTTTGCCCGGAGTGTGCTGATGTGCAGGATGGAGGGACTGACTTGTTCAAGGACAGAGAAGCCCACAGCAAAGCTGAGCACTAAGACTGAGTGCAGACTTGTCTTCTCACCCCATCCCACTTTGCCCGTGTCCAGCAATATCCCAGTATCTGCTTCACATTCAGTAAATTAATGTTCCGGATGATGGGAGGGAGTTTAAGGACTCCATCCAGCCTCCCTCACTCCTGTAGCTTTAACTCTTTCTTGCCTGGCTCAACTGTGATTGACTGCAGAGCTTTGCCTCACTACCTGCTCAGGGTGCAGCTGGACACAAGGTGAGTAGATGAGTCTTTAAAAGTGGAGCTCTGCTCAAGGAAAGATGTTGAGTGAGACTGCACAGGAAAAGGGGACAATTTTGTTTGAGCTGGCCTGGTCCCAGCTTCACATTGCCACTGTGATCACAGTCTAGGGAAAAACAGTCCTAAAGCCACATTGATCACAAAATCACAGAATCACAGAATATTCTGAGTTGGAAGGGACCCACAAGGATCATCAAATTTCAACTCCTTGCCCTGCATAGGACAGTCCCAAGAATCACACTGTGTGCCTGAGAGAATCATCCAAACGCTTCTTGAATTCAGACAGGGTCAGTGCTGTGAACGGTTCCCTAGGGAATCTGTTCTAATGCTCAACCCTTTGGGTGAAGAACCCTTTCCTAATATCCAACCTAAACTTTGCCCAACTCAACTTCATGTTGTTCCTTGGTATCTTGTCATTGGCACAGTCCCTCTACTGCCCCCACAAGGAATTTGTAAATTGCAATGAGATCTCCCCTCAGTCTCCTCTTCTCCAGGCTGAACAGATCAAGTGACCTCAGGCACTCCTCATACGGCTTCCCCTCCAGACTCTTCACCATTTTGGTAGCCCTCCTTTATATTGCAGTGTCCCAAACTGTCCCCAGCACTCAAGGTGAGGCTGCCCCAGAGCAGTTCAGAGCAGGACCATCCCCTGGCCCAGCTGGCAATGCTGTGCCTGATGCCCCCCAGGACACAGATGACCCTCTCAGCTGCCAGGGCACTGCTGACTCATGTTCAGTTTGCCCTCAGCCAGGATCCCCAGGTCCCTTTCCACAGCACTGCTCTCTAGCCTCTCATTCCCCAGTCTGTACATCCAGGGTTGCAAAATCCCAGGTGTGGAATCTGGCACTTTCTCTTGTTAAACTTCCTATAGTTGGTGATTGTCCATCTCTGATTTCTTGAGGTCTCTCTTCAGGGCCTCTCTGTCTTTGAGGAAGTCAACAGCTAATCCCAATTTTGTATCACCTGCAGACTTGCTCAGTATCCCTGCCAGTTTTGCATCCAAATCATTTAATGGAGATGTTGAAGAGCACAGGGATGAGGATGGAGCCCTGCAGAACCTCGCTAGTAACACGTCCTCAGTCTCGTTCACTGTAACCCTTTGTGCCCCACCCAAGAGCTCACCCATCACAGGATGTGTTTATCCAGCTGGGGGATGGACATTTTGTCCAGAAGGATCCTGTGAAGGACAGTATCAAAAGCTTTACTGAAATCCAAAAAGATAACTTCAGCTGGCTTCCCTTGATCAGCTGGGTGGGTTACCCTGTCATAAAAGGAAACCAGGTTTGATAAGCAAGACTTTCCTGTCATGAAGCTGTGCTGGCTGTGGCCAAGGAGTGCATTGTCCTCCAGATGTTCTTCAGTATCTCTCTCAATAACTTTCTCCATAAATTACCAGTCACTGAAGTGAGTTTGACAGGCCTGAAGTTTCCAGGGCCATCCTTCTTGCGCTTTTTGAAAATTGGGACAATATTAGCCAGCTTCCAGTCAACCAGGACCTCTGCAGCCTGGTGCATCTCATCTCCGATAGCTAGACCACCAAGGCAATTATAGTTCACATCCAAAAAAACCTAAGAAGATTAATGAATAAAAATGTTGAAATATTAGATCATCATCAGAACAATGAAAACCCCAAACAGATACAAACAATGTTATTGCTTTTTTTCTTCTTTTTTTTTTTTCAACTTCAAGCTGTAAGCCTGTTTGGGCCAGAATTCTTCGGAATCGTGATACTGAATGTGCCTATAGTTAGGAGATAAAAAAAGAGCCGTTAAAGCTGTTAGGAGATGTGATCATCACAATGAGGGACTGGTTGCAGCCTGCAGGAGCCTTGAAAAGAAACTGGTGAGTGCAGAAGTTTGAAGGCATTGCTATGACAACAAAGCAAACCACCCCTGAAGAGAATAGAAAATATGTACAGCCATGCCAAGATCATAAGCAAAGAAAAGTATATTCTAAGAGGAGGCAAATGAAACATTGACTTGGAAAACAAAATTATGCCTTTAGCATGATTTCTTCTTTATGTATGGCACCTCTTCAGGAAAAGCATTCTTTTAGCAGAAGGAAAGAAACTTTCATTAAAGCATCTTTTTTTCCAGTTCTTACACTTTGAGGAGGTAGCAGAAAGATCTGTGCTTTATGTTTGCATTCTCAAATTTTGGTTATCTATGGTTGTTTAAGTTATCTGTAAGAAGGTCTCTATGTTTTTTTCCAACCAACACTTACTGAACTTTTGAGTAAATTTAATGCTAACTTTCTTACCTTTTCCCTCCTAATAAAATTAATCACATTTACCAGAAGACACCTTTTTATTCACATTCAAAGCTCAGGATACTCCATGGAGGGTTAAACCTAGAAATTCATCTAGCATTCTGGCAGAGAAGGTTTCCATATTCTTCTACAGCTGCACATAAGTCATTAGCAAGATTGGTCCAAGCAGTTTTCTGGACTATACCTAGCAGAACGCTCGCTGGTGACACTGATGCTTGATGACAGTCAACTCTTGAAATCAGAGCCAGCATGGATGTTGACAAAATGGTCCACACTTTGTGTGCTCAGCCAGGAGGGGGAAAATCCTGTGTTTCCCAAAGTGAAGGAGCAAATGAACAAGCCAGAGGAATACACTATAGCAAGAGCCTGCTGAAGAGGTGAAGAGCAGCAATCAGGGTTTGTGGCAGGGAGCAGAGCTGGGCAGCTTTGTGCACTGGATTGTTCTGCAGAGGGGATGTCCTGTACTGGGGAATTGAACAGATACTGCTTGAAACAGAGCAGTATCAGGCCCTACCTGGACAGTCTTATGGTGACTTTTGAGACTTAACTTCTAATTTAGCTCTGGAGTGATAGGACATAGGGTGTCTTACACATAGGCTCAAGTGACCTGTCCTCTGTCTCTACAAGAGCCTCATGATGCAGCCCCCCTGCCCTCCTCCTGAGCAGTTCTGCATCACTTTCTGGCATAAATACATTCCTGCTTCAGCCTCAGAGACTTCATTCCCTAGCCAGAGCCTGAAACACAGAGCGCTACTGTTAAAAACATGTACTATACCCCATAATACATCTAGAACATCAGCAAACCAATGCATGAAAAACGGTGTCCTAGGCTAGGAGGTATCTTGCACTAACAACAACAACAAAATAAGTGAAACTGTCCTTGCCTGTACTACTGCTGTGGAAGGGTGTGGTTGAATTCCCTAACAGAGACATGGCCTGTGCCAACAAAGGGAATTTCAGCCTAAGGTAATGCCACCAATGTACCCAGACAGACTAAACTGTCAGAAACACTCATCTGTCAGCACAGGTCTCTCTGTACTAGCACCTTGCCAGCAGTGGGAGAGTTCATTTCTTTCCACGCCCTAGAATTACACTGGCAAACTCTGTAGGTTACACTAAGCCACAGAGTGCAGGCCACATGTACATATACTTTATTTGCCTTCATTTGATCCTGTGCATTAAGGGCAGCTGGGCTTCCTCTCTTTCCCACTAAATAATAATTACACCCATTGTCCTCAGTGGGCAAAGAGACCCTGTTCACACATATTCAGAAAGACAAGATGTATAATTAACACCGTGCTGGGATAGAGAGCTTTTGTTCAGATTAATCATTACATGTCTTGCAGCCTGAAAACAGTGCTTCTTACATTCATTTCAACTCACTTCCTCTTTGCCTCAGAGCTTAACTCCTTGCTTCTTCCCAGGTCATTATACATGCACGTGTCCAGCAGCAGTGCTTAGTAAGCTGAGGCCAACAGCTTCATCCCAATATCCAGAGCAGGGGGTTCTGAATTGCTGCATGCATCCCATATTCTGCATGTTGGTGGGTGCTGTGGCTGTTGCTGCTGCTACCAAACCCATTTGCAAAAAAATGGCAAAGGTTTCTGCCAAAGACACAAGGCAGAGGACAGGCTTCCTGCCTTGAGACTTGGGTACAGGAAAAAAGTGAAGTTACATGCAATGGATGAGCTTAAATAATAGTTCATTGCTCTCCTCTTCCTTCTTCCTCTTGCTTTTTTTTCCTTTTCCCATTTCCATTCTCACTGAACATCCCATTTTCACTCTGCATTCTGTCCCATCCCTTGTGCTGGGCTATAGTCTCTTCTGACCAGTGTGGTCCAAAAATTTCCTTTTTGTGAGTGCATGCATTTAGTTTTTTCTTTTTCACTTTAAATTTCATTTTTTTGTCAAGCCCTTGGTTGAGTGCTTTCAGTGGAAGGATCCCAAACAGGCTGAATACTGGCACAAAGGGAGGAGCAGAATAGTCACAGTTTAGGGCAGAAAGGGGGTGCACAGAGCAAGAGGGGATATGCTCCCCTCTTCTAGCAGCAATCTGCCATTAGATCAGCTCAAGCTGTCTTCCATAACTTTGCTATTTGTTTTACCAACACAGTGATTTGAGTGGCAGTGCTATGAGGAGGTAGGGAAGGCAGAACTACATTTTGTCACTAATAATGTTGCACAGGTACAATTACAGCAGCAAAGAACCATTTCATTTTGGGGCCAAAATTACATAGCTAAAAGCCAGATCAGGGTTTGGCTTTATGATGTGAGCTTCCCAGGAAGAAAGCAGGAGCTGAAGAGCAGAGGCTGCATTGAGGAACCAGAGCAAGAGCAGAAACCAACCATTTTGTCACAATCAATACAGGTTTGGGCCACTGAGTCGAAGGAGCAGCTGTGGCTATTGCCTTCCAGCAATAGGTTCCAGCAGCCAGGCTACCCAACACCCAACCCACAGGCATTTGCATGTTGCTAGCATTTCATCATTTCACTTCAAGCTTGGTCCAGCTGGTACTACCTGATTTGGCAAGGTCTTTGCAAGCCGAGGGTGATGTTTTGCCCAATGACAGCTTTAACCATAAGTACCCAAAGCACCATACCAGTATAACCTGAGTGAGAAGGAGCACTTACATCAGCTTAAAGACATCTAAGTACCAAGTTCCTTTGAGGGTGCCAGTACCTGCAGCCTGTCATAAACACAGAGCTAGAGGTCAGCTGTGTATCAGAGCACTCCGAAATCAGTTGGCTTAGCTTAAAACCCCTTTGTCAGCTCCATAAACTAACATGGTGCACAGCTGGGTTGACAGCATATAGCATTTTCACTGCCTCAACATACATAAAGCAGCACTGCTTCTTTGAAGAGAAAAGGTCTAAAAGAAACCATGGCATATCTGAACTAACTTAATAAAACCAAAAATAGCTGTGTTTTGTAAATGGAACATTCAGCCATACTCATGCAAGCCTGGCAAACTAAAAACTCCTGTAGCACACAGTTCCATCTTCTTTTGCAGCCTCCAATGGTATCTGGTTGCCTTGGGGTTTCAGCCTTTCCAATTAACTAACAAGTTTTATCTCCCACTGGTGCAACTGAAAGGTGATTTTGTGATCACAGGAAACATTAATTGCTCTTTTTTTCCTCCTTGCCCTAATTTAAATAACATCCAGTCCCACTCTACCAAAGAGCCAGTGTAAGGAACTTTATGGAGGTCTGTACTTAGCACAAGGAGATTGCAGCAGACAGGTAAGCAATGAAGGAAAATAAGAACCAAGTTCTTCTAATACAACAGCCATGCAAAGGTACTGTTCACTTTATGTGACAACTGCTGTATCTAGATGGTGTAAAATGTTTAAGTGGATTTGACACATAACATTGTGTTAATGATCTCTGGTTTCAGAACTCAGGTGCTGCAGCCCTTTGTGTATATACCCCATCAAAATTGGTAGGACCTAGACAAGCATCTAAAACCACCATGACATCAATATAAAAACACATAGTGGTATTATGAACTATGATTTGAAATGTTATTGTTAGAACAAACAGCTTAAAGCCTGATGTAGCTAAAAACCGAAATCATAACAAACTAAAACAAACAAAAAAAAACCCCAGCTTCAGTTCTCCTTATTTTCCAATGCTATGCTCAACAATATTTCAGCAGCTGCCTCTGGAGAGTCTAAAATATTGTTGCAGGAGTCAGGCACTGCCAAGAGAAGGACACAGAGTACTGAAGGTGCACACTATTTCCCCCATTTCATGAAGAGATCCAGGGCAGCAGCCAAAGGAGTGTTATTTTGGATCCTTCTGTAGCAGCAAGTAAAGAAAGTTCAGCAATGCCCAATGGGACAGGCAGAGGCAGAAAGAATTTGTCCCAGCTGCTCTGGACACTCCTTTCCTACTTTCTGAGGACAGCATGGGGGGTCCCTAATCTACTCTTGCTGCTAATGGCTGGAGATAACAATAGCGGTAGTGCCTTAGGCATTTTTCTATAGGATCTCATCTGCTCCCTTGAGTGGGGACAGAAGATGCACTTCCCTAGGTCCTTGGTCCATTCCCTGGACAAAAGGTTACCTACCATCCCAGTTATCTCAAAAGGACAGCCCTGGGGGAAGTGTGGCTTAACCCTGGAAAAGGCCCTGCTGTGAGAAGACAGGGAAAGTAAGATTAAGGACAAAAGCAGCAGCAAAGCTAGACCACAACTGATTGAAATCTCAGGTTTTACTCATAGTTTACTGAAACTTTCCCCCACTTCCAAATTTTCTCATGACAGAATGAATTGCTCTATCAACAAGTGTAAAAGGAAATTATTAATTTACCACTCCCATCCAAACTGATTAGCAAGACATGCGTAATGAATGAGCTTCCTGTGATTATAGCCAGGCATACCAAGAGGACTCTGGTGTTGGCATTCACGCCACTGGATCAAAAGCTCTGAGGACTGCACAATTATCTGTGCTCATCAGAGACAGCAGCAACTTCTTAGCATGGTGAATGGTAGTCTTTGACCTTGTAGACATTAGTAATCTGGACTAAAAAACAGTGTAAAAAATTCCTGTTCCACACTACACAATGCACTAGACTAATGGGAAAATGCTGGAGTTCTGGATTCCCTCATGCAGACCAGAGCAAGGGGAGCAGTGCCAGCTTGGTCTTCCTTTACAAAATGAGAGGCACAGCTTGCTGGGAGAAACACAACAGGAATCAGAAGCTTCTATCTCTCAAAAAGACAAAATACTGCATTAATTAATGGATGATATCTTGATTTCTTACACAACAAGCCTCACTCGCAGTGAAACGAGAACTCAGCGTAAGCTGGAAGCTGCAATTTCTGACAGCTCCTTCTCTTGTGGTGACATGGTTCCCAGTTGCTGATCTTAACATGTGCCAGGCAAAAATCTGTCCTCCTGCTATCTTTGGCCTCCATGCTATCAAATGCTGACCTTGATTCACAGTTGCTCCGGTCTGAGTTAAGTGGCATCACAGCCAGACAGCAGGGCTTCTCTCCCTATTGCTAACAAGGATGGGAAAACCAGGCTGGAGATCCAAGCAGGGACATGATGGTCACCCTCCACTGTTCTGTCCTTCAGATCAGATGTTGAGCCAAAGCTTCTTCTCTAGCTGCCTTCAAGGTAGAAAATACAAGCTGTCACTGTCGCTCTCAAAAGAATACGAACCTCAGCCTTAGCACACAGGCCAGCATCCCCCTTCTCCCTGGAGGAAAATGGTTTCTGTGTTAAACTTTCACAACTAAACCCGAACCCCAGAGATGTTTGTTTTAGGTTTTGTTACAAAGCTAGAACACAGGCCAAGTTTGGGAAAAAGGAAAAAAAAACCAAACTGGGCAAACTTTCAAGCATATCAAGATCAATTTATGGTTTTGAGTGGAAAACCTACTCAATTTGCTACTTTCACAGAGGTTTGATCTGAAACCAGGCACAATCTGGCAGCTTCAAAGCTGACTTTTGCTTCAGGTTACACTGAAAATCAAACCCAGCACATCCTCCCAAATATCTAAGCCTATAGGGTCCTTGTAAGAAGGAACAACTCACAATTGCCAGTGCCCTAGATATCACATAACTGCACAGCAGTACCTACAGACTGGTGTCACTCCAGTCTCACATGAGCAATGGATCTGCCATCAAAACAATACTGGAATATGTGGTGAGGGTTTTTAGTATAAAATGTGTTATACAATTCACGTTCAAGTCTGTAATTTTTAATTTGTTGGAGTTTTCCCCCCTCCATTTCCTTTAAATGTTTGTTTTGCTTTTAATCTCTTTGCTGCTTTGGTACAGTTGGCTTTTTATCAGATTGCAGACCAAAATTCTGGTGGTCTTGTATCAAAGGTGGTAAGTTGTTGCAGTAATTGAGAACACTGTTGTGGCACTGATAATTCACCAGTTTTACCGAGCAATAAGGTGCATGCCTGACTGCATGCACATACTGCATTATCTCCGAGCTTTCTCTCGCTCTGCCTAATGCTGATACTTGTGGATATGTCAGACCGGCTTTCAAAATACTAAACAAAAATGTCCATTTGGAAAAAGCCATGGCAACTGTGCCATTTCTAGATGGACAGCACAGGAGTCAGTATTTCACAGAGGCAGAAGGAAGGCTGAAGTAAATAATGAACAACCAAAGCCATTATTTAATGATCCTATGCCTGGTTTCTACCATTATTTCACATCGTTAAATGTAACTTCTTGCCTCTCTGTTCCAGCCCTCCATTTTCCAAGTCCTACTTAACACTTTTTAGATCCAGACAGTGAGGGTTCAGGCATCTCTGAGTCTGAGGATACACTCCAGACATGGGAACATTCACAACTCAAAGCTCTAAGGCAGCACATCAGTGTTAGGGCTGTGCAGTCCGTGCCTTATACAGATGTACGTATGTGCTTGAATACACACTGGGAGTAGACTTTCATGGGATTAGCCACTGGGAACACTAAGTGCATGCTTAAGTTTTTGTGGGACTGGCAGGCCTATCTATTAACAAAAGAAACAGATACATAAATACTACTTTGCACATATCCAGTCCCTCATCCTAATTCTTTGTATTTTAATCAGATTAAACTTTGCAGAAACATATTATTTCATGACAAAAACACCATAAGGAACAATCCTTTGTACAGGATATCAAAGAACTATCTTGAGACATGGCTCCAGTTGAGTTGGCATGGAAGAGGTAAAGCATCCCAGCTATGAATCCTCTCCAAGCCAGCAGGAAGCCACAGGGAAGTTTGCTTGCTGGAGCTAGGCTCCTGGAAATGTGCTGCTCTCTGTAGTGGTTTCAACGACTAAAAAACAACAAAAAATATGACAGCAAGTATGATGGGCTTAGCATATGAGTCATCCTCCATGCAGCCTGCTTGCTTTCCTTCAATAGATGCAGGCAAATAATTTCCTAGACCCCTTTTCTCATGTCCCTGCTGAGTTGGAGTTTGCCTCCCAAGCAGCCCGCTCCCAGCGGGAGGATACAGGTGGAGCTGCACATCCTCCTTCAGCTGCAGCTGTTCTGGTCGAGTCACTCCCACCACCAGGCCCCGCAGGTCCCTTGACCTGTTCTCTTCAAAATCTGCTCTTTAAGCCACTTATCATGTCCATTTTCACCTTACTGTGACAAGGAACTGGAGAGAGGCTGTGAGCAGCAAACATCTGCCTGCATGGTCACAGGCACATCTCCCACTGGCCAGGAGAGCCGGATGCTTTGGCTTCCTCCTCCAGGACACCTTGAGCCATGACAGCCACCTCTGGGCAGTCTTCTGAGCTGGGGGACCAGCCAGTGGATTTTGCTTGCAATTCTTCACCTCTACGTGGACAGGAGGTTAAACTGAATTAATGAATAGTCCAGCACTGCCCAGAAATCTGACTAACTCCAGCCCTTTCCAGCCAGAACACAGTTTGTGTTGGTAGTCCTTTATATATCCTTCCCAAATTTACAAGTCTGTGTGATCTTTTCAAGTGCAAATCACCTGAGGTGACTAAGGTTAGGAACAAGTTTCTAGATTTTAATAACAACGGCCAGCTTGTGCATGGAGCTGCCAAGGAGCAAACCAAATTTCTCCCTAATATAATCCCAATGAAAGGAAGGTATTCCAGCAGGGGTAATTCCTACTTCTTCATGCTAGACACATGCCATTTCTTAAAACGAGTTTTCTATTTACATTTTAAGTATCCTCCTCAGAAGACAAGTGAGTCAGGCAGCCACACTGTCTAGTAAGACTGACTGAAAAAATTAAAAGAGAAAACTAGTCCAGCTGAAGCACAGCTGGACAACTTTTCTTGTTCTTATTATTTGATGCCTTTCAGGCTATAAAGAAAGTCTGTGCTCCATTGTTCCAGTGACAGAATAAGGCCTGCTGAGACCCGGACACTTCATTACAAAGCATCTCATGATGCGGCAAACACAGAAGGCCACAGCTGGCCAGCCCTGGGAAAATCAGAAAAAAGGGTTTCTGACTTAAAATGGCTTGAATTCAGAGTGTCTGTCCCCTGCTAGTTAAAGCACAGAGCACTATTTCTTGGTTGGGAAGGAAATGCCTGTCACCTAAGCTTCCAGTTACCCTACATCTGGTTTTAAAGGGCTGTTGCCTCCACAGTGGATATTATGGCTGGAAAGAGAAGCTCTCGGACTTGACTGTCCACTGGACATCACAGTGCAGTGTGGTACCCCTGGACCAGCTCCCACCTGCCCCTGCCTCACAGTGTCAACAAGTCAGGCAAACACTTGAGCTGCAAACCACATTCTGCTTCAGTCGGTTGCTTGGGTTGTTTCTTTCATGCCTATCAGCATCACCTCTCTTATCTGGAGTGAGCACAAGGCATTTTGCTCCTCCATACACCCTGAGCCTGCCTGGAGAGTAAGAAAGCCCACATCTAGAGCAGAGGGGTAGCAGCTCCGACAGCACCTCCCTATCCGTAGCCCTAACAGGGCAAACCCACCAAAGGAGACAGCCCTGCAGATCCCCCACAGGGGATGGAGTGCACAAGAATAAAACTAGCCTCCAACATCCCTGGCATGTCCCAACACATCTGGCTCTCTAGGGCCTCCCAGCAAACTGAGAAAACCCGTGATGCAAGGCTTGTGATGGTGATCTGGCTGATGGAAAATCAGCCCTCCAGCAGCACAGCCACTTAAAAGTGAGCACCATAAAGTTGCATACATTCATGCCCTGTTGCCTCAACTCTTTCCTCACTGCTGCTTCTTCAGTAGCTTTGCTGGGAAATAAGAGAGCGCTGGTCATGCTTTTGACTTCAGCCATACACAGGCCTCTGCCTCAGGTGCTGTTGTAAGCCCTGTCCTGTTCCCTGAACTCTCCCACTCCTCAGGTTACACACCTCCCTTTTGTCGTTTCTGCAGAGGCAATTCCTTCAGCAGGAATTCAATAAGGCAAAAAAAAAAAAAAATCTAGAAAAAAAAAAGACAAACCCAAACCATGCAGTTTTGGAGTTTCCAAAATGAATGAAACATGGCAAACATTTTCAACTGTACCCAAAATGTATGGAGGAAATATACCCATATCTACATTTCTTGAAAGAAATTGTTTGTTTTGAAAATGCCACAGCATTTTATTTCACTGCCTCTTAAACACAACCCTCTGATTTGCTATTCTGAAGTAGCATTTTCCACTCAAAAGAGACCTGAAATAAAAGAAACGGTGAGAAACAAGAGGGGTTACTAACCTCAAAACAAAATGTAACGTGCAAAATGCAATTTGGGCTGACCCAAAACAACACATTGGGGTTTTTTCTCGTTTCCCCCAAGCAAAAACAAGTTTTAAAAAAGTTTAAAAAAAAAGGAAAAATTACTATTTCTTTTGCTTTGATACAATCCAGTTCTTTTTCTCTCCATTTTCCAGCTCAGCCCCTGAATTGAGGCAGCTATTATTTCCCCAGGTCTTTCAGAGGTTATATTCTCTGCTTTGTGCCTTCCTGACATACAGTGAATGGGCAGACATGGAGCAAGCAACAAACTTTGCTCCTTCAGGCCAAACTGAGCCCTCAAATATCCCATTTTTACTCCATCCTTAACTTCTACATAAGAAGTGAGTCAATATTATCCAGGCCATCTGACTTCAGAATTTCAAGAGCTTCTAAAATGCTCAAAGCAGATACTGTCTTCGCCTGAGTGTGTGAAGCAGGCAGAGTAAGGGCAATCTGTTCATATTTAATCTTTCTACCTCTGCCACATTTACTGTGTGGCTTTGGCAAGTTGATTTGCTCCCATGGCTCAGTTTACCTAACTCCAGAGCAGAAATGAGCTTCATCAGCACAGCAAGCTGCTGTGCCTACTCATGGGTGAACCCTCCTGAAAACATCACGTTAGCCACTGCACTGGTGTGGAGCTAAGTTTCCTTCTTTCTACTTCACCGTCTACAGAACTCCTAAAGGATTTAATGGTCTAAACCTGCCTAACCATGTGTCTCTTTTGTGCTGTTACTCTGCTTGCAAGGTGTCCCTGTTTGGACAGGTATTTCCCAAGAAAGGCGGGAGCCTCCCTTGGAATGAGATATGTGAACCCCCCCTTCCCTCCGAATTAATAATATTCTGAAATCAAGGGGCTCTCAGGCAAAAGATAGGGAAATAGGAATAACAGATCTTTACTAAGTATTTGTATGAGGTAAACAGGCAACAACTGTAACAGCGACAACAAACCAGAGAACCCACTGGCAGCCCGGGGCAGCGGTGGCCACGTGGTCCGGCCGGGACCGGGAGAAATGACTTCGAATCTCGGGATCCTCAGGTGAAAAGAGTTCCCAGGACACCTCGGCAGGCGGGGTGGGGGTGCGAGCTGGCGCGGCTGGAACTCGGAGC
>VZRX01011523.1:109630-121122 GCA_013398075.1 Notiomystis cincta | reverse complement strand
TCCCCGCCTTTTTTTTTTTTTTTTTTTTTTTTTTTTTGCATCTTCCTCCATGGGTTTCTGGCAGTTCCTTACAGCCCCACAAGAGACAGCTGTGCTCACTGTACTTGTCTGTGTGTGTGTGTCTGACTTTTCCCCTAACAGGAGATTTGTCTACAAGATAAGCACCAGCTTGCAGAAATCCTGTGTCACCAACCTCAGGGCAGCTTTTCGTAGTGGGGATCCAGTGACATTTTATTCTTCTGGAAGTCTTGCTGACAGACACATCCATGTATTTTGCACCCCTTGAAAATCTGAAGTGAAGATTTGAATGCTTTAGACCGTCTCCACAGACACAGGGGGCTTCACCACTGCTCCGTGGTTTTGCTGTGGCTAAGCTTACTTCCATTTTCACATGGTGGAGGGGAATGTGGTCCCTGTGTTTTGGCCAGGGAATCCTGGACTGAGGTTCTGTGTGCAAGATGTGACCTAAAGACACTGAACACACAAGGATGATCCCTCTGGATGGGATCTCAAGGGAATTTATCCCTTGAGATCTGGGAGAGCAGATCTCCAGAGCAGATAAATGCACTGAAGTTTCAAAGCTTTTAAATGGGTGAAGGCTCTGAAGAGAGAAAGGAGAAGTGAAGGGAGGATGAGCTGGGGAGGGTGATGAGGTAGGTGAGGCACAAGTCTCCTGCAGGGGAGACTCCTGTCTTCTTGACATGGAAGAAGATCAGATCACTGCAGATGAAAAAGGGCTTGCTGGGAGGAAAAAAACTGGGACAAAACAATATCCCAAAGATGCTTGTTAGGACTTCAGAATGGACCTGGGCCTTGGACATCTGGTTGTCCTGAGTCAGAAAGAAGTAGGGTGCAGAGTCCCTGTGGTTTTAGAAGAGTTCATGGGCACCTAAGAGCAGGCAGCCACATTTCAGCCTTTCCAAAGGAGTCACCTTAGTGTCTGGAATTGCAGCTTTCTCCTTAATATCACAGCAAAACTTCCCAAGACTGACTCCTAAATACTGATAACAAAGACACACAAATACGCATAAGAAAACAAAGAAAACAAAGCCAGGCTCTCCTTTTCCTGAAGCTGCTATGGCACTACATATGAGACAAGGCTTTTCCAATTCCGCTCCAACTGAACGGAGATACACATGCATTTCTTTTCCTAGTTTAGAAAAGCAAAATGTATTTTTTTGGCTTTTGTTTCAAAAATCACTATGCTGTGACATTTTTCAGCAAAATGTTTCAATTAGGGTTCTATTGTTCTTTCTTTAATTTTTTTCCAACTAAGATGGATTTAGCATCTTGTTCCACAGACTCAGAAAGAGAGTAAATCAGAATTTCTAGGAAACTGGGAAGTCTCAAGTAGGAATACCTGAGTACAAAGCAAAGACGTAAGACTGGGGACATGGAAGTAAAAACAACATTTCCTTTGGGAGGAGAAGCTCTTGTATTCATGGCTTCAGTTTAAACAGAAATGTCTTCTCTCAGCAATTTTGCATTGCTGGCAACCTGGGAGATGTAGAGCAACTAAAAGAGGGAAATCCCTAGGACTTGATGACAACATTAAGGAATTCCAGAGAACCTCCTACAGGAAACAAAAGTCAAAAAATGAAAAGGAAAGAGGCCAACAACACCTTCCAGTTAAAAATTCCCTGTAAGCCATTATTTTACAGACAAAAATGTCAAGGGAGACAGTGTCTTCTGGTGGCAAATATTCCCATATTTCCTCTTCCTTGTGAGCTTGGCTAGGACATTTGTGTCGAGCCCAGCAAACCCACAGGAGGCTGAAAAACATTTACTGCAATGTCTAAACACAAGAGAGCCTTGAGCCTCCAGAGTTAGCCCAGGATACTCTCCAACCACAGCACTCCAGGAAAGGGATTGCCAGCATCTGAGACCTGAAAGAGATTGCAAAAATATCTTTCCCCTGAACATTTATAAGTGAAACTGACATTGAATAGAGGCAGGAAAGGAAGTCTCACCCAGGCTGAAGTTTGGGGGTTCCCTCTGTATACCTGCAAGCTAATGAAGCTGATGGCTCTCTGAAGCTACTGTGGTTCCTGGGCGCCACGGATGTGGAGAAAGAATTTGGCATTAAACCCATGACCCCCAAAAGGAGATCTCTGGTTCTGCAGGGGTGCACAGTTTGTGGCAAGATTTCCATAGCTGCAGGGAGCGAAGTTAAAGACCAGCTGCTAGTCTCACCATGGCATACACCTCCAAAACAAAGGTGTGGTAGTCTTACTCCTGGTGTATACCAACATACCAGAGAGGAAAAAAAAATCTCCAATAGCCTTAATTAGGAGAAAGACATCCGGAGCTAATCAAATAATTCTTTGTGCAAGGCATGACCAGTCCTTCCCAGCCTGCAAACCACTATGCAAAATTTTCATGCCATGGGGAGCCACCAGATCCTGATCCCTGAGCCTGAATAACATGTGGAGGAGGAGTCGGGAGACAGAAAGTGAGAGCTGCCCATCCCTGAGTTCTGCATCTCCCTGGGTCACACTGGGTGTTGGACCACAGGGGTTCCTGCACAGGCTCACTTCCACCAGGCAGTCAGCCACCCCTGATCCAGCACTGGGCACAATTTCACAGTCACACACATCGCCAAGCATCTCTAATTCAGTGGGAATTAGAGGCTTTAAGATCTGACTTCCATGATTCAGAAGCTTACAATTTTGTGGGACATGGGTGCGCTTCCCTCACGTGGGACATCTGAAAGGCCAAGGTTTGCTCATCTTCAAAATTACATGCAGTGTTTGCATATCTTTCATGTTGCAGTGCAATTTCCAGGATGAATGCATGTGCTGCAACCCTTTATGGTAAATGTGTTTTAATTTAGGCCTCTGTGATGTAAGATCCTGAAAAGTGCATTTAAAATTGAAAAGGTAGCTGGTCTTCAACACTAAAGGCACAAATATGATACCACAAAACATCTTCTGAAGGGTGTGCCTTCTTCAAACACACCTTCATTAGAAAGATTAAAATTTAGAAGAGAGACGGCACATGTCTTACAGTCATTATTGAAAAAACAAAACCAAAAAAAGTCATTGGAAGCATTATAACTACGAATCTAAGTTTAGTTCTTTATCCAAGTTGCAAGTTGGTGCAAGTGCAAAGGAAAAGGCTCTTGTTTAGGCAGCAAGTATTTGTAGGTTAAAACACTACTTTAAAGGGTGAAAAACATGTTTCATCTGTAGAGAGTTATTTTTGAACTTGGAAATCAGGGCATAAAGGATTTTCCTAGGGTGGAAATGCATACTGGAGCACTTTTACTCAGGCCACACAAGGCAAATGACTACAATCATGTTCAGTTTGATGGGGCACCTTTTAATCCATGATGATATAAACTATAAGAAGAGAATTAGTGGTGTACTATTTAAGGCTTGAAGCATTTAACTTTGCTCCAAAATTCTTCTAAGTTTGAAGTAATTCTGGTATGTCTCACAAATATGTTAGAATTTATTTCTGCCCTTTCCAACAGTAAATTACAGAGGAATGGAGAGTCTCAGGTGATTTATACACCACTCACAGCCAAGTAACTAGACACAAACAAGCACAGGGAATTAAACTCAAGTGGATGTTGTCTTCCTGTCTTAAATGATTAAATACTCCTGAGTTCAAGTCCTCTTCCTAACACCCAGGTATCTCCTTGGGCTATAGTTCCTATGCTGTAATGGCAGACCAACACTCTCCTCCACCACTACAAATGACTGTGAAGGATACAAATGAAAATTAGCATATAAGATCAGACGTGGTTACACAGATACTCTAACTAAATCAAAAGTCACAACATATAATTTATTATATTTTAAAAGTTTTTCTTCAAGATCTCATGTTTCTCAGTGATTATCTCTACCCCAATACTTGAAAAATCAATATAAGAAAATACTGTAGAATGAAGCGCCATTGTTAAAAGGCCAAACCCCCTTTTGGGGTAGTTGTGTGCAGCAAAGTTACTGCAGAGCTTCCACAGCTTCCTGCAATAGGAGATGTTATGATCAAAGAAAACTCTGGCTGTGATTTTGGTGACAGCTAAATGGTAGTGGTACAAAGTCCTTACCACTGTTTTTATTCTTTAGAAAGCACAGGGCAACAGGCTCTGGTGACCTTTCTCAAAAGGTGCCTTGCTCATCCTGTTACTAGGGTAGGTCCATCTGCATAGGGCTTAGAATTGACCTTGACACAGGAAAGTGCAAATCACCTCTGCTTTCCGCCCTCTCAGGATTTTAAAGAAGATAGCCATCCCTCTTTCTTTCAAGAAAACAAAGATTTGTTTTCTTGACAAAGTCCTGCTTTGCCTACAAGCCAGAGAGAGGCCAAAATTCAGATTGCCATCTCACAAGACTTTGATCAAGTCTTGTGGGAGAGCTTTCACATTTGTTACTTTCTTAGACTGAAAAACATCAAAGTGAAGACCCAAATCTCTTCAGAGCAGAGCAGGAACCAATTTATAGGAAGTGTTTCAATGTCACAGCTATCCGGAGCATTTTACGCGGTAACAATTTAAATACTGGTAGTGTGGCAATGTCTTTGGCACAAGGAGAAGCAGTTATGTGCAAGGTATTGCATCCAGACCATGTGGTTATAGAGCAGTTCGTTCACCCCTTGATGAGTTTTGGACTACAGCTCCCATTGTGTAGAAAGAACAGATCAGGTGGGAGAGAAGCAGAACACAAAAAATAAAGGAAGAGCCCAGACTGATATGTTTGATGTGATATGTTTGATGAAGACAAAGCTGATGGCATTTTAAAAATACCATCATTCACCAAAACATCATCTTCATAAGCTCTCTAGCTCCCTGTTAGTTTTTTTTTTTAAAATGGTGACAAAATGCAGAGATTCATGTCCACACTGAAGACATGTGGCTCTGAAGACATGGTTGGAGCATACATGTGTGTTCTCCAGTGCATGAAATCAGGAGGCAGGAATTTACCAGAAGTCACTGAAAGTCCATAATGGCTCTTTAAAGTAAAATATCTCTTCTGGATCATCTGATCCTTCTGACTTTGCCTTCAGTGGCGCTGAATCAGGCAGTTATCATCAGTGCCATGTAACTCCTCCCCTTCAAACCATCCCTCCAGCTATACTTTGTAAAGATTCAGTCAAATAATTATCATGTGCAAAAGTATATGCAGGAGGGGATGAAATTCTCTTCCTAAACATAGCTTACAGCAGATCCATTTAAGTGTAAATGCTGGGGTTTTTAGACGTAAGGAGAAAAACAGAATCAAAGGCAAATGTTTACCTGCCATGGATATGGAGGTTTCCTTCATAGTCTCTTCAACTGAAGTCAAGTACTCCTGGTTAGGGAAGTGAAGCTTATTTTTCAGAATGTCATCCATTTGCTATTTTCTAAATAATTCTTCTTGGTCACACTAAACCTTAAATTAACCCCCACTCCTACCTGCTTGCAATTTTAGCATGATGGCATTAACTGCAGAAGGAACAAAAAAGCTGCCACTTCAGCATGCCCCATATCTTGAATTGTTTTTACTTTCAGCTTTTAAGGTCAGAACAAACATCCAGCAATAAGCAGCCCTTTTTTTTCCCTCTAAGAAACTGGAGAGTCTACTGTCTAAAACAAGGGAGTTCTGTGAGCAGGATCAAGCTTGTGCTTTTGGTCTTGTACGTGTGAAGCTCTCATAACCTGGGCTTGCATTTCTGGGCTTTGTTAAGCCTGGCAGCAAACACTGCTGGGGAAGCTGCTGGCAGTGAGCACCTGGAAGGCCTTGCAACCAGTACCTGCAAATAGCAGCTTCTGTTAACAACCACACACAGAGTAGAGCTGTGAGTCTTCATTCCCTTCTAGATGGAGCTGGGATCCATACTGGAGTATACATACAGTCCCCAAAGGTTTTTGTGTGGAGTGACTAATTACTTTTCTCCTTAGAACTGGGCAGGGAAGCATAATACGCATGTGATTACCAGAACATAAAAGGACCATTTTCCATGAGAATCCTTGGGAACGTCTTGGAGGGTGGCTGTCTAAGGAGGTGTTCTCTGCAGGACCATTAAACTCTCCTCCCAGCTTCTTCATCATGTGCTGCAACTTATCCCAAAGCTATTCAGTGGTGCATGGGGTTAACCATGAGCCTTCTCTAGCTGTAACTCTCTACCTCTGAGTCCTTCCAGAACACTCATAAGCCATGTGCTATATTTGCCTAGCTGGAGTTGTAATGAGGATGTTGACACAAGGGAAAATATCTGCCTGGAGAAGAGGGTGAACTGGCACCCTTTGAAAATAATATGGCCAAGCATCTGCAAAGGACTGAGTGGGTCAGTGTCACTGAGCAGCCCTGAAGCCAAGGGCTGGGTAAATGAGGATACAGGCAGGGTACATACAACTCATTTCCCCCGTGTACCATATACCATTAAACATCTGACATAGCCATGTCATCATTTCCATATTTCAAAAGCCTAATTTAACTCCAGAAGCCTTTCCTGATTGATACCTGTGCGGGGGTTTCTCCCACAGCTGGGTCTAGACTGGGCAAACCTGCAATTATAACCTCTCAGACACTGAACAGGACCCTGTACTCACAGCAAGACTCCAGGTGAGAAAAGGAGGTCAAGCCACAAAAACTGGTTTTGCCAAAGTAGTCAGTCAATTGTTCATCATGTCACCTGCTGAGGCTGATCAAAGACGTTTGCAATAAAGGGGACGTGGGTGTTCAGACGGGATGGTCTCACAATAGCTGTGAGAGAAAGGGAGGAACACCAAGTGAAGTTTGGCTACCAGAAGGCAACTTTCTGAAATACAAAGGTTCAAACCTACTTCAAATAACCCCCAAGGAGGAAAAGGTGTGCACAAATCCAGCATTTTTCCAAGATCCATCCACTTTTGTGCTCCCTGAAGTAATACCAGATTATTTTGTATCTGTTTGTTCAGTTCCCATGAGGCCCTGGAAACAGCTGTATCAAAAATGCAGAAACCTCTCAAGGGTGGAAAGGCATCTTGAGAAAAGAGCAGCCCTTCCCTCATGCCAAAATAAGCCTGGCTTTAGGACTAATCCTGAGTTCCTGCACACTTATTTTTCAATTTGATGGGCCAGGGCATGCTGAGTCGGGAATGCACAGAAGCAAAGCACTGCTGCAGAACTGGCAGCAGTAAGTGAAGGTTTTGTAGCAGTTTTTTCTTCCGAGAATTCAGCATAAAAAGGTATGCAAAAAGTTCAAGAAGCAGCTGTGCACCCATCTTTTGCTGAGTCCATGCCAGGGACTTGACTCTAGTGGGACTCACAAAACCATCATCCTACACCACTACTTGTGAAGGAATCGCCCCCACCAACACTGCTGTCTCACTAAACCTGCTAATGCCACCCTCTCAGCAGGGTGGAATTTGGGGGTGGGAAGGCTGAAGTGTTGAAGTCAAGATTAGAGCATTTTCCTGCTATCTGCACCACAAAGACAATGTGTCATGTGGTTGTGAGACTACAATTTAGGTTTGTTATCATCCCTTTATATCAAAAGGAAGTTATGCACACAAAGGAAACACCAAACCACCATGTCAGGGGGGCTATAAATCACTTGCTGCTGAATATTAAGAGGGCAACAGAGTGCCCAGTAGGAAAGCAAGACTTTTGGAAATACTGCTTTTCCTTACCATCTCCCCATTTCAATAAATTTCGTTTCTATTTTGAGAGAGGATGAAGGAGAGCACAAGGTTTGATGAACACAGCTACGAATGACACCAGATTTGTCCCAAAGGTATGACTCATGCCTGACTGTGTGCACTGGTCAATGCCTTCCCAGCCATCAGCACATTCATTGCTGTTGCACAAGTCGATCCTATGGTGTCCAGAAAAGCCATACAGGCAACAGTGCAATGTTGCCACTTTCTGTCCTAGTAAAATACAGGTTTACAAAAACCAAACAATGGCAAAGTGGGAGAGTCAGCCCACCTAGCAGCAAGGGTCCTTTCTGCTTGCCTGTTCTGGTCTTCCTAGCCTCCAAATGGATATCCTGTGAAGACTGCAAGGAGCTCTCCATATGCTTTTTCCCTGATAGGTGCCCAAAATCATCCTGACGATTCTCCAAACCACATGCTGAAATCCCAGTCCTGCTGAAAAAACCCTTAGTATTTCCAAACTCTGTGACATTCCAAAAAGTGTCAGCCCTGAAAGACTTTACTCTGATTGCAAATGTTGCAGATTGTTTCTGTAGCTCTTAAATTCTGAGCAATTATGATGGGGCAAAACACAGATATAATCATTGCTTTTAAAATATGATTGCTGCTTGAAAAAATTATTGGGGAGTGGGATAATTGTCTGGAGGATGGCATGATTCAGGACGGCTGATTTCTACTCCTCACTCATTCAAAGTCACCAAGTGAGTCACTGGAAAAAACATTGAATTCAGCACAGTCAACAGGGTACCAACATTCATGTTTAGGTTCTTAAATCAACAGTGTGGAAGATTTCAGCTCAAAGGCTGAAAGGTTTTAGAAGTGAAAGCAAGTGAAGGCAGGAGGCTATGTTGCAAGCCTGCAGTAAATGCCATCCTAAACTCTGACACTTCAAATTCCAGTGGTTCTCACCCTAAATAAGTGCTAGCTAAAGGTGTAACAGCACTCAGGGAAGTTTATTCCAAACCAAGCAGAAACAAGGTTCTCTGCAACAGCTAGAGTATTGCTCTGCAAAATAAATGCATCTTTTGAATATAAAACACAGGACAGTCATAGCAGGCAAATCGTTAGTATGCAGGAGCCACTGCCTAGAAGCTCTGCCACCAAAGGCTAATTAATTCTAGGTACTGTAATGATCGCATCACAGGGAAGCGCTATTCTGTGTCTGAGCAGAAGCTCTGTGTACAAACAACACAACACACAAACAGAAATCACACCTCTGAGAGAGAGCCTTTTCATTCAGATAAGTCAGTCAGCTCGAACAAGCTACTTACAAGAATGGGCACAGTAACCTGAATATTAGGAAAATAAAATTCAATACTTCAGTGAAAGTAAAAGTAATAGGGTTGTACAGTGAGTGAGAGAAATCATTAAGAGAATAAATCACTTAACAGCTTGCAAATTGGCAGGACAGTGAAAGCAGAGATCAAATAAGAGATCTTGCAAATCCACAGGAAATGACTCAAGAAGATAGATCAAGTAAAACTTCAGCTTCCAAGCCTCAGACACATTTGCTTCTCACCATCAGGGTAAATATGCATACACACAACATAGGCACATAAAAATACATCCAGATCACACAGACAAGCTCTCAAGTATTAATCAGACAGTGATTAATACCCAGTCCTCCTCAGAGGTATAACCATTATAATGGCCTTTTAATTACATGATTGTGCCCTGGGTTTTTCACATGGCTATAGCTCTTCCCATATTCTGCCTCTGTAGTAACCAACTGCTAAATGCCATGATCCCCAATTCAGGCACATCCATGTTGCTGCTAATCATAGAAATTTTTGGCATGAAAGATTTTGAGGATGTTAGAAAACTGTGCAATCTCAGCATCCTTTGGGGGAAAAAAAAGACATAGGATGGGTGGAAATGTGTCAAATCATTACATCAGGTTCTTTTACTGTACAGCAGCTGAAGACATTCCTGCCATTTCCTTGCTCCCAATCGCTTACTCCTGCCCTGACACTTCCTTTTGCTGCCAGCTCAGCTTTGCCAAGATGTTTATCATGCCATTCTGCAAGCTGGATCCTTGAATAACTTTCAAAAAGAAAGAGGTATTGGGGGGTATTATAAGCTGGGACCATTTAGCAGATCCAGCAGTGTCTGAGGGATGCATTAGCATAGCCGAGGGGGTGACAAACTGTACTGCAAAGAAATGGGTGGGAAGGGGTTGGGGGGATAGGCAGCATTGCCACCCAAAAGAGCATCCACAATCTGCCAAAGGGAGGGCAGCAGGCTTGCACATCACACATTATCTGGTGTTATGGCCAAACCTCTAGTAATGACAGAAGCATTACTATAATATTGTGCCACAAAGCTGCAGATTCTGGTACCACCTCTGAAGGACATGCTGCTTCTCTCTGGGGAGAAGACCTCAAAGCTTTCATCTGCTCTTGCCTCCATCTCATTACGAGCAATCCACAGATTTGTCTCCAAGTTTCCATTTCCGTTCCTGAAAAGAAAATTTGCAGCACTTAGAAACTGAAACCCAGCAGAGCAGAAACACAATTTCCACACCAAAATCTGAAGACCCCTTCAAGACTAAATCCAATAGAGTAGACTTGAAAGTCAAATCACTATATGACTCCCTTAGGAACTGCAGCTGTCTCAAGACTGAATATCCCTATGCAGTGAGAGCAGAGGTGGCACATCTCCCTACCTGCAGCGAGAAAGGGATGCTGCAGTGGAGGGGCCTGCAAAAGCTGGAGGGCAAGGTGATGTGCTTAGGTGGTACAGACACATTTCTTCTCCCAGGATTGCCAGATCACAGAGGACCTGATGGAGGAAGCAAAACCAAAACTCACCGCTGGTTAGTCAACTTCATGGGCCAAACTATCTTTTCTATAGTCAGCTCCTGTTACCCCTCCTCTGTGGACCAAGCAAGTCCTGAGGGCAGATGTCATGGTGTAGCTATGAACACAACCCAGCTTGGGAGAGTGTTTACAGTTATGGCACTATTTATTGCAGCAAAAAGCATTTGAACTGACCAACAAGAAAAGCTGTACGATATTACCAGTTTGCCAACATACACCCTTACAGCAATTCTGGATGTGGCTCTAACGGGCAATTTGAGCTCTCGAAGAGGGCAAGGTGGGGTGGGAAGAACACAAGGGTGGTGAGAAAACAGAATCTGAACCTCAGGACGTGCTGCTGCGGGGGCAACATTGGCTGGGCTTCCCTGGGCTTCTTCTGCTGACCAGCTGTCAGACTACTCAACTGCACACAAGGCATGACAGTACAGAAATGTTTCTTATGGATCTCATCAGCCACGATGAGGAGCTACACTGAGCCAGGCTGTCCTGGGCCAAACCAAACCAAGTTGAGCCAGGCTCAGCTGAACTCAGCCAGGCTGGAAGAAGTCAGGTGGAGGTGAGCCAAGATGTCCAGAGAAGGGCAACAAAGTTGATGAAGGGTCTGGAGCACAAGTCTCATGAGGAGTGGCTGAGCGAGCTGGGGTTGTTTAGCCTGATTAAAGGGGGCTCAGGGGTGACCTTATCACTCTTTATAGCTATGTGAAAGGAGCTTGTGGCCAGGCCTCTTCTCCAAGTCAACAAGTGACAGGACAAGAAGACACACTCTTACGGTGCACCAGGAGAGGTTTACGTTGTGGAATTTCTTCACAGAATGGGTCATTAGACACTGGAATGGTCTGCCAGGGAGGTGGTGGAGTCACTGTCCCTGGAGGTGTTTAAGTAAAGACTGGATCTGGCACTCAGTGCCATGACTGGACTGACACAGCGGTGTTCAGTCATAGGTTGAACTCGATGATCTCAGAGGTGTTTTCCACCCTAATCGATTCTGTGATTTTGAGCGCAGCCTTGCAGGGCTGAGCCAGGTCTTGCTGGGTCTAGCCTTGCAGGGCTGA
>VZRX01011523.1:48831-108819 GCA_013398075.1 Notiomystis cincta | reverse complement strand
GTGAGTGGTGCGCACCCCTGCCCCGCAGCCCCTGGGCCTGGGGGGGTCGGGAAGCGGAGATGGGGGGACACACGACGTCGCGGATCCTCGCCCCGGCCGCCGCCGTTTTGTGAATAGGAGGGCGGCCGCCGCCGCCGTCACATGACGCCGCATTCATAAGCCCGGTCACCGGCTGGCCTCCCCATTCACCGTCAACCCCTGCCGCCCACCCTCGCTCCACCAGCCCTCCTGCCACCTCCCCGCTAATAAAACCCCCGAGAGACCGCACCGAGGCTTTCAAAATGCCCGACGGTGCCCTTTTCCCTTTTTAAACGCTTTCTTCCCCAAAAGAAAACCTAAAGCTACTGCAGCGGAATGGCAGGAAGGGCTCTTTCACGCTGTGCTGGTCCAAGGGCTGTTCCTGGCTATCTCCTTGACAGTCAAGAGGAATGACTCACTGGCGTGCAGGACTGGGTTGGTGCCAAGCGCCATAGGATGTACCGTGCATTAAAACGACTCCTTGCAGGGCTTGTAGCGTCAAAATTGTGCACCTTTTTGGCTCGGCTTTGAGGTCCGAAAAAATCATAATTGGTGGCATGTGCCACACTTGCGCCTTCATCGTGGTAAACTTATTTCAGGGCGATTTACTGGAGAAATGAGTGGCGAAGGAAATGGCTTCTGCCCCAATGTGTTGAGAGGAATTGTTATTTTGGTAGCTTTTAATGAAGAGACTATAAATACTCTATAGTATAAATACTGACTATAAATTCAGTAGCTTCTGAAATTGTGGTTATTTTGAAGTTGATAAGGTTCTTGCCAAAAAACCACAACAACAAAAAAAAAAAAAACCAAGCAAAAATCCCAAACAAGAAAACCACCAAAAAAGAAGTAGTTGATATTCTCACTTGCAGATTGCCATAACTTAACAGGCTGGAAAAATATGGCCAGCTCATTGCCAATAAAAACCTTCTAGTTCTTCATTTGGTTTGATTTTTCTTTTTAACTTTGTCGTTTGGACAAGAGGAAGAGAAGTGCGTCCCTGTCTCTGGATTTGAGAATATGGGGCCAAACCTAACCCAATTCAGTGGACAAAAATCTGGCACTCACCAGCCTTCATCTTGAAAACAAAATTGTATTTTCCTGCAGGGCTCAGTGCAGAGGTGAGTGTTGGTGTAAAACACCAAGCGCTTGGCTCTGATGGTTAGCTTTTAGTTAGGATTTTTTTCCCTAATTGTAGGGTGCAGTTTGTTTTGGAGTGAATTCTTCTTCCACGTGCTGCTGCACTGCCATGCTGACAGAGGCTTCAGCTAATGGTTTTCTTGTGTGTGGAAGCCCTTGGGTCATGCCACCTCTCCTGGGCTCACCTGTCAAGCTAGCTTTGGTCCCTTAGAGGTGGGGAATGCTGGTGACCACAGGGAGCTGGTACCCAATCCATTCCCAGGCCACTGATAGCTTTTGTGTTGGGGTCTGGATGTGTTAACTTTCAGGGTCAGTGATGCCTCGTGGTCCTTACCTCAGTGCACATCTCAAGTGGCTCTTCTGGACGCCGTGGTTGGGCTTGTCAGAATTTAGTGCAGGCCTTGGCTTTGTAGGGCACGACGAGGTGTTTTAGGTAAGCCATGGTTTCCTCTGTAAGCTCCTCGCTTCCAGCCTTGCATTGATTGATAGTGTTGCTGAAGTCGGTGACTCATGGATTGTTTTTTCATTTCAGGGGTGGGTGAAGTGATTTGATTTTTTTTTTTCTCCAATATATACGGTGTTAAAAGAAATAAGGACAGGCTCTCCTGATAAGTTTTCTCAAGCTGTCAGAACAATGGTAGTATAGCGTGCTATTTGCCCTAGATATCTGGCTTTAATTTGCATAGCTATTCTTGTTTCACTGAGTGCACTGTGAGCAAATGTTAACAGCCAGATTACAAAAAAAAGATCACTGTCAGGATGCCTTTTAAAATAACTCTCTTCAAGTAAATAACAAGGATTTCCCCCTGGCCTCCCCCCCTTTTTTTTGCAGTAGTTTCTTGAGAACAGCTCAGTTAGACTTTGAGTTTTGAGGTAATTTGTAAAACCAAGGAGGAAAACAAGCAGGGCTTAGGAAGCTGGAAACTCATCGGTCCCTTCAGAACTGCACCGTTTCAGATTGATACTTAAAGGTCAATTTGTCATTGCCAAGAGGGCACCTCTTTCTGTATCTTAGCCTTTATTTCTGCTTCCCCCCTTCCCGCTAGCTTAGCCCGTGCTGCCTCGCACGTTGCAGGGGGGGAATGGGGAAGCCAGGTAATAAATCAGAGGCTCGAAGCTGCGGTGCTGGACCTAAGCGGTGGGGGGATTTCGGGCAGCGCTGCCTGCACCCAGAAGCTGGGCGGCTGTGGGCGACCCTCTCCGAAACCACCCCAAGATGGGCTGCCCGTGGCTTTTCCGCCTGTGAGGAGGAGAATGGAGCTGAATCCTTAAAGTGATTCAGTTATGCCTGGAGGCTGCCGCCTGCTCGTTCCGATGCATGGTTCCAAGAAAGTCACAGGAAGTAATTAAATGGAAAAGGTCAGAGAACGAGGAAGTGTTGGTCCGCAGCCTTTCGCTGCTTGGGATGGAGCTGCGATGCCCTGGCCGAGCTGTGTTCCAGAAGTGTCTCAGCCTCTCCAACGCATGCTTGATTTATTCCAGTGAGCTGGGAGCACTCCTGCCAGGTGTTTGCAAGTGGGACTGGTCCCCGGGAGGTTCTTAACGAGCCGGGTTAAGTGGCATATGTGTAGGACTGCTGTGGTGATGTCCGGGACAGCAAAATCTGGTGTGAGTTCATACTGGTGTATTTTTCCAGTCTAAGGAAAGAAAATTAGACTTAATTTGCTCTTGCTGGTTCTTTTGGCAGTCCTGAAATCTTACTTCCCTCCACCTCTGAGGAGACACCGGTGATGTTTGCTCTGAATACTGAGTCCATCAATATTGCAGTTTGCCCTTTGTGCTGAAAAAAATTATTTCCCCCCCCCTTAATTTTCTCTATATTTTTGCCCCATTCTGATGATTTTTCTGTAGATATCAAGGGCGGTTCATTCACCTAAATTATTTTGCTGCAAGTTTCAGCCAGGGAGGAAGGCATGGGACGCACTGTGTTATGACATTATCGCTCGCAAATAGGACAGGAAATGAAGGATTGCCAAAATATAACTGTTTCTTTCTTGCCTTGAAAACATGCCTGTTTAAAATATGACATGTAAGTAGTTGCTTTGTTTGGTCTCTGGGAGAAGTTGTTGTTTATAAGGGAATAATAGATCTGTCAGATGAAGAAGAGGAAAGAAAGAAGGAATTTACCCTTTCTGCTCTTTCTGCTTCTGTTTTGGAAATGCCTTGAAAAGAAGTTGTAGGTGGAAGATGTATGGAGAGGGTGTTCAGTCAGACAACTGGAAGGGAAATCTATGGGAAGAGGGTTGCCACAAGTGGAAGGGAGCTGCATTTTCAATTTATCAGCACATTAGACTATACTATGGCCCCGTGCAGTTCATGGATAACCCAGATTTGGCACTGTAAAGGTGAAACCAAACCAACCTGCTTTTGGGCCAGAAAGTGAGATTTTTTTGGTGCAGCTTCCTTCCTTGTGCAGCACAGTGGGACAATGGTGGTGGGATGGTGTTTGAGTGCGGCGCAGATGCTGCACCAGCAATGGAATCATCTTTGACCTGTTTTTTATCTCACTGAGGCACACCCTGGAGCGTGGGTTAAAAGGTAGGTTTTATTTACCTGTTTAATTAAATCCTCAGGCTGTAAACAAAAGTGTGTTGTGTGGCAAGGTTCGCTCTTAACATGGGCTTGGATTGCTGTTAGCTGGATTTAAACCACAAAATTGTTTCCTGTCGGCCACCAAATTGCAGGGAGATGATGGTAGTTGTCCTCCTTCTTCTGGACCAGACTGGAAAATAGGAGCTCAGGAATGAGACACAACTTGACTATTGGTTTCAACTCCTCCTTTTTCTTTCTTACGTGTTCTGGCATGCTTGAGGAATCAATAAATTCAGTTTCCTTCCCTCCAGCAGAATGGACATAGGAACTACTCCCTACAACAAAATCATTGAAAAATGTGGCTTTTTTGTTTTTCCTTTTTCTGTCCCTTTTTAACAGCACAAGATGATCTTTCTTGCAAGAGCTGTGCAGGGGTGGCAAGGGCACAGAGGTCAGTGAAACTAAAAGTACAGCTCTGGAGACTGTGTTTTTGATATACACCCTGTTTGCTAAGTGGAGCATTTGATTTTTGGAGGACTTAGGCTTCTAAAGCAGTGTAGAATTTTAAAAAGAAGTAAAATAGAAAAGGTCACTTGGCTAAAAACGGCACAGATAGACTGTGGAGTTGATTGACAGGAGATAGGAACTGAAGCAGGTCCCCATTTCTGTAGACTACCAAAAGCAAGCAAGAAGCTGTTGTCACATCAATCCCAGCACTGGAAAGAGAGGTGTGCTCCAAGTCTGGCAGCAAGCAGGGCAGCATCTCCCAGCATCTTGCTTGCATTGGCCATTTCTTTCCACTTTGGCCATGGATAAACTCAGCTGATGGTTTCTAATGATGTCTTTTTTGTTTGTTTCTTTTCTTATCTATTGGTTTTCTGCCAAGATCTTCTGAGTTTTCCTTCCTTCCCATTTTTCTACCCACGTCCACCCCTTTGCTTGTCAAATTTCCTTTAATCATTTATTTTTCTGGTGCTTGCTCAGTAAACCTGTAAACCTGACCCCTCTCAAGCTGCAGAGAAATGCAGCTGGGCTGTGCTGGCTGCCTTGTCTTTGTGTCTGACCCTCACCTTGGCTTTTGCATTGGCTCTTGGGAGCAAAGGCTGGGTTTGCCCATGTGGTTTCTCAGGATTTGGTTCCTTGCAAGGCAGCAAAAACCATCTGCTGGCCCCCACTGCTGGATGGGTGGAGAGCACAGGGCTGTCAGGATGGAGCTGGGATGAGGGGCAAGCCCTGCTGATGCAGCAAGAATAGCAAAGCAGTGTACTAATGTTGCACTTCTGGCCATCAGCACAGCAGTTTTGGGAGGTTTATCACCATCAGTCTTGGTACCCACAAATGCTCCCAACCTCTTTTTCTGCGCCAGCTTGATGTCAGACAAATGTTGTGTGGGCAAGTGGACATCATCGCAAAGTCCAGGAGGATGTCTTTGTTCCATCTCATTTTCTGTCTCCATTTTCTTTTCTCCACGTTCTTGAGGATATTCTTTTGCTTCTTGACTGTTTTGTTTCTATTCCTTCATGTGTCACACTTGTCTGGAAGTAGGACTTCTAGGACTCATGCTGCAGCCAAACCCTCATGGCAGTATTTTCTCCTCACATCAGGGGAGAGTGATCCCTATACCGTGTAGCCAGTGGAGTAGAACTCTGTCCACCCCATACAGTAGAAGTAGATGCTTCACCTTAAAGTAAGGTATTATCAAAAGCACTATCACAAAGTCTGCTTTCAAGACTGTTGGAGACCTTTCTGCCAACAGCCAGCAGGTTCTGCCTTTTGCAGTAGGTCTAAACTGAGATTTAACCCAAATTACTGTTTTTGTCTAGTGTGCTTGTTCTTACAGTCTTTGAATAACTTAATTCTTTGACTTCCTTTGCTTGCAACTTGCACTTCAAGGACTATGTTCTGGGTGTTTGTTGTGTTCCTGCCCCCCTCCCTTTGTTCTCAGCTCCTACGTATAATCAGAGGAGAGATCTTGAGTCTATCAGCTGAGTATTGCTGATGGCTATTCCAGCTAGGACGGAAACTTCTTACTGGCAGGTGTGAGGAGGAGGGTTTACAGGACTTTATAACAACAAAAGTTGATTTCTCCATCTGTGATGTTTTCAAAAGTGGGATTGCAGAGTTACCCAAAGTGCTTGGGCTTTGATAGCAATGCCTGGCAAGGAGAAAACAGTTTCATGACTTGAAGACTGCAGTGGTGATGGAGCTCATTCCTTGCTAGCTGGAGCTTTTTGTCCGAGGTACTACAGAAACAAGGCAAAATGCAAGCCAAAAATAGTGTCTTCAGTGAAATACTCAAAGAATAAATGGGCTTTCAGAAGTAACATTAGGACTCATTATCTGTGTACATCTCTCCCTATTTACAAAAGTGTTTGTCTCTTGTTGGGAGTAGCCACTTCCCCGTCTTTTTTAATAGGAAGATTGAGTTGGTCACTGTTCCACCTCTGCGGCTACTCTTTACCAGACTGGTGCTGGGAGATGTGTTGTAAAACCTGATAGCGTCTTTTGATCCTGCGTACAGGAAACACATCTCCTGGCTTGTAAGGACCTTTGCTGCCGTGCAAGGACAGGAGCATGTTCTGCACATGCACTCATGTCCCGAGGAGGTCTGGAAACACTTAGGTTGTTGGGTTTTTTAACTGCATTATATATACATCCTGTTTGGATAGTCCCATTACTTCTTTTCTTGCTAGCTAGAAGTGGTCACTTCCCTTCTGTACATTAAAATGTAGAGCACTGCTTGCCTGTTCAAGTAGTTGAGAGCAAGATTAGTTTCCATTGCAATATTTGAAATACACTGAAGGCATTTGTATAGCAGTCAGAGTTTCAAAATCACAAAGCTTCTTCCCTAAACACTGGAACCTATTGCAGTACCACAGTTTGCCTACCAGCTCCTTGTTAGTCACCTCACTTGCAGTAAGACAACATTTCTTAAATGATGTGGTTTTATAGGAATTTAGTCCACTAGCAGCAATTAGTATTTGAGCTAAAGCACACCTGTGTAATTGAACTTTTTTTGTTTTATCCACTAGACCATTTATGTTTTTTATCTATTAATTCCCATACTGGTGGTGGAAAGCATTTTCCTAAGGGACAGACATGAGATGAAAGAAGGGTCTCCCACAGCCTTTGTGTGTATCTGGTTTTCTCCCTTCAAATATTGGTAGCACTTCTGTTTCTGCAGCTGTAATAAGTCCTAACCCATAGCACCTTGAGCAGGTCCCTGTTTCAAAGAGGATACTGCCCAAAAAGTTACCCATCGTGTTCACTCCCCTCGTTAAAAGCAGAGAGCTCAACTTACCTCCACTTGCTGAATTTCTTCTCTGACATGTCCAAACACTCCCACCTGGGCTTCCAAGTGCTTGGAAGGCATGCTGGCTGTTTACCTGGTTTTACAAGTGGAAAGGTATGCCCTGGAGCTGAGAGAAGGTTACTAACTTATGCTTTAAGTTGCAGCACAGAGGGAAGTGTGTGCTTTGCCTCAAGTTGAGACAGAACCAGGCGAGGGGCGGGTGAATAGCTGGGATCATGCCTTGGTAGTGAGTGGCGTTCTGGGCGACTCATCACCACATCCATCTTTGTAAAACCTTGAGGGCTCTGAAGGGGAAAAGTATCCAAGTTCTAATACTGGAGAGCTATTTCTTTTGTTTTCTAGTGATCCAAGGGATGCCATAAAAGAGCTGCTGGAAAGCATCAGCAGAACTGGCGAGTACAGTCATCTTCTCCTGTGAGGATTTGGCTCTGGGGTTGCCGTTATTTACAAACTGTGTCATTCTTAAAAATTATGTAGAGATCTGAAAGAATAACCTGGGTTAATTTAAAGCATGCTTGGAGGTTTTTAGATATGTAGCTTAGTTTTTGTTCAGTTACTTACTTTTGTTTCATTTATTTGTATGATTACTAATGACGTCTCCATCATTTGTGTGTACTGTGTGGGTGAGGGTCTGAGGTCAGAAGTCCAGTGGTTCAGTGGGGCCTAATTTTGCCTTAGATGTCCCATGCAGTGGGTCTTGATGATGTTGATAAGCTGAGAAATTCACCCTCCTCTGCTGGCTGGTTGGCTATGAAAGAGCTGCATGGGAGAGCATGTTGCTGAAGGTAGGGGCCAGACCTAAACCTGTCTTCTCCAATTTTCTCCACAATTTTGACAATGCAGCCACCTTACATGATGATATTTCCTAAAAACCAAGGTGTTTGATTCTTCAGTGCTGATTTCTTCTTATAGGTTTTATTTTCATTTTTGAAGTTGTATTAAAAGCCCTGCTTGCCTTGGTCATGATGGAGGGCCAAGGTACAGACACCCCTGTTAGACCTCAGTGTAAATTTCTGTATTTCAGGAGCTTGTTTTTAAAGTATATATGTTTATAAATTACAGAAAAGCCATTGACACTTCAGTGCTGTGCTTTTTATCACTAAAGATTTATAATGCTGGCAAAATAATTCATCCTTGACTGAAACTTGGCATAGGAGGTGTTAAGCTGGTTGCAGCCCATCATTGCTGTACATGTTGCTACTGTATGTATGCAGTTTGGTGGCTGTAAAGATAAAAAAGTTAAAGAAATGGTATAGAGTTTTATGAAATAGTAATTCTGATACTTGCATTACTTGAATGACCTTGTGTTTTTTAAAAGGCACTTGGTGTTTAGTTGAAGAAAAAGAGAATGCAGAGCTTGTTTTCTGTGTTTAAAATCAAGAAGAAAAGGCTGAGGTACAATTAAGCCATTAGAGCTGCTTAAGAGAAAAATTTCCTTCTTTTCTGTGCAAGTATTTGGCATTTTGGTATAGTAATACTTCATAAGTGTATTGAGTGGCTAGAAAATTACTAAGCAGTGCTGGAGATGAGCTGCTTGTTATCTGAAGGAAGTGAAATCAGAGTTAACCAGATTGCTTAAAACAATAAATAAAATGAAAAAATTAAATGGATATTGATAGAAGAGGGGCAGGCTGGTGTGGAGAGGGAGCTGGAGGCACACAGAGAGCATGATCTCACAAATGCAGTCAGGAAGTTCTAGAAATACCGTTTATAAACACTGTATCCTACAGGAAGAACCTTAAAGCCCAAATAAACCATTTCCCCTTGTACCTATGTATACATAAACTCTACTGGTTTGGAAGATCTTATCAGGTCAGTGGTGTGCCTTTTTACAGTAGTTCCTAAAACAAGTTATATGATAAATATCAACTGGTTTTAGTTTTTTGGTTTTTTTTTCAAGCTGTTTATCAAGTTTGTTTGTGCTTTTATCAGTTACCGAAGTCTGTGTTTCCCTCACCCCTATACCCAGAAGTCCTAAACCTTCCCAGCAGGTCAGTCTGTCTGGATAAGTGACCATTTTTGGTTAATATCCTTACAAACAGAGTTGTGCAGATGGGCAGAGTCAGGTGGAAGGTGAGAGATTTTATCTGTTCAACTTGATGTGTACATAAGGGAGGATGATCTTTCCGCACCTCAAAGTTATGATTATGGATTGAACTCCAAAAGAGTTTATTGATCCTGGGATTGCCATGGCCATCTTGCATGATGCTTGGCTGGGTGATGTTAAAATATGTGTGCTTGCCTTACTGTGATGTTTTTACCCAACTTCTCTCCTGTGCTGGCACATTAAAAATCTTCTTACTTCTCTCCCAGGTGTCTTACTGTGTCCTAGGAATAATTGTGTGCCCAGAGGCCAGGATCTAGCCAGGGTCTCCCAGGTTCTGGGTGTGGAGATAGCGGTTGATGTGCCGATGACCTCAGCTCTGCTGATGATCCCCCTAGTGAGCAGTTGAGGAGCCCTTTAAAATCACAGCCTATGAATGAAAAAAATTACAACTTAACCAGCCATTCATTTGGTTTGGTCCTGCATGCATACCTTTAAACAAGAGTCCTGAAATAAATTTCCAGTGCATGCAGAAAAGCCCCTTCTTCATTTCAAATCCCCATAAGCAGCAAAAATGACTGTTCCCTAGAGTTAGTAGCCACATAGACTATTTTAGAAACGGTGGTCCTGAAGATCCATCATTTGAAACACAAAAAGCCCCATCTGAGGCATTTTTATCTTGATTTGGCTGTGGAGCACTGAAATTCTGCAGTGCTTAGTGCTTCTACATCTGTGAACTCTATATTTTCTAGTTCAGGAAGGCTCTGAGTTAACTGTGGGCTGGGTTAATTTGTTGATAAAATTTGCTGTTCTATCCAAAAGTCATTAAATAATACATCTAGCAGGTTTGTTGCTGATGGGGGTGTTTTGGTGTGTTTTTATTTTCCTCCTTCCCTTTGCTATGTCCCTAAGGAAGCGTGGGCTACCTTTATCAGAGTATTGGTGGAATAGCTTCCCCAACCTTTCATAAGGTCAAAAAGAAAAAAACCAAAAAACCCACAACCTTTCTTATGGGAAAGAAGGGTGTTTGTGTACACTTTCTCATTCATGTTTTAAAGAGAAGATATATAAACTTCTGGAGTCAGTGCTGTGTATCTCGTGCGATAATAGGAGAGTTGGAAGCTTAATTTGCTTTATCAGTGCTGACTTAAACAAACCCAAAGGGGAATAGCAGTGAGGAGAGAGTACTTTACTGCTTTGAGCTTGCCTCTGTTGGGCAAATGCACTCCACATTCTGCAGTGATTGAAGCAATAAAATCACAGGGTGCTTTTGCTAATACCTTCTCTTTGTATTGTGAATGTAACTAGGGTTTCTACATTGATTTGGGGTAAGGTGATACAGAGGAGAAATGTTGTCCTTTGTTCCAGCACTTAACTGTTGAGATTTTAAAAGGCATACCTTTTGTGCAAATTTCATATAAAGAAAAAAAACAATTAAATATTATTAGACAGTTTCCCTCTTTTGCTTGCTCTCTGCTGCCCGAATGGGAGAAATAATTTCTCATGAGACCGTCTGCCAGGTTTTGTGATTCTATATGAGTCTGGTATACTCCTGAACATACTCAACTGCAAGTAGTGCTTGCCTAGACATATTTTAAGAAGGAACAAGTTGCTTTGATTTCTGTGCTTGGGGTATAGATGGTCGAGGTGGGACTGAAAAAATCCCTGGTTGGAAATTCTTCAGATCATCATTCACCTTGGGTCACAATAGGGAGCCCTGGCTATACCTGCTCAGGGTGTAGGTGTTTAAAACAGCCAGGTGCTGCCTTTGTCCAGTGTAAAGAAACCCCTGCCCTATAAGCAAGGCTTGGAAAACCCAACTGTTTTGCAAGAAGCATCTGGGTCTGTTGTCTCTGACAACAGTTGTCTATGGAACAGTTAGGGACAATTTATAACATATGCTATTTGTTGTGAATAATGCTGTAATGAACTCAGTAATGGGCTCCAGGGATCTAGCTGAAAGCTGCTTGTGGTGGTTGCAGAGAGAACATGTCTACGTTTGGAAGAGGTTGTCTCTTGAAATAGTCAACATTAATTCTTCTTCAGTTGAGAACCGAGCATCGAAGGCAGATCCTTCACATCCTCTCTCATCTTTATATGAAAGTGACTCTCCAAATCTTAGCATGCATTAAAAAATACTTGGTAAATAGCTACTGATGTTACTTCTGAGTGTGGTTAACACTGGATTTATTTTACAGAGGATATTGAAGTAAACATCCTATGTGTAATAAAAGCAGCTGGGGAGAGGAGGCAAGAATGGAATGGCATAGAATATCTTAATTGGTGACGGCTCAGCAGAAAAAAACCTATTTTTTTGTACTGATTAATTTCAGCTCATGGTTTTATTAACTGCCATGGTGTGAATTTGGGCCAGTTGGTCACCCTTTGCTACAGAGGGTACAAGGAGGTGGTGACTATTTTTCTTAGACCAGTAGAAGTGAATCTTCTTTGTGTCTGCAGATGATGTCTTCCAGTGTTAGACAGTGAGAGTCTTCCTTGGCTTATCTTTGAGGGGTACATTCCTTACCAGATACAGAGTACCTGGCTATTTCCTTACCCGTTAAGCCTTATCATATCTTATGTTCTGGATTTGGCACTCTTAAGCGCTCATTTCCTTAGGTGGATGGAATAAATTTTGAGCCCCTTTCCTCTACTCCCTCATGTGACTTCTGTCAGCAAGAAACTTCTTCTGCTCCCTGAACTTCTGAATAAAGCCAGTTCCTCAGGACAGAAAAGGGGAACTCCTTGAGAGCACTCTCCAGTATCAAAATGCCCCACATAAAAGCACGTTTGTACATTTTGTTACGTGAAGGAATTCCTGGCTGTACCCAGCCCTAAGTAAATAGTCAGGGAGAGGCAGCTGAAGCATGACGGATGGCGGTAGTTAGAGAGCAGGGACATGCAGCATAGAAGTCCACGGTGCAAAGCAAACAATGAAGGGAGCCGTGCTGTGTTTTACAGAAATGATGTTGCCTTAGGACAGAACTGTCCAGTGCCAAACCTCTCCTCAAGATCTCATGCAGCAAGTACAGAAAGTGCAGAAAAGTTTGTCGATTTTTTTTTTTTCTTTATCCATAGGTAAATTTTCCTGTTACATCATGTGTTTCAAGATACTTGAAAATCATAAGTATTCATTGATGAAAGAAGGGTAACCCCTTTGGGGTGTTTTGCTGATTTGATGTTTAGCTTCAAATTCTGGACAGCAAAAAACTTAGAAAGTTTATAATTTTTTCTTAAAGATGTATTATATAAGGTCCAAGGCAGTCCTACCTGCAAATTGCCAGAGCTGTCCTTAGAGTTCCTTAGGTTAGTGAGATGGCAGAAAACCAAGGAGGTTTTTCCTTGGATGACTTCAATGGCTGAGCACCTGTTTTCACGCATCTCTTGCTGTTTAATTCATAAAGGGCATTTAGAAACTCCCTTGACACCAAAGGGAAATCTTTGAAACCCAGGAAGAAACATATCACTGGAGAGAGGGCAAAGTGTGGCTTGTTGGAATGTGCTGTGTTACAGGGAACATGAATGGGTTTTTTCAGTTAATTCTAAAAAGAAAAGTTGAAAGGTTTGTGCTTGTTTACAGCTTGTATATGTTTCTGCTACTTTATATGTTAACTTATACTGAAAACTAGACCTTAAATATGGGGAAAGGAAATACCTAAAAGGCTAAAATCCAGTCCCTGTATATTAATTTTGGAACATTTTAAATGCAGGAACTTCTTTTGCAGCACTGTGGCTTTGTCATTCATGAGCTAATTAAGCTGTTATATATACTAGCCTCTTCTGTGCTTAAAAAAGATACTTGCTTCTGTATGTGATAACTTCCCCTCTGCAAAATAAGCCTTACTTTTGTCAAGAGTGCCTTGTTGGCATCTCCAAGGCTTGTACAGGCTGTCTCCCCATGTTGCATAGCACAGCACTCTTGGCTTGTGTTGTCCATGGTTGTAGCTCTAGTTTTGTGAACACTTTTTGACACAACACTCCTCTGCCTTATGGGACACGCATACACTTATTCATATTATAGAGCAGGGTTGTGGCAGAGTGGATTTTAATTTTTGTTTGTTTCTTTAGCTAGGCAAAGTGCTGAATCTCTTCTTCCTTTTGGATAAAATTAAATCTTCTCCCCACCCGATACTGCTCTCCCACCCTTGGACTTCTATTACATGAGGTATGAGAGACATGCTGAGCAGACCATAGGTTGGCATGAAGTTTCAATTAACTATTAAGATTTTTAGTTAGGGATATGATCTAATTAAGCTTGAAGAGTATGCTTGCCCTAGGTGAATAGAAAGCTTGCCTGAACAAGCATTGTGGCACCGTGCAAAAATTACTCCCTATCAAAGGAAAAGCTTAAATTTTATCCTTACAAATCTAAACAGGATGTAGCACTTTCAGCAGCCCATGGATGCAGGTTAAAGTTAATAAAACCAGCTATTTGGAGACAGTTTGAGCATCTCTGGACTCATAAGAGCTGTCTGTGCCCATTCCATAGCAGCATTTCAGGAAAGCAAGCAAGGAGCTTCTTGGAGCTTGCAATGCCACATGCTTGGCAGAGAGTCATGAGGAAGTCCCAGGTGCTATCCAGGAGTGGGATTTTTGAAATAGTGCCTCTGCCATCCTCCATACTGGCAACAGCTGGTCACTAAAGGCATGATGGGTATCTGGGGTCCCTGACACCAGAGCTCAGCCTTCCCCATCACTACCTTGGCTGGGAGGAGAGTCCAGAGTCTGTAAGTGCTATGAAGATTTTTTGAAGCTGCTTGAATTTTATTATTGTTGTTGTGATTTTATTTCTGACGTCATTGGCATGCCACGTACTGATGGACCTCAAACACTGGTTGATATGATGGATAAGGCAAAATTGCCCCATGTAGCCAGGACTGTGCAAAGCAAAGAAGCCATGAGATGTCCCAGAACAGAAGTCCAGCACTCTCAGCATCGTCTGTCTTACAACTATGCTGGACACTGTGTCCTGTCACCAGAGCTGCCAGAGCTCAGAAGCCAGATGAGGAACCTGTACATTTTACTGTACTTTGCTGTTACTTCATACTATTTTTATATGCTTTGAAGAAAAGGACTTGAAGAGCCAGTCCATGACTTCTGAAAATATCTCTTGGATATTGGCAGACAATGGAGCAAAACACTGTTGTGTTTTACTAGTTGGGTCTCTATTGATAATCTGCCTCAATGGTAGGAGTCAAAGTTTGGTACTTCCATGGAAGCATTGCACAGGATTTTTCGGTGGCTCATTCCTTCATCTAGAGCAAAGAAGAGGTAAAGTCAGAATATCTGGGTGTCATTTCGGAGATGAAATTACTTTTCTGGGTGACATATCAGGGCAGAAAGAACAGGAAGCCTTGGCAAGCACTGTATATGGGTGCAGCTCCTTACCACCACCTTAAGTACTTAATAGCCAGAGAGCATGAACTTTGACAGTGCTCCTGATAGTGATTTCCTAGGACTTGGTGCTCATGGTCTCCATCTGTTGTTGTTTTTATTATTATTATTCCAATAAATACCTGGAAAAGGCAGGTTCCCACTGATGACCATACTGTTAACGGGCAGTGTGTCCTACTTGACGCAAAACCAGAAGGCATGTGGCCTGGCATAGTGTGTGTCAGACAAATAACAACAGCTTAAGATTTGATCCAGTATATACTTATATATTTATATGCAGTAACCACAGATAACCTCTGCATCATTACTGCAGTTGTTGTAGAGGTCAAATCCAAGTGGAAAGCAGGGCTGATGGTATTGCACTTGCATTTTTTTAACATAGATCATCTTCCCCCTGAACGTTAACTAACATCCACTAACTAACATGGAAATTTAATTGTATTTCCTAAACAGTGAATGGCCTAGTTCAAAGGGATGACTTTCAGTGGACAAAAATAATTCAGCAATAAATGATACTGAAGAGTGAAGTGATGAGGACATATTAGGAGCATAAATATTTAAACGTTTTTTCAGGTTAAGTTAAACTTATTTTCTGCATTGATGGCTTTCTGTGCTCTGGGAGTTCTGCAGACAGATTTGAATTCTGCCCTTCGGTTGGCATCAAGTACATGTGCGTAGCACTGGTTGTGGTGGGAATTATCTCAATTTTTTGCAGGCTTTTGCAAGTAAAAGATGTAGAAGTTGCTTCAAAAAGATCCTGAGTTGTAGACAAATTGATGTGGGGTCCCTGTCTCGTACTCTCCCCACCTTCTTTAACAGCAGAAGACCCCTGAACAGTGCTGTGCCTCAGCCTGGCTCACTTAAGGAAGATAAGTTGTGTATGATATAACAGGGGTCTGAGGGTTCCTTGTGATGCCACCATGAGCAAACATAGGATGTTTCTGAGACAGAAGCAAAGTGTGGTGCCTTCAGACAAAGTGAATTGGGTCTGTTTAGCCTTGGTGACTTGTGACAGTCTGAAAACAGTTTTGCCATGCGGTTGCTGCAGAAGTGGTGGTCGGCCTCAGCACATCCCAGCTGCATCCTTGTCATTCCCAGTGGTGGTGGTTTTATTTTCATTTGAATGAAAAATTAAGGCAGGAAAGTCTGGAACAACTTTTCTGTTTGTGGCAAAGCCATTCATTTCCAACAAAGTACTACCGTAGTATTGTTACAGTAAATATGCCAAAATACATATCTGGAGGGAACGCCTTGTCCTGTAGCTGTGGGGGAAATGCAGCAGCAAAATAACTTGATTTATTGGTGTCAGCTACAGGGTATTGTCCATGCATCAATTCATAATGGCTTCAGATGAGGTGAAAACTGAACAACGGTGTTGGTTAGGGAAACAGCAGATCTGTAATGTGCAGGATGGCCTCCTCATCGCACAGGTCTGGGGACCTGGGTGAGGAAACTCACTGCAGCTGCTTTTGTATAGAGAATAGTGTCACCTGCAGATGGAGGCTTTTGCTGGTATCTTAAGCTTCAGAAAAACAAATACTCCCTGAAAATAACATAAAAAAATAAACTTCCACTTCTTCCTGTTTTTATAGTTCATTTGTTTCCTAAGTGTCATGATTTTGTCTCCAATACTGTAGATTGTTAATCTTCAGAGGATCAGGACCTTCATGGAAGCATTTCCTGTACATGTTTATATGTCTTTTTAACAAATTAGTATCTACTTGTTGTCCTCTGAATTTTCCAGCACATAATAGGAAACTCTCCCCTCAGTAATAAGGCTTTTTGCTAGAAAAAAATATCTAGATGAATCACTGCCAAGGGTTAAAGTACCTTTTTTATGACTTTGTTGATGGCATCCTTTAGGACATGTGCAAGTAGCACCAAATTCCAGAGATCACTGTCTTTGTGTTAGTTTTGACAAAGCATTGTTTCAGCTAAACTTCATTTACTTGGGTGTGAGTACATCTGGAGGACTTCTGTCCAAATGTTAGCTGAAATTCCAGAAGAGGGATGCTGCTACAGTCTAGGCTTTCTCTTGAGATGGCCACAGATTTCTACCTAATCCTTTAGCAAGGTGAGCCTTGGCCATTAGTCAACAGGGAAGTGCATGTTTTCCAGATCCAGATTTTGCATTGTCTTGTTATAATGGGATGGAAACAATCTTTCCAGCTGCTACACTACTAATTTTTTTTACTATTAGGTAATCTCAACACAGTTTGTAAATATATGCATTAAATGTGTAAATATATTCCTCCTAAAACATGCCTTATGTGTATGTTGGATGGGAACTTAACTCCCAAGTCCTCCCTGGACTCATTGTAGCCCAAGCACATCTGGACAGGGCGAAGACAGGAGAAACACAATTTCTCCCCTCTCAGAATTGATGATATGCATCATCCATGCATTTCCAAGGGAAAGCACTGGATTTGGATGAGTAACTGACTTTCCCCCTCAGCTTTCTAATTCGAATGGAGCTGTCATCATCCAGTTCTATCATGGCATCTGTTGGAGCTGGGCCTGTAAGTCAGAGCTCGTTCTGGCACTGCCTCGGGTTTCTGTGGCAGAATGCGCTGGGCTCTGTTGATATTCACAGCAGCTTCTCAGCATCAGCCTGGTGGCTCCCAGGGCTGTCCCCATGGTGGAGGAAGCACAGGTTGGGCAGCAGCCTCCTCGTGGTGCTAACATTAATAAAAAGGCATCCCTGGACAAAGGAGCAGCTTGTGGTTCTTTGCCCCACCTTGCAGATTAATGCTGGAAATAGCCCTTTATCACACTCAGGGAGGTGTGTGGGAGTTTTCTTGGGCTTGGGCTTTTTTTCAGGCATCTTGTCAACTTGTGATTGGCACGTGATTTCCCATCATGGTGCCAAATGTTTAGCAAAGTTTGTACTCGTCTTGCTTTTGGGCAATGAGTGCATATGTCTCTCCCTTAGGAGGCCGGAAAGCCATTGCTGTTTTCTCTGAATATTAATTTCTAGTGGAAAAGAAGGCCTGGAAGGGCAGTGTTGACATGTCACTCTTCTGCTGCCATCTTGTCTGAGAGCCAAAACATCCCAGTGGAGTGCTGGGCATAGAGCTGCCCTCCCTTTGCACAAATACAGCAGAGACTCATCTCCAGACCAAGGCTCTTCCTTGCTATAATTTCTCTTGCTCCAAGATATTAGCGGACACAGTGGCAGAGACAGATAAATCCGGACTTTTAGCTGGATGAAACTGCCTTAAGGAAAAAAAAAAACAAGGATTGTAGGTAGAGCATGAAAGGGTAAGCGTGCACCTTCTGTCAACATTGTGTCTTTGGAAATAAAACCATAGTTAAATCTGAGTTAAGGGGGGGGGGAAATGAAGCCATTTTCGATTGAGATAAACGCTTGTGGTTTCATTATCTGCTGAACATGCGTAGAGTGGTTGCTATGCAGCTTGAGACAGAGAAAAAAACAGTGTGAACTTAGGTAAAAAAATCAATGTATATCTTCTTCCTCCCTTGGAGATACTTTAATAATTTTTTGGAAGTGGACAGTATATAGTACAGATGGGGCTTTGCCTGAAGATAAAAAAAAAAGTAGATGCTTTCTTCCCACAGGTCTTCTGTGAGAAGATAATGTTGCTTCCCTTCAGTGTTCATTTTTTGATGTTTTTAAACAATGCTGTGGCCACTTAAATTAATAGACTTGCATAAGCTGTTAGCAGATTTATTTGGTCTGATGTTGTGGTATTCTCCAATGAATCCAGAAGATTTGAGATGGCAGCTCCCAGCTAATAGTGAGTGTACCAAAAGCCCTGATGGGTCTAGGATGAGAAGCTGCTTCATCATCTTAGCTGGTAAGAGGAAAGACCATTGGAGTCTTGGATCTCCTTCATATATATCAGGGGACTCCAGCTATCCCTTTAGTGAACCTTTTTGGAAGGAATTGGTGCGAGAGCATGAATATGCAGCATGTTGAACAACTCATCCTTACCTGCCAGAATGAGAAAATAGGATGACCCCAAGATGATTCCCCTGATTGATTTCTCTGCTGTGTGCAAGCAAAATCCCTCTTGCCAGGGACACATTCAGCAGGCACTTGGCACCACCGGATCTTTCGGCATTTAAAAGATTCTGCCAATTAAAGCAGAGCACAGGAAATACAAGCCATTAAATGCATGTGACAGTGTTGTGACCAGGCAAAGGACAGCGGTAGGGAGAGAGGCACAGGCACGCAACTGCCAGCATCTTGAGGAAACACTTGTTTGTTTGTCCTTTTTCCAAAGCCCTTCGGCTGTGCAAGGGAAGCGACAGCAGAGATGTAAACAGGAAAGCTGGCTGCAGGGAGATGCACACAGTTGGCCAGAGGAAACCAAAGGTACTGGTGAGAAATCTCTTCCTGCTATAGGACTTAAATAATAACATGAATAAGCTAAGAAACAGAATCATAGAATGGTTTGGGTTGGAAGGGACTTGGAAGTTCGTCTTTCTCCAAAGCCCCTGCCATGGGCAGAGATACCTCCCACTAGACTAGATTGTTCAAAGCCCCATCCAGCCTGACCTTGAACACTTCAGGAATGAGGCATCCACAGTTTCTCTGGGCAACCTGTGCCAGTGCCTTACCCCCCTCTGAATAAAGAATTTATTTTTAATATTTAACCTAAACCTGCCTTCTTTCATTTTAAAGTCATCCCCCCCGTCCTACCACTGCATATCCTTATGAAAATAGTTAACACTGGATGCCCTTATCCAGGACAGGCCTGGTGACACTTGCAGTATCCTTTACAGAAGGGGAAGCCTGCCCTGTGTTATTTCTGTGCTCCAAAGGAGGCAGAATGTGAGGATCACTGTCATAAATAAGCAATAAAATAATTCCTACATTAATAAAAATGAAAGTGAAATCATAAGCATTAATCATCTTCCTTTAAGTCTGTAAAATAGCAGCTTGTTCCTAAGAGCACTGAAAAGAGCTGGACAAGGTACCTTTTAAGGGCAAGATAATGTTTTACTAACACTGATAAGAGAAGTAGAGTGATCCTCAAAATGTAAGGTGGTTAGTTCAAGTCAATCCCCAGCAAAACAGAGAGCTGGCTGACAGGAAGCACAGTCAACATCACATTGAGAGTATGAAGCTGGAGCTGGTCAGCATGGTTTTATGGGAGTTCTCAGTGATTTTAGAAATGTAGGTGGATAAAGGTCATCGTATCCTGGTGTCTGCCTCTTGGTCTGCAGGTGATTTTACCGTGGAGTATTTAGCTGTGGCACGGAGGCGTTCCAGAAGATAGTGCTAGCCCACAGAGAGCAGCAAAGATGATTTGAAATCTAGAGGGAAGAAATTGGAGAAGACATAAAATTATATATCTGATCTAGGATGTGCATAATTAGTCTGGGAGTACTTCCATGGTNATTTTTTGGAAGTGAACAGTATATAGTACAGATGGGGCTTTGCCTGAAGATAAAAAAAAAAGTAGATGCTTTCTTCCCACAGGTCTTCTGTGAGAAGATAATGTTGCTTCCCTTCAGTGTTCATTTTTTGATGTTTTTAAACAATGCTGTGGCCACTTAAATTAATAGACTTGCATAAGCTGTTAGCAGATTTATTTGGTCTGATGTTGTGGTATTCTCCAATGAATCCAGAAGATTTGAGATGGCAGCTCCCAGCTAATAGTGAGTGTACCAAAAGCCCTGATGGGTCTAGGATGAGAAGCTGCTTCATCATCTTAGCTGGTAAGAGGAAAGACCATTGGAGTCTTGGATCTCCTTCATATATATCAGGGGACTCCAGCTATCCCTTTAGTGAACCTTTTTGGAAGGAATTGGTGCGAGAGCATGAATATGCAGCATGTTGAACAACTCATCCTTACCTGCCAGAATGAGAAAATAGGATGACCCCAAGATGATTCCCCTGATTGATTTCTCTGCTGTGTGCAAGCAAAATCCCTCTTGCCAGGGACACATTCAGCAGGCACTTGGCACCACCGGATCTTTCGGCATTTAAAAGATTCTGCCAATTAAAGCAGAGCACAGGAAATACAAGCCATTAAATGCATGTGACAGTGTTGTGACCAGGCAAAGGACAGCGGTAGGGAGAGAGGCACAGGCACGCAACTGCCAGCATCTTGAGGAAACACTTGTTTGTTTGTCCTTTTTCCAAAGCCCTTCGGCTGTGCAAGGGAAGCGACAGCAGAGATGTAAACAGGAAAGCTGGCTGCAGGGAGATGCACACAGTTGGCCAGAGGAAACCAAAGGTACTGGTGAGAAATCTCTGCCTGCTATAGGACTTAAATAATAACATGAATAAGCTAAGAAACAGAATCATAGAATGGTTTGGGTTGGAAGGGACTTGGAAGTTCGTCTTTCTCCAAAGCCCCTGCCATGGGCAGAGATACCTCCCACTAGACTAGATTGTTCAAAGCCCCATCCAGCCTGACCTTGAACACTTCAGGAATGAGGCATCCACAGTTTCTCTGGGCAACCTGTGCCAGTGCCTTACCCCCCTCTGAATAAAGAATTTATTTTTAATATTTAACCTAAACCTGCCTTCTTTCATTTTAAAGTCATCCCCCCCGTCCTACCACTGCATATCCTTATGAAAATAGTTAACACTGGATGCCCTTATCCAGGACAGGCCTGGTGACACTTGCAGTATCCTTTACAGAAGGGGAAGCCTGCCCTGTGTTATTTCTGTGCTCCAAAGGAGGCAGAATGTGAGGATCACTGTCATAAATAAGCAATAAAATAATTCCTACATTAATAAAAATGAAAGTGAAATCATAAGCATTAATCATCTTCCTTTAAGTCTGTAAAATAGCAGCTTGTTCCTAAGAGCACTGAAAAGAGCTGGACAAGGTACCTTTTAAGGGCAAGATAATGTTTTACTAACACTGATAAGAGAAGTAGAGTGATCCTCAAAATGTAAGGTGGTTAGTTCAAGTCAATCCCCAGCAAAACAGAGAGCTGGCTGACAGGAAGCACAGTCAACATCACATTGAGAGTATGAAGCTGGAGCTGGTCAGCATGGTTTTATGGGAGTTCTCAGTGATTTTAGAAATGTAGGTGGATAAAGGTCATCGTATCCTGGTGTCTGCCTCTTGGTCTGCAGGTGATTTTACCGTGGAGTATTTAGCTGTGGCACGGAGGCGTTCCAGAAGATAGTGCTAGCCCACAGAGAGCAGCAAAGATGATTTGAAATCTAGAGGGAAGAAATTGGAGAAGACATAAAATTATATATCTGATCTAGGATGTGCATAATTAGTCTGGGAGTACTTCCATGGTAAAAAAATTTTATCCTAAAGATAGTGAAATCAAAGATGCAGTGGTTAAAGACTCACAGTTAGGTACCTCTACTTTGAGCTAAGTATTAAAGTGCAAAAAGAAAGGGGGGATGAACAAGGCCTTGATTTTTCAGTAGCTTGTTTTTTAAACCAGTTTTCTATCAGGAAAATGAAAGTTTGCAGTGTGACCTGTGATGACTGAGGCCATGTCACACAAGTAAGGCAAAGTACAGGGTTAGATTTCCTGGAGTATATTACAACTGTTTGTCCAGGTATCAATTAGGAGCTGTGGAGGAAGGGTTTAATTAGAAGAAAAGCACGTGAGGCTTTTCCAGTGTAGAGGAGCTCTGTGCATGTCATTTGTGTAACCTCTTTTCTGATCATGGATGTTTATTTGGAGTCGACTAAGATGCTCTTGGCGCTTTCCTTTGATCTGTCTGCAGGAAAATGAAATCCATATGGCCTCCACCCAGATCCTGGCTGGAAATACCCATCTATGCTGGGGTCATTTTTTGTTTTCATACATATGTACAAAGGTCCATTCATCTATGAGACTGACATTCAAAATAGGGAAAGCATGGTAATGGTATGTGGGGAGGAGCATTTCGATGCTCCCAGAATGTTCAGCAGCCTAAAGCATATCATAAAATGTTTGAAGTCCTTCCTAAGGATCTAATTTTGTGCCCTTTTTACTATTTTTGCCATACTTCTTGCTCTTCCCTACAACACAATTTAATGAATCCAGTAATCAAGAAAGCTTTGTGGACAACAGGGACAGCATAAGTGCAATGGGTGTCTCTCAAATGCTGGGTATAAAATTGCAATGACCATGTCTATGAAGTCTTTTGTTAGGGTTTGTTTGTTTAGGAGGGGTTTTGATTGGTTGGGGATTTTTTTTTTGTTTGTTCTATTTTGCTTTTTGGTGGTTTTTTGTTTGTTTTTTTTTTTTTAATTGAAACAAAAACAGCAAAAAGTGACCTTCTTTACCTCTCACAAGGCATGGCAAGCAGTGTTCAGGCAATATTGCTGTGGTGAATCTTCAGTGCTACACCTAAGGTACATTGCCTGGTGTTCCCAGAAGGTGAGGCATAACAAGTTTCGGTATTCCCGAAATGGACCTGGGACTGCACATACCCAAACACCTCACACTTCACTGGAATTGCATGCTGAGAAGTCTTTGTGCCTGGTTCACAACTGCCAAGGCTTGGGCCTGGGCGCTCTGTTAATGTTTTGCTGCAGAAGTTCAGCGCATTGACATGACTGCTACTAACGAGGTGTCTAAATTTCATTCTCCTCACCACAAACACTCTAGCAGCTACAGTGAAAATGGGCTCCTCCTGCTGAGACCACTGTCTCAGCTCTTCGCTTGCAATTGGCTGGCAGGCAGCAAAAGGCAGATCCACCACCTTGCTGGCTTTCCAGGTGCAGTGTTTACTTTGGATTTCTAATAGCAGCATGAATCTTGCTGGGAAATGGGGAAAATGTTCATGTGTTGGCAACAGCCACTCACTGGTCTATGCTAGGAATTGCAAGGACACTTTGGAGGATTTTTCCCTGTAGCAGCAAGTAGTAGGTTTGGGTGTGCAATCTACTGGACTGGGCAGTATTTAAAGGGAAAAACAATAATTATTTTAATATATTTTTTTAAAGGGCAGCAGCATTGCCAGTCTTGGAGCTGAGTTTTGTTAGCTTAGCCTTAAGGTTAAAGAATATGTGCAAAGATGAGAACTCAATCAATGAGTGATTCAGTTGATGCTGATTCAGGGACTTGATATCTGCTTCCTTTTGGAGAAAACCCTTGGGAGCAGGTCTTGAAGCCAGCTGACTGAGTTGGTGGTTCTTCTTGACTGATGCAACAGCTTCTGGATGTAGACAAAGGGCAAGGGCATTATTTCCATCCCTATGGATTGAGCAAGCTGTAACATTTGTAACAGCTTTTTTCTGTCTTGCATTTTCACAGGCAGTGTTTGTCCCCACCCACTCCTTACTCTGGGCAGACCAGCAGCTCTGCAGAGATTACCTAGGTGGTGGCTCAACCCAGCCCCATGTGCTGAGAGCTGCTCCACAGCAGCTGCGAGATTGTGGTACCTGTACGGTGTGATGGCTTTTCTATGTAATTTGTCATACTGGAACTGTTTGTTAATGTTGCTCATCTGTAAGAACCTTCTGATGGTCCCAAGTCTCTCTGTGTGCTGAGCCTTGAGTTTTTAGGAGGGCTAGTGGCCGGGTGGTCTGTGGACCAGTAGGTAGGCAAGAAAACAGGAAAGCTTTGGGGATATGTAGCTGCTCAAGATGTTGTTTCAAAAACATTATTACAACACAGCTTATTCAAGGATAGTTTTGTCTTACACAGGGAGGCTAATTTCATCTTCCCCCATCCCCTGGGAGAAAAGCTTTAGAAACTGGACTTGCAGCAAAAAGTGCCTGATGCTTTCTTGAATTTTTCTGGCTGACGTTGCTTTGGACTTGTGTGCTGAGTTCTTGCTGAAGACAGATGAGGATTGAGCTGATGGGTGCTGCATATGAAGGTAAAAGCAGTGTTGCTGCAGAGCTTGGATAGAAGGAGATGTGAACTGGGGATGTGCAATTAAAATCTAAAAGAAACCCCACATATTGTTTTTAATTACTTACATAGCATGATACTCTGACTAATGAGTTAACCCATTGGTTGCAGATGCACTTCTACCAACACAGACTATCATTTGGCCATTAAATTGAAGATTATGTTATATATTGAAACTCAGTAAATGCAGATGGCCATTGATAACCACTGTAACAAATTTAACATGCTGCCTGTTGCCTTCATCATGGCTTTGGACTGTAGCTTGATTCTATTGTCATGACAAAATTCAACCAAGCTGCAAATAGGTGCCTGCAGCTGCACCTGCACACATGCTTGCTGTGTGCTGGAAAGAAGCAGTGAACAAATGCTGGTGACTTGGAATGTCATAGAATCAAAATGGTTTGGATGGGAAGGGACCTTTAAAGGCCATCATAGTCCAGCCCCCGATGTCCCAGCATCCTCCATGGAGCCTGGTGTCTGCTCGATGAAGCTGGCTTCAAGCCTCATTGGTCCTGGGCTCAGCATTTCCATGATCCAAGCATGAAGTTTTCAGGAGCACGTGTGATTTTAGGTTGTAGGTGTCTGTGAAGTGAGGATGCAGCTTTCTTTTGAAGGATGCTTGTAGGCAGCATCCTCTTGGTCACCATTCTCCACCTTGAGGAAAAAGAGATTTTTGTCCCAAATCAGAATTAAAACCATTTGGATTTAAGGCAGACAGAAGCAGCTGAGCCTGGAAACAGCTTTCTTCTCCTCCCCTGCCTAATCATCAGCATAGATTAGTTCAGAAACTGGGCAGGTATTTTTAGAAGCTGCTTTCAGAGTCACAGTGTCACAATTTTTATTCTTGTTATTGGTGCTGAGGCATATCTTGAGCAACATTCCTGCTCTAATGAGAAGACATTAGAGATCATGGTAGAACTTGTGGGGACACACATGACACCCTGACTGAGCAAGGGATTCCTGCAGTTGTGAAGGTTTCTGAGCAGCAGGGGAGCATTTGAGACCAAGTGTCCAAAACAGAGCTTCCATGCAGGGATGTCACTGGTGGCCCTTCAGTTGTTCATGCTGCCAGCAAAGGTGGGGTATACGAGGACCTATAGTTGATGCTTGCTGCACACTGGAAGTATTTAATACACCATTGAAAGTTGTGATGGAGGCAGACACATTGGGAGGCTGAGTGCTTCCTCCAAGCCTTCTGAGTTGTTTGGACCTTTGGTCCCAGTGCTGTGTTGGCAGCTTTTGGGAATAAAGTGCTGACGGGCTACCAGAGGAAATGACACCTGCATTCAACTTTGGACCTGTTTGCGGCCCTGGCTGCGTGGGTGACGCACCTGCCGGGCTGAGGCAGCCTCTTGGCAGCATGTTTGCCCCATCAGCTGCTGCTAAACACCCCCATCATGAGTTTATGGCAGCTGTATCATAATTTTTTAATTTTTTTTTTTCCCAGCCTATAACCGGGGTGGGGAAACAAGGATCTTTGGTCGATGTATTCTTCCAAGCCGGGAGGATATTGCGAATGAGTAATGGTCCGGCTGGGGCTGTAATGTACAGAATACCTCTGGGATGACTCACCCTGCACAATGCAGCACATCCCTCAAGGAGGCTGAATCACGAATGGGGGGAAGCCACTTGCCCCCCCCCCAGCAGCAGCCAGCTGGGACGTGGGGTAACCAGTGAAGACAGGGAAGCTGGCGCTGGCAATGGTGGTAAAAAGGAGCGGTAAAGGTTTAAAATGTAGAGGAAATGGCATCCCCCAGCAGGTAAGTGTGCTCCAGCTGCGTATAATGCCATATTTTTTACTCCTGGGGGTTTTTTTTCTCCACCTTTCCCCATCTGCCCCACAGCCCTTCTGAATGTTTTCTAAATCAGCATATAATTTATCAGTGAATATGTATTAAGTCTTCTGTGAAACACAGTCTTTCATATGTGGTTACATATCTATTTTTTTTCAGAACTAATGGTTTAACATTCACCCTTTCTTTAAATACCAGTAGGAAAAATAGATGCTACCTGAGAAGCTGCTTCCCTTGACATCCCTCTCCATGGACATTTGATGGAGTAGGGAATTTAAAGAGAGGTTGAAGGCAAAAACAATATATGTGTTGGTTTTGATATAGCTAAGAATATCTTCTCTTCTGTTTTATGCTCATTTATCTGGCAAAAGATGAAAACCCTTTAGATTTTAGGCCACAGTTATCCTGCTTACTCCCTCACCCTCCTCTGACACAGACTCAACTGGAATTGAATCACAGAATTATTTTATTTTTATAATATTTGCAAAATATTATCTACTCTTTGTAGTTATAACACACATGTCATTGAGGATGTTTACAGAGGAATAAATATAGTTGTAGTCTCCACTGATCAAAACGGAGGAGAGTGGGGGAAAATTCAACTTCCTTTGGGTGAGCGATTTTTTTTTTTTCTTTTCTTTGTAAACTTTGAGTTTACAGGAGTATTCTGTATATGTTTGTCTGCAGGCATAATCATTTTATGGAATGTAGTTTCTATGGTTGTCAGTTGGGGTTTTTTTTGCTAAATATTGCTATTCATTAGCTAACATAGGATAACAGTAGCAGACTGCTTATGGTCAGTTTATGCTAGGAAAAAAATTAGGGTAGACTTGGTTGTGACTTTTTTTTAAGGTGGGGTGAATCAATTCAGGATGCAGATCTTACGAATCTACCTGGCTAGCTAAACTTTTATGTGATTTTTGCTTATCTTACACGTGATACAAAACAAATACCATCTGTCATGCAACAACAATTTATTACTCATTACTGTAAATGATAGTGCTAATTAGCTTCCTTGTAATCTGTTGATATTTTCTACTCTTCCATGAAAATAGGAGGACTTCAGGCTGCAACTCTCGCCTGTACTGCATGAGGTGCAGGGCAAATTATTCAAATGTATTATGCTGCCCCTTTTAAGTTTTCAAGACTTAGCACCATGTGCAGCTATAACCATTTATTGCAAATTTGATCCATTCAATGAATTTGAAGGAAAGTCTTTTTTAAGAGATTTCATTGAATGGTTGCTCATTAAAAAGTTTTGTCATGAGTGTGTGTGTCCCAGTGATGTCATGGCTGCCTTTTAATAAAAAAAAAAATCAAACCTTGTTTTGGGTATTTTTGTAACAGGATTTGCTGTGACTTTTGATAGCTCTAACACGGTTTCAACAATGTTACGTAAATGCTTTAATACAGGCACAAGTCATAAGTTAATCTGTCCCAATGCCATTAGACTTTTATTTTAATTCAGTATTGTTTGTGTAATAAGTTAATTTCTGGGGAGAGACCTTAAAATCCATGCATGTGAGCTGCATAAGTGGATATTTGCATGCTTGTAAGCCAGCTTTTTTTCCCTAAAACACTGCTTCCAGTTCATTTGAGGTTTTGCCCATGTGTACAGCACTTTGTGGGGATCACTGGCAAGTCTGGCACAAGAAAGGATGTTATGCTGACCAAAAAAAATTGATTTTGTCCATGCAGGACTACATAATATGTATATTTTTGAATATATATATGTGTGTGTATTTCAGGAATGAATTTTCATGTACTTCCTGGAAGGATCTGAACTAATTATGGGATTATGAAATCCCATTTGAACTAGTTAAGATAGAGCAGTTTCTTGTAAACTCAATAAAATCAGCCTTAAATGTTGAACAAACGTTTTGGTGAAAGGATTCCTTTGTTCCTCACTGCCTCGGCATTTAAGGGAGATGTGGAGGCAGGCGGTTGGGTTGTTGCAGGTGTCTTGGTTTTTTGACAAGTCTTTTTTCTTCTGGGGAGAAGAGAAAATAAAAAAAGAAAAAAAAAACCAAACAAAACTGCTGTTAGTTTTTCCTGTGGAGGATTTTTGGATGCACTGCAGCACTGGAAGAAAACCCAGACTTGCCAAGCACTGGCTGTGGAGACCTGACCCCTCTTCCTTTTGCCTTTGGGGCTCTAGATTCAACCAGCATCTCTGGAGAAAGGAATGTGAAGGCTGATTTGTTTGTATTTACTCTGACTGTGTGTAAATTAAAATTTCCCAGATGTCCTTTTATTCTGTAGGTATGTGATTTGAAAAATAGGAAAATACGCGTTGCAAATTGGTTATACAAGAGTGGGGTTACAGGTAAGAGTGGTTCTTTGTTCCTAGTATGATGCAGAGGTCAGGGCAAGGTAAACTTTCAGGAGGTTTTCCATGGTTTCCTTCAGATTCCATTCTAACATTTGATGTGGCCAGAGAGACAGTCTTTTTTCCTTGGTGATACTTAATGAAAAAATTTCAAACCTGCTGGAAATCTAAAAGGTATGGAAATATCAATTTGTTGTAGCTGCATGCACTCAGCAGTTTTCTTTCAAACAAATTGTTAAGTTAGGATTTGAAAAAGAAAATGCTGGTTATAATCTGCAGTTATGTCACTGTTGCCAGAAGGTTCACGAACCAACCAAGAGATCAAGGAAGTGGGACTCCAAAAATAGCAGCTTCTCATGTCTTCCACCAAAATGTCCCTGCTTTCTGGCTGTGGGCTGAACTGAAAAGAGGATCCTCACAATGTAACTTTCAGCAGTCAAGGGCAGACAACCTGGGCAGAATGGGATGGCTCCAGGTGTTGGAGCTGCTGAGGCAGGAAAAATACCTGGCACTGTGAAATACATTCAGGTCAGCCAGAGACAGTTTATGACCCAGTAATTGTAAAGTTACATTTGTTTGGATCCAAATAGTTTAAATTGTGTTTATGTGCCTGGTTCAGCTGAACAGCTTGGCCTCTGCTGCTGTTGCATTAGCAGCCTCCTGCTGTCATTTTTGGCTCTTCCCTTAAAGCTAGGATCTGGGAACGTGGATGCATGGATTAAAAGACAGAAGTCCGTAATGTTGAAACCCATTATATGCAATTACCTTTTTTTCTGAGACCTGAATCTCTCCGGGCCTTGTAAACTGTAGAGTTGGGAAAGGAGGAAAATACCAAACTGGCAGTAATAGTGTGGAAGTTTATAAGCTTATATTTTCATCAAATAGCTTGGCTAGAGGGAAAAATATTACTGAGTAATGGAAGGTGTCTGGGAAGTGTTTTAGGTGCTAAATGTGACTCAAAGAAAAAAGTAGTAAATGTGATGGATTGGACTACTTTTTTCCCCCTTGGGATTTTTAGACATTTCAGATGGTATTTGCAGTTGCTGCTTGGAAGAGAAGAGCAGCTGATGGAAGGGGGTTGTCTACTTTGACCCTCCTTTTACAAAGACACTGGTGAAATTAAAGCCTTAACTAAGGAGTGAATTGTTCTGTGTTTAGTCCTGGATGCAGAATTGCAGCCTTAAGCCCTCACCAGCCATACAAGGGGCTCATGGCTTTATCCCCCGCTGGTGTTGCTGAAGGTGATGTAGCTCGTGTCCAAGGGCACAGGATAATGGCAGCCCCATGTGTACATGCTGGGAGACAGCATTTTTGTCAGCCTCAAATGTCACCGGTCTCTTAGACACAAATGCTTTGTGAGTTGGATTGTAGGTATTGAAACCAGGGTTCAGTGATGACAGAGGTAATATTCACTCACTTCTTGTTTAGGAAAATTCTGTGTCCTCCGGAGAGCAATTATACATGCACACACTCTTTTTTACTTTTATAGATACACATGCATACCCATGAGCTATAACTAAAGAGTTCTCTTTTCCTTCCAATAAAAACAACACGTGCTTTATGGTGCTACCTTTACTCCCCAAGTTCCTTCTGGTTGTTTTTTTTTTTTACTCAGGGTGGGGCAGGCAAACAACCTGGAGCAGCCCTGGAACATGCTGGCTGGCTGCCATGCAGCTGGATAATCCCTTCAGATACTTTCTTCCCAAGCTTTTAAGGCTGTTGAAGGCAAATCTGTAAGGTTAAGATAGCATTTAAGAGCATAATTAAGAATAGTTTGCATGAAACGCATAGTGCGTAGGCCATAAACCCAAGAATTAGAGCAATCTTAAAAGTTTAAGGATCCAGTAAAACAAGGGGAACTAAGGCTACTGTGGTTTTCTCTAATGGTTTCATTTTTAGCTATCGATACCTCATTAATTGTAACGGACCAAATATTTTCACATACCTCATTAACCATTTCTTGTGAAAAGAGTCAGATTGCACAGTTACCATTATAAAAATGCAGGTCCATGGCTTCAAAGTGGTTGTTCTGCTATTCCAGTGCACCAAGGTTTCATCAGTGGCACACACACGCAGATCACTCCTTTGCTCCTCAGGATTTTGAATACTTGGAATCAGCCAGAGCCTTGATGCAGTCGCGTAAAATTAAATAGCAAAGAAAATAAACAGCTTTTACACTAAGGAAGCGAGATCCTTATATGGAACTGAAATATTTGAGTACCTCCCAAGTATTTATCAACACTGGCATGAGGGAAAGAAGCATTGCCTATTCTAGTCTTGTGGATGGAAACAGCTGGCAGGATTTACACATAGAAGACTGGAGGAAGCTGTGTATAGTCTTGAAAATTCAACGTGCAGCTACTGAATCCTAATCCAGTGATTAAACCAAGATGTCAAGCCCTCAGAGCCCTTAACCACCTCCTTTCCTTCTATCTTTTCTTTCTTTTTTCCAAGTCCCTTGGCACAGGTTGCACCTTGGGAAACATGTGCCTGTGGCTGGAGCAGATCAGGAGTGGGGATGGGGCTCTGCAGGGAGCCCAGCGTCACTGGTGACTTTTGATTGTGCAGGAAAGCATGCCAAGGGATTACGTTAATGGAGCCAGAGCTCTGCCTGCCCTGCCAAAGGTGAACCCTTCTGCTGGACGAGACTCTTGTCTAATAGAGGAACAGAGGTCATCTTGCCATGGTAGCGGGATGGAAACTAGATTTTCTGGTTTAATATATTTAAGGAGGTTGATCTTCAGGATGGGAAGAACACAGTGGAAATGGTGTTCTCTTGGCATATGGTGGCAGAGTTTGTAAGGGCTATAGGTCATGGATAGATGTGGATATGAAGAGGAAAACCATGTGGATCAGTGCACCACCAGATTGTCATTATAATGGACAAGGATATTCAGGGCACCTAAATTTAATGTATAGGTATCCAATAATACTAAAGTGCTATTATGAGCCTAGCACTTAAAGGTGATGGAAATGTGTAAATAACTGGCGGGAATCACAAAGTACTGAGTAGCTGCTCCTTGCCTAATTTTCCTTTAAATGGACAATTTCTGCAGCAAAGTAACTGAAGGCAGCATTACTTTTGGGACAGCCAGAGGCTCCAACTGCTGCCATAAAAGTGAGTGGCAAATCCTGCAGGAAGCTATAATGCCAGCAGCAATTTTTAAGTGTGGAAGGAGCAGCAGCAGTTTCTGTGGATGACTTATGTGGGAGGATGGGAGGGAAGGTCGTATTGAGCGGCTCTGACTTCAGAGGAGAGCTAAAAATAAGTCCAGAAAGAATCCTTGGGGAATAGTAGAAAGATATAGAAATGTATAGTTGGCTTTCTTTTTACTTCATCTGCTAATTGCTAATCCTTATAGAACATATGGGAAAGGTACAGAGAAGAAAACCAAAACTGTCTTGGATGGAAGCAGCTCAGTTTTTGCACAGTGGGAAATTAACTGAAGTATTCTGCTTATTTCTGAGTATCAGGAAGTCAGAAGATTAAAGTTACCACTGTGAAACCTAGAAATGGGTTTTCATTAAAAAATAAAAAGGTAACTGGATCTATTTATAGACACACTTGCCCCATTTACTGTACCAGGAAGCTGCTTTAAGGACTTGAGCAAAAATATTCTTAAAACCATAATTTCTCAGTTCTGTGAATACCTTGTGTGTTTCGGCTCCGACCATGTATCAGATTGGAAAGCTTTTTATCAGCCAGTGCAAAGTACTCAGGGCAGCACGGGATGAACTTCTAGCATCTGCACTGCCATCATTGTGTAGGTCCAGTGAAAAAGTTGGCATATCCATAAAATAAAGGCTGTGAAGAGAAAATTGCAGCATGTGTTTTGTGAGATCTTTGTAGCTGCAGAAGAGATAAGCTAGTCCCAGAAGATGCTCACCGCTTCCCTGGTTTGTTGTCAAACTGCCTTCAGGTAGGATCCGTGAGGCTGCTTGCTTAGATGTTAAATCTGATCATGTTAGAGAAAGGGAAGCTTGGAATTTAGGTGTTAGCACCTGAATTGCTGTAAAAATAATGTCTGAAAATGAGGCAGTTCATCTTGGTACAGGATGAAGAATGCTACTACTGTTTGTCATGTTGTACAGGATGCTGGGAAAATATCTGGATACAGAGCTTTTCTCAGGGAGGAATTTCTTCCCATAAAGGATGATATTTGTCATTTTGAAAGGCTGCCTCTTGGAGCCTTTGTTCATCTTCCTTCTGGTGAGGTCGTCTGGTGGCATAGAGATAGACAGTCCTTGGGCATTTTTCTTTGCACGTCCCTTTTTCTTTCCCCTGTTGATGTTCCCAGGTTTGAGTGCTCTGCAGCAGCTTTGTAGGCACCTTTGGTGCCTCAGCAGCTCTGCAGCTCACAGCACCATGGTTGTGTATGGCTGCCATCCCAAGCACACCATGGTGACCTCCCTGTGAGGGCATTACAGTCATCAGCACTGTCCTCAGCATCCCTGTGTTAATCAATGTCCAGCACGTGATGGACAGCACCGATGCTGCGTCAGCACGAGGACAGAAATGTTTATTTGGGTATTTTCCAGCAGTTCTGTGCTGAGGACAACGTATTTTAGCTTGTAGTCTGTTGCATGTTCTATGCAAGGTGTGTGGCTTTTGCTTGCGTTCCGTAGGGACTTTTGTGTTTCCGAATGATCCTAGTGATGTCCCCAGTAGATGATGGAGCAACCACTTTGTGGAAAGGGTACAGGAGGAGGCCTGGAGTCTCCCACTGTGGGGGCTCTTCTGAACCCTTGTGGTGGGCATCTGGATTATCCCCAGATCTTAGGTGCTTCCAGAATAGTTTCTTGTGAGGTTATGACACTCTGCCTTTGAAAGCCCTTTGAAATGCTGTGAAACTGTTCCAGGGACGTGGTACAGTCCTCATGACCGGAGTGGAGCTGATTCCCATGCCTTTTTGTCTGAGGTACTAGCTGGAGCCACATTTGTGGGATTTTCCCCCTAAAAGTGTCCCAGGTGTGGAGGAATGTGACTCTCATCTTTCAAAGCCCACTTCACGAATTTGATCACAGAAACTTTGAAACACTTTGTTCATGTATTACTTGAGCTCTCTGTGTTGTTCCAGCACCTTGGAGACCTGATGCTCCAATGTGGGAGCTAGCCTTGAGGTGGTGCCAGGTTCACACTACTCCCTTGGTCCCTGTCCCTAGCTGTGTGAGGCTAAGAGTGTTGAGGACCAGGGGTTGTTTGATCTGTATGTTGACATCTGGAAGCCTGGCAGGTTCATTCCTTACTGTTTGCTGGGTCTCTTTCCTGCGGTAGCTTGAGTGTTCCAGGCTGTCCGTGACAGAGGTGGACTTCCATCCCGGGCAGAAACTCTCCACTGGGGTCAGCGCAGCACCGTCTAAATACCGCCCTCGAGAAAAACCACTACGATGTGACTGTGATGCTCACAAAAGGTTCTGGTTTTGTTTTGTTGCCATTGCAGTGACAGCTATATTGTGCGAGTCAAAGCTGTGGTTATGACACGAGATGACTCCAGTGGGGGATGGTTGCCGCAAGAAGGAGGCGGTCTCAGTAGAGTTGGCGTCTGCAAGGTCACGTACCCGGAGGGCAATGGAAGAAGTGGATTTCTAATCCATGGTGAAAGGCAGAAAGACAAACTGGTAATAGACCCTAATGCAACTTTTGTCTGTTCTTATAATGAGAATTATCCCAAATCTATTGCTATTGTATTCTTATGCAAGTTTTTTTTTTTAAAAACTTAAAAAAACAGGCATGTGCAAATAATACCAGATTGGACAAAACAAACCAAATCCTCATCTAGAATTGCCATCTTTTGCTACCTAGGCTGGTGTGATGCCACCTGGAAGGAGCAGGTAAATTTTTGACATCCACGTGCAAAAATCCCCTTTGAATGAAAGAGGGCCTGTGGTTTTTTTCTTTTTTTCTTAGACCTAGTGCGGGAGTAAGTGAGAAGTGAATTGAAGTGTAAAGAGCCCATGAAGCCAGTCACATTGCACTGAGTAATGCAGTGCAAGCCTTTTAAAAGGGCCATGAATTATTTATGCTGCGTGCTGTTCAAGGTTTGAACAAGCTGAGTGAGAATATGAAGACAAGTTGTCTCTTATGAATTGACACATTCAGTTTCTCCTGGTAACTGTTTATCTAAAAAGGAGCTCTCTTCTCTCCCTGCACAAATCAAATTAATAAAGCCTTTTCCTGATTTCCAGGGGCCACTTGAAATGTTATAGTTTGTTATCTTGTTTTTATGTGTTTGATTCTTCTGAAATGCACTCCTGTGAAGATACAGGCTAGCTTAAAAGCAGCACTCTCTGCAGACTCAAAAAATGCATTATTTGAGTCAGAAATGATCTTGCTTTCCAAAAGACTGGTATTCTAAAGCTATTTCAGTTATGGTTTGTCTTTTGCAATGCTGTTTTGCTTAGGGTGCTTTTTTTGATGTTATTTGGGAGCCATGCTTATGGTTTGGAGGGGTGGAGTAAGACATGACAAGCCATTCCTGTTGTACCTGAGCATCACTCTAGAGATGGTTTTTGGCACAGCAGAACTTGAGATGAGTGTCTAGGTGGGGGTAAACAATTTAAAAACAGTGAGGGGAGTGTTGCAGCACCTCCTAAACCTGCTGCTGATGGGTAAAATTTCTGTTCAGCAAAATTACTGAGAGAAGAGGTTCTCCTTCCTCCTGAGCCCCCCGCTAGCTTAACCTGTGCCATGCTGGGTCCAAAGCATGCTTGAGGCCAAGGAAACTTAAAAAAAAAAAACTTGTGCCTACTCAAAGCACAAGCAAAAGATGAATGTGCAATGGTTTTGAGAACAATTACAGTGTCTGGTGTTTATTAGTCATCATTTGGTAGGGAAGGATGTTCCCCTGCGGGAGGCATGACTTGGCTTGCTTTTGTGTCCGGCATGAGATGGTGCTGGCTGTGTCCTTGGGGTGGGAGAAGTGACTTTGCTCCTCTTTTGGGGCTCATGCCCTCCCAGGTGGTGCTGGAGTGCTTTGTGAAGAAGGACCTGGTGTACACGAAGGCAAACCCCACCTTCCACCACTGGAAAGTTGACAACAGAAAGTTTGGGCTCACTTTTCAAAGCCCTGCTGACGCTCGAGCCTTCGACAGAGGAGTGAGGAAAGCCATCGAGGACCTCATTGAAGGTAGTGTGGGGGTGGACACTTCCACCCTTGAAAGAGTGGGCAGGGGGTTTGAGTCAGGGAGCTGGGAAAGAGGGGTGTGTTTAAAATCAGTTTTTGGGCTTGGAGGTCTCTTGTGCATGTGTCTAAGTGTAGCTAGGGCCCCTACCCTACAGTGTACAAGCCCCAGCTTTTAGGAATTGAGTTTTCTCATCCTTTAGAGGAGATAAGGTGTTTCAGTCAAGTATTTTTCAATCCTGTCTGTCCAGACTTCTCCCTGTTATTTATCATCAAGTTTGCTGTTACTGCTTTTTTTCATAGGCTTGGGTTTCACACTAATGATGGTAACTCAAACAGCCCAGGCTCTTCATTTGCAGTTAAATCTCATCTTACTGAGTCTTTGTTAAATCATAGGATTTAATTCCTGCCTGGTGTTGAATAAACTTTGTTTTGTTTTTAGTTTTATTTTGCAGTAATTAATTTTGTCTGCAACCTCTTAGTTGAATGGTAGTTCTTGAAGACTTTGTTCTGTTTTGGGGTGTTGTTTTTTGAATTCTGTAAAAAATGCATTTGAATTATCTGTGCTTTGAAGTTGTCATAAATTTTTCCTTTTCACATTTCATTGCAATCAAGCAATCACAATACAGCTATAATTCAATTGTACTTTATTTTAATGAAATTTGGTTCTTCATGCATTTTTTCTTGAATTTTTATTTTACAATACTACTTTATGTAGGGACTTAGTAGTCCAAAGCTTTTTGCCTTCTCTTCCAGTGTGACCAGGATATTTTTATATACAGATGGTACATTTTCTGAGGATACTAACTCAGATGTATGTATAGATGTGTATTGTTTTTGAGGACATTAGCTCCATAAAACAGCTTAATACTCTGGATGGCCTGTCCTTGCTTTAACATGAACACAGTAGATACTGGGAGAGAATTAATCACCCAGGGCGCCTTGCTTGTAAATAACCTCATCAGTTAAGAGGAAGAATGTTCTCAATTCATTTGCTTTTTTCTGTGCCATTAACATCAAGTTACAGACTTTCTTCTTTCATCTTGTTAAAACTGTGAAGTGTTTTGTGTGATAGAAGTGATGTTTTATGTAAGTGGCATGGGATTGTGCAAAGTTTCAAGGAGATAATGACTGTATCGAGTAGTATTTTGGAGATGCCAATACTTGCCCTCTCCTGTTTTGCTCTTCTTGATCCATTTTACAGTGGAGGTATTTAAAATCAAGTTCTGCTGTATCTCAGATACTTCAAAATCAGTAAATCTATCCCATTAACAGTACAGGCTGATCCTCATGAATGTGTTCCTCATCAACTTCCAAATAAGGCTTTCTGAATGAAAAACAATAACTTCCTCATGCACGCACAGTGTTGGGCAGCAGGACTTCATTTATCATTCATTTTTTGTTCACATACTTGATCACATTCAGCAGGTAATATTAAGCGCAACTAAGTGTACGTTCGGAACTTCATGAAATCACTGCTTTATTGTGAATATTTAATCAATAGTTCATTCCTTGTAGCATCAGAAGTTTGGGGTACAGGTACAAGAATCCTATGTGGCTCCTTAGAGCTTCAGCTTTTTTTAATTTTAAAGCTAATCTAGCAAATGGCACAAATGTTTCCACATTACTCAGTGTTTTAAGTGGGCTTTCACACTTAGCTCTGCACATCTTCGTGATGATGCAACTGAGAGCAGCCTAGGCTGGTGCCAATAGCATTATATAAAACACGTTATTTTAACAAATTTCCAGAATAAAGGCGGTACAAACTGTTCTACTGCTTTGGTCAGGGGTGTGATGTGGCCATAATTCAATCTTACAGTGGGCTTGCATCAAAAAAAGAATAGACCTTTGACTTGAGGGTTCTAACCCCAAGAGATCCTCTTGCTGCACCCGCTCTTTTTGGTAGCCTTAGGGTAGACGAAGCCAGGCAGGAAGAGAGTCTGGGATTTTGATTTGGTATAGGGAGAGGAGTCACTCCTTTTTAGGTACAGCATAAATTTGGTGTCAAGCCCAGCAATGGTGAGTACCCCCTTCCCTGAGGCACTTCTGTGTCATGGGTGCTCACCAGGCCCTTGAGTGGCTCCACAGGGGAACACCTGCAGGGTGGGGAAAGTTTTTTATATGCTTTCCTACTTTTCCAGAAGACTGCCTAATGTACCTAGTGAAAATGCACCCCAGTATTTTTCTCTTTTCTGTCAGCTCCTTTCAATTACTTTGTTTATGTGGGACAAGGTGATTTTCTGAGAAGGTGATAACAGAGAAGACTTTCACAGTATATAACAACTTCCAAAATGAAAAGGAAAAAACCCAATCTAACTCAACACTGTCAAAATGAGGTTCATTTTTTTTTTAATTAAAAGTTATTTCCCCCACACAGATTTAGGGAGTAAGTGAAGAAAAACTGGTTTCTTGACAGCTGAGAGTCAGCCTGGAGCACTGATTAGTACATAGCTTTACCATTCTTTAGAAATTAGTCTTCTGTAATTGGAAATGGTAACTGCTATTTTTATCATTGTTAATTAGCATTGGCAGCCACACAGTTGCATTTCAAGAAACACTTTCAGATTTTACCTCTCCAACCTAGCTACCAGCAGATGGGTTGTTCTTCCTTAATTTGAGCCACTCTTTCTCACATCTACAACACACAAACATGTGAGAATCCAAACATTTAACAGCCTCAAAAAAAAAAAGTTTCATGGAAATGTCATGTGTTTAAAAAGCTGTTGGTTTGGTTTTTTCTAGGATCTACGACTTCCTCGTCTACCCTTCACAATGAGGCCGAGGTTGGCGATGATGATGTCTTCACTGTAAGTACATGTCACCCAAGGTCCTTCTCTTTTATGTTCAGGTTTACATGGTCAGGTTAGAAAGGATTTTTCTTTTTATGCCTCAGGGTTGGCATTCAGCCACCATCATGTTTGGCCACTGGGTGTGTCTTACCTGATGGAAGTATATCATCTGCAGAATGTGAGGCCTCCTCTTGGCATCCCTTTACCACATGAAAAGCATGTCGGAGCAGGTGGTGTCAGGGGCTAGAAGTGAAGAAATAATCGCCCTTGCATTTCTTTTGGTTTAGACTGAGTGGTGCACACATTTGCTAATACTTTTCTCTGTCCCTGAGAAGCTTCCTGCAAACTCAAGTAGTTAGCAAGGCAACCGCTTCTCAGGTACGTACTCAAGGAAATAAGATTTTGAATCACAGTTGCAAACAAAATCTAACTTTAAACGTGTTTCACCTGTGTATGGAATGTAGAAAGTTCAGACAGGTGTTCTTCAGGTGGAGGAAGGCACCGGAGTGTGGCATCTGTCTAAGCAGCAGTGACTTAAAAAAGAGTGAGCTGTTGATGGTTAATTTTGGTGTTGTCTAAAATGTATTTTGGAGCTTTGCAGAAACAAAGCTAGTAACTGTGCACACTTTAAAATAAAAGTTAAAAAGTAAAAAAGACTTGTCAGGTGAAAATCTGACTTTGATTAGGGCTATTGCATGGACTGGAAACAAGTTGCTCACATTGTGTATAGTTTCGTCTTAATAAAGTTATTTGCTCGCGTTAATTCAACCCCTCATGCACAAATATATAAGTACTTTAGTTATGTTGCAAGTGCCCTCCTTGTCCCCTGGGGCTCGGATGGCAGGAAGGGGGAAGGTGGGATATCCTCAGTACAGCAACAGCAAACTCAAAATCATCTTTGGGATATTTCCCTGGGTTTTTAGGGTGAAGGAGGAAGTAATCAGTACGAGCATCAAGCTGCTTGAAAATGAGTCCCAGGAAGCATCCAAAGCTAAAAGGTGTTTTTTTGAGGTCGATGTTTCACCAGCATGTGACCATGTCAGATTCCCTAATGAGTTTTTACTGTATCTTCCCAACAGCTTGCATGTTGTCCACATCTGTCCTTTTGTCACGCTCAGGTTGACAAACAGCAGCAGGCAGGGTTAAAAGGTGGCTTCCTGCACTCTGCAGCAAAACTATCATTAGCAGCTGCTTCCCAACTACCTGCCAGAAGTGATTTATAGGCACTGGGACAGGACAGCCTGGGGGGAGGCACCAGTGGAACTAGAGCCTTTTACCGATATATGCTGCTTTGTTCCTAAATTCGCTGGACAAACTGTGCTCTGCTGGGGATGGACAGTGACTCTTGATGTGTGTGTGGCTGTTCTGTGCTCTTCAGAAAGCACATGACTGTCAAAATGTTCCTTGAATAGGTGTGTGCCAGCTCTCACTGGGTTACACATTGGAATACTCAGTGTTTAAAAAGTGACGAGTGGCCTGTGGAAACAGGAAAGTGTATTTTTGCTACAGTCCTACTGACTGATGTTTAGGGGACTTGGGAGCGCTCCTGAATTTCTCCACAAACTCAGTCTTGTTGGCTGAATGTTGATTTTGAAACGCAAAGAAGAGGAGGAAGAACTTGTTACCTTTAAGTAGGTGTTGTTTTACATTGGAAAAGTTGGATGAATGGTGCTCCAGCTGTATCAAAATCACTCAAACTCCTGCATTCAAAATGAAGAGCCTGAACTGCAGGAGATTTTTCCCACTTACTTGATCCTGGGGAGATGACAGGTGACTCCCTGCCATGCAGACATTTATGGCTAGGATGCCTGACAGAGAAGGAGGAGCAAGCTGCTCAATAGCATTAGCACGGAGGGAAACCTCAGCAGTGTTGGCATCTTGTTGGGACCTGGGGGAACGAATTGCGTCCTGGGGGAACGAAAAGCGCTCTCTGCAGGGTTTCGTGATCTGCAGAGTGCAAGAGGGACCTCATGGGTGGTGGGACCTCACTGGTGGTGGGACCTTGCATGGTGCTGTTTGTCAAGATGGCACACTGGGGCAGATGTGTTACCATACTCCAAAAATAAGACTTTGGGAACATTTTCTTCCCCAGTATTTCTTCGTTTTTCTGGGATAAAATCCTTCCTTTTCTTCCAGTCCTTAAGCTCTCAGCTTCCTATTTATCTGGTAGGTTATGATGGAGTATGAAGACTGCATAAGCCAGAAATAACATACTGGAGCATGGAGCAATGTAAAACTGGAAGAAATTGATAGGGCTGTTAAATGTTTTATTTTTACCTTTTGTTCCGTTCTTTCTTTGCACATATTTTTGACTTGTGTATCATAGTCCATTTGGTCATCCTTCCACACAAAACTTCTCTACAACTTTCTGTAAACTCTTACCCATCCACAGCAGTACATTTTTTGGGTTTGGTTGGGGTTTTTTCTCTGTTTTAAAGATAAAGTACATTTGTTCTTTTTTATTTCCTAAGGTAGTTATTAAAATCTTCACAGTCCTCCCCCTCTCCCACACATGCATGAATAAACTTAACTGTGTGAGGCAGAATTTTCAAAAGCATCTGCATGATTGAGTCATCTAATCAGTCATTTATCCGTCTCTGAAAATCTCAACCATTGCTGCTGCACTGCTGCCTCAAGTATTTGGCCTGAGGTCCTGTTCTTCTTGAAGATATTTCAATCTGTTCAAGCACAGCAGTCCAAAACTTCACATTTCTGATGCTGCTTTGTGGCTGGCCATGCCGACTTCATTGTGCACAGATGTTTGCACCAACGTAATGCTCCGAGCTTTAGAACAACCCCACTCTTTAGGTACAGGCCCTGACCCCAATACAGCTGTTGGCTATTGATGACACGGGGCTTTTATAAAGCCCCTGATCTTGTTAGCTCCAGTATGGCTCCATGGGATGTGCGTAGTTTTGTGTGTGCAACTGGTGCATCATCCGTTCTGTTTATTCCTCTGCCAGCGTGCAGCCCTTCCAGGCATCCAGCAGGTTACTTCCATGGGGAAGAGAAGGCTTGCCCCAGAGGTAGAGCTCTCCTGCAGGCTATGACCTTGCATAGCTTAGTGGAGGTTCATTTTCTTGTATCAGAAGGTGAATGTTTTTTGGGGGGTTCGAAATATCTGCAGCTGTGGCTGTGGGACCATGCACTTGGTGTCAGTCGTCTTGTCTCCTCCCATGACTGTAACTTGCAGAGCCGAGATGATAACTTGAGCAGCAGTATCCTGCCCCATCCCTATGGCATATGCTTCCCATGCATCTTTCTGAAGCATGAGTTACAGCTTTAAAAACGAGACTTTGCCAACTAATGCTTTTCCTGTGGCTTAGACCTACAGCAAACAACCTATTGTGAAATTCATACCTGACAGGGCAGGAAACAGTATATAGAACTAAATGTCACAGCCTCGAGGTGAAAAATGCTTATTTCTAAAATGAAATCTCCATTTATGAGTTTTAACAATACGTAGTTGTGTTTCTTGAGTTTCAGATCCTCCAAAGAGCCCATAAATGTTTTCCATATGTTAACAAATAAATTTCTTCTGTCTTGTACATTATAAATCATCCTCTCAAGAGATGCAGTATGAGTAAGACTGGCCATCCATTCTGTCTCCATTGGGGGAAACAATGTCATTGCAATGGGCTTAGATTGTTCTGTTTGTCTTCATCCATCCAGCCTGCATCTTCAGCCTTCTTTAATTAACATTCATTTCAGAAGTAGGGTTTAATACAGACTGAATGTATTCTGTAGTTTCTCAGCCACGGAATTTGCCACATAATTGAGTTCTTGAGTAAATTTTTTTTCCTTAATCTACACTTCTACTTTCAATTACAGATAATAATCCTACATGACCCCAAAGTGAATAATGTGAATTGATTCCAAGGAAAAAAGGTCAATGTCTTCCAGAGTCTGCAGAGTGCCTGAAATGGTCTCTTTTAGCATCCTATCTGCAAAAGCAGAGATATTTGTTCTGAAACCTTATGACCAGTTCAGCTGAAACACCACTCATGTGTTTTTCAGATAAATCTGCAGCCTTGAGCCTGCTTTAATGGTAAAGAAAAGACACCCACTGACAGGAGGAGCAGCAACTCCCATGTTTGTTCTGGTTTGTGACTCTTAAAATGACTGCAGTCTCCTTTTGCTTTAAGGGGAATGTAAAGGAGAACACGGAAAAGCTCAACCTTACTAAGTTTGATACGCATGTTAAAATCACAGGTATTTTATAATCAATATATTTTTAAAAATCCTAGATTTTGTATAATATGGGACCTGCAGAGTTTGGCAGGTTGAGTAGGCATGATCTAGAGGTGCAGGGCTGAGCAACAGCGTTGCATTTCAAGTGCACACGCTTGATCCATTGCTTTTCTTGTTGATTCCTGGCTAAAACCTTACTTTTCTTCGTTCCCCAATTGCAAGATGGGGGAAATACTCTCCTGCTTCACTAAGGTGATATGGACAAGTCTTGCTGCCACTGCTGGGCTTCCAGCAGAAGTCTTCAGGCTTGTGTTCTCACCACAAGTCATGTGTTTGGAGCAGTCCTGTGCCTCTTGTGTATTTTTCTTGTCATGAAAGTGGATTCTTGTGCTTGGGGATGTTTGAGTTGAGAAGTTTGTTATGTGGCTTGGATGCTGCTGACAGTCATTTCAGAGACAGACACAACTACCTCTTTTCCACCAGAACAGTGCATATTGGGGCAGATGTTTGCATTACAGTCCTCTTTGCATCTCTTCTGCTTTCCTAATCAAAAAAGCAGATTTATCCCTGCTGCCTTTCCTTGAAATCTTTTGTCTACTTTCATCTCCTATCTAGGCCTCAAGCATGTTGCAGCCTCACTACTAAAATTTATAAGATTTATGTTAGTTAGATAAACAGTAAATCTAATTTTTGTTGTGGGCTTGGTCATTTCTCATTCAGATGGCTCTTTTAACAAACAAGTGGCCTTTTTTTCTTTAAAGTAGACAGTAGAAACCTAGTCCGGATACTTGGAAATATATTTGTAAGTTCTGTGGGATGCTAGAGCATCTCTCATCCCATCCCTCTATGGAAAATGATGTTGTTGAGAGTAGTACAACACTGAGTTGCAAGATGTGTTTCAGTCAGAAGTTGTGCTCAAAGATTGAGGAGCCACAGGAGCTTGCAATTTCCTTTTTCTTAATGCTGCCCTCAAGTAGCAGAAGGGGAAAATGCATTTTGGATGCACAGAGTTCTCTGTGGGAATGATGGGGTTGTCACCTCGAGCGAATCCACCTTGTTTGCTCTATGAGGCTGAGCAGAGTGACAAGGAGATTGTTTACAGTGACAGGACAAGATGGCCTTACTTCTGTTCTTCTTCCTGCCCAGCAGCCAGCTGTGCTCTGTGTGAACAGCCAAAAGGTTCGTTGCTGCTAGCCACATCCTCTGATGTCTGGATTTTGGGCTTGCATCGTAAACCACAGCTATTCTAATTCAGATTTTAAAGGGAAAAATAAAAGTATTTGCCAAGAACAGAGAAATTCACACACAGAAAAACTAACAGGCTCAAATCCTTCACTCAAAAACAAACAAAAAAAAGCCATTGTTGGCTTTGACCAATGAACTGGACTGAGATTGTCATGTTCTTTTGTACAGTTGGGTCTCTCAAGCTGTGCACAGTGCTCTGGGCATCCCTGCCCAGCACCTGAGCAGTCAGTGCAGCCCCACCTCAGCACCTCAGCAGTGCTTGTTGTGTCTGAACACAGCTTTGGCTCTTCACACGTCTTCTCATGAGCAAAGCTGCCTTGAGCTGTTCCAACAGGCTGGCTACCAGGGTAGTCCCAGAGCCTGAGGTTACTGGTTTATCTGTGGTTTAATTGTTTGGTTTTTTTCATCCCGTTAATCCCAGGGCATCTCAGGAGGTTTTCAGTGGAATTCTTCCTGCTGGTGTGCCAGGGGGTCAGAAGGCAGGAGAGATGCCACTAAAACACTGAAAAGGTCCTGACTATCCAGTGGTTTTAAGGCTAGCTGCATTTTATCTGTTTGGGATTTTTTTCCCTGCCTTTGCATTAACTTTGCCCACACAAATTCACATCACTCAATGGGAATGGATACCAAAGCTGAAAGAGATTTTTCAATGGGGAAGGTCAAGCGGAAAGTTTTTTCTCTGGCTGTCAGGTTTATTTTCTAGTGTTATATTTCTCCATTTCTTTCAGGATCTCCTGTTTCTTTCAAGTGGTGCTGGAAATTAACCCATTTATTTTCTTGCTCTTTCTGCCAATGCAAGGAAGCTGTACTCACTGATAATTTAATACTATTGTCACTGAAACAGTGGTATCATCTAGAAAGGCAGCTGCTCTTTTCCTTAAGGCCTTCAAAAATGTAGGGGCAATTACCATGTACTTCAGCCTATAGATTGTCTTTGCTTACTCTTACTCATAGCCTGTCATTTGGACAGAAGGAAATATGAAAATTAGTGTGGTATGGAGGTACACAGAACATAAAACCTATTTATTCTTGTGTATAATACAGATTGATGAGATGTCAGGGAAGCTGATAGGAGAAAGATTCATGAGGTAAATTTGAAGCTTTATTTGCTGCCTTTAAAAGAAAGGAGGGGGGGAGTAAGGGTCTTGTGCAGTATGTATTGCTATATTGTATTTATCATGGGTTTTTTTTTCTTTTGTGTCAGTCTCTGATAGGTAAAGTATGCTTTTCTTACTGCGCATCATTGGCATTTTAACACAATTCCCAAATGGACTGAATTTCAGTTGCTTTGGTGCTGTTTCACTGTAAGTGAATTACAAATAAAAAGAACAAATTATTAAACAGAAAGTATCTGTATTGCTATCAGATATTCTAAAGCTCACTGCTGTGTAGTTTTTATGTAGCTAATTATAGCAATGACTGGGATGTGTTGAGCTACTTTGCTGAGGGTAAGCAATTCCTCTTGTCAAAATTCTTCCTCTCAAGGCCAGTTTTTGTAGTGTGTTTTTTGGCTCTGTACCATTCCCACATACAAACACGGTTGTACAGTGGGATTGGGATATATCCTGCAGGAAATGGAAATTTGATCTTTTACTGTGGTGGAAGTTTCCTTATAGCTGCATCTTGCCAGAACTAGTGTTGTAATTTGTGCACCAGTTAAGTATTCAGTTTTGTTCAGTTTGCTCCAGCAGTTCAAAAGAGATTTCCTCCTTGCCTCCTAATTTCCTCCTTGCCTCCTAATTTCCTCCTTGCCTCCTAATTTCCTCCTAATTCCCTCCTTCCCTCCTAATTCCCTCCTTCCGTCCTAATTCCCTCCTTCTCTCCTAATTCTCTCCTTCTCAACACCCATTTTATCCCTTCCCTGTGCTTGGATGATGATACGGTGTCATATTTCAGTGTGCCAGCTCTTCACATTTTATATTCTTTTCTTTTTGTTATCTATAAGCAGACTTGAATTAATTTAAGTAATCTTCAGGTTACTGAAGGCCTTGTTTTCTTGTAGGATGAGCCTTTAAGATGAAAAGGGTCACCCAGCAGACCTGCCTGTAGGATTCCTTGTACAAAGATGACTTGACTGGTGCCTCTCTAGCTGTAGTTTCTAGCTGGTGACTTCGTGATCAGAGTGTGTTGTAGCACCCTTTCACACTTGCAATCAACTAGCTGCATATTTGTGTTCTGAAAAAATAATTTGGCTGTGGAGTAATGTACTTAAACGATATGATGAGTTAAAGTGTGAAGCTGTTTATGAGCGTGTTCCCTTTTAATTCATCTGCAGCTGAATGCTGTAGTGCATTTGTGTGTTTAAGGCACAAATGTGTCAGAAACAAAATACAACAAAGAGTAAATTACCCTTTCTTAACATACAGTAAAACAGGAGGAAAGGAATTTTTTTTACTTTTTTTCTTACTTTTGCTGTTGTTCACTGTGGTTCCCAGGGCATTTCTTTGGTATTATGTAAGGGGAACCTGATTTGAGTCAAGATGCCTGTGAAAAGAAAGTGACTTTCCAGCCAGCTCAGTTCCCCCACCTTGCTTTTGCATCACAGTCATGCCAGGAATGAAGTTGATGTGGGGGAGCAGAATTTGGGGTTGCAGGAGTTATTTTAGCACCTATATGAAACTACAGCCAGGGGATGCAACTTGACTGATGTATCTTTAGCATCAGCAGAGCAGAGAGGGGTTCCTCCATCCCCCTTTTCCTAGCACAGCTGACTCTGTGCTGAGCCAGCCCAGGCAAGTGAACCAAAAACTAGCCCTATTAAAAACGAATACTTCTCCGGTGGTTTAGCTCCTGGAGCCAGCTCACTGTAGGGCTGGAAAAGCCTAAGTGCTGGATTAAGGGAAACTGTAGCTGATGGGCTAAGCGGGAGGCAGAAAACCTCTGCCACCCCACCAAGATTTATCACCACCCATTCATTGCATACCCCCAGCCCTGGATACATTGCCTTCTGCAAGACCTCTGCTGTGCTGCTGGTACAGGTAAGGTGGTTCTTGCACTTGTTTCTGGTTTAGGATTTATGGCATTTTCCTGCTTTGTGTTTCTACTGTGAAGTTCATCCTTCAGTTGAGACAAGAAGGAAATACCAGGATAGCTGAGGTAGTGTTGATGGGAGTGTTATGGCCAATTGTATGCTTTTACCTTGAAAATACATGGTTGATATGACAGCAGCTTTCTATTAGACCCCCTCTTTAATCTGGGCTATGCAGTCAGTCTTTGAAGTGTATGGGCCTTTCTTTCAGCTTCAGGGTGCTTGAAAATTCGACAAAGGCAGAAAATGGCCTTTTCCATTACTTGCATAGCCAAGCTGAGGAAGTGGCTTTCAGCAGACAGCTATATTTGTAAGCTGCAGTCTCACTGACTGCTATGTTGGAACAAAACGCCTTGTCCCAGGGCGCTCACAGGAGGAGGCACCAGGGACAGCTGGATTTGGGGTGTCTTGGCTGGACCCAGGCACTGCCTTTGAAGGTGACAGGCAGAGCAGATCCAGCACGGATTGTAAACACTGTTGGAAGGAGGCAGCCTTGGCCAGAGCCAGAGCTATGATTGACAACTTCCTGTACTGCAGCAGAAAGGATTAGGGAATGGCTGCCTGGCACATAACCCGTCAATGCCGGCGGGACCGCAGGGATGCAGGTCTGGAGAGAGCAGGCAAAGCTGTGCTCGACCGTGGCCTCTCTGCATGATTAAGAGGGGGAAAAGCATTTGGCTCCTGGTGCTGAGCTGGAGCATCTGTCTGGGCAGTGATAGGAAGGGACCTGAGTTGGAACTGTTGGGCAAATGACTGCGTTGCTCTTCCCTTCATGAAGGAGCCTGTAATTCCCACCTGCTGTGTAAACACTGGCAGATCTGATTTGAATCTGTTGTCTTGTGTAGCAGATAGAAAAGAAAAACCCAAAACAAACAGAGTTGAGGCTGCCTGGAGTGTATCCTTGAATTTTGGATCCTCTGAAATGATGGGGGTTGGGATTGGTTGGTTTGTTTGTTTATTTGGGCTTTCTTTTTTTTGAGAGCTTGGAAAAGAAAAGGAGTAGTTTGGTAAAGCTTAGCAATGAAACATGCTTTTATATGAGACTTCAGGGTTTTTCTTCAAGTTGACAAATTCCCCCTCCCACCCCTAGAAAGAAAAGGAAAGCAAGAATGAAAGAAAGAAAAGCCGTAAAGAAACCCCACCAACTTTCTGACTGAGAAAATATTGCAGGGTGGTGTCTCCTCTGCCCCCAATATGTGTTTGGTAGTAACTGAGGATAAACAAAATACAGGAGTCTGGGGAGCTCAGAGTGAACCTCTGCCCAGTATAGAAATGCATTATAAAGAACTACATCTAAATAGGCCTTTTCCTTCCCTCACCTGTCTAATGTGTTTTGTTAAGGGTCTGCTTGTGTTGTATCTTGTAAATATTTTATGAAAATTAAATCCAGAAGTAGTTATAGGAAGCAGTTCATGTCTCTGGCTCTCTCTGCAAAAGGAGAAGGAAACACAGAAGTAAATAAGTACCATTACATTTTTAAGCAGAGCCTGACATATTTGCAGTACATATGAAGAGGATATTTTAAAAGTTTGCATCAGCTGCTGGATTCTATTTTGGTGATAAATTGCAGCTAAAATATCATCGATGCTCATAACTGTGAATAAATGGCCCCTAACTGACTTCTTAAAATATCATATCAGTCTGCTGTGGGAAGTTTGCATTTAACTTAGTTTTTCCTCCCTCTTTTGTAAACTGTTGTATTATATAGGAGGAGCACTGCTTAATTTAGAGGCTGCAGTGTACATTAATTGTGGATTAGGTGCATCAAAGACATTAATGATGGTTTAGGTGCATCAATTCTTTTGGCTTGGCTAATTGAATTTTAATTACCATTTTTCTTCCCTTCTTAATATTATTTCCTTCCCCCCTCCTTGAAAGTTTCTGTACAGAAGAGCTGAGCTTCATTGTGAGATTTGTGGAGCCATCTGTTCCCAGCTGCGCTCAGCTGTCCAGTGTTTAACATCCCCTTATGAACTTTCCTCCTTTATTTCCTAGCATCCTTACCCATCTTTCAAAAGGAATGCTTTTTGGCAGCATTGGATGTGCCAAGTTCCCTGTCAGCACCTGAAAATTAGGAGCTCCCCTTCCAGCCTCCCCCACCTCTGCTCTCTATACCTCTGTGTCACCACATGGATGGTCAGCTGAGGTCAGGGAGATGATGCAAAAGTGATTTTGGGATGCATTCCTGTGGTCCTGCACCCACGCGTGCCCACAGAGCAGGTGATGAGACTGGGTAGGGGGCGGGAGGAGAAGCAGCGGCCATCATCTCCCCTCAACAGTTCAGACCATGGTGGCCATTCTCTTGGCCTTAGCAGACAACAGCTATGGCAATGTGGATAATTTTGTTAGGGGAAGGAGGCTTTGCTAATCTTTGCAGAGCTGTACAAGCACAAATGTTGGATGCTGGAGCATCCGAACAATGCTCTAGTCTGCACCAGTGTGTCATTTTCAAGGTATAAACAGATTAACAGAGCCTCTGCAAAAAGGAAAGGCCAGCTTATATCCGTAGATGGTTTTAAGCAGTTGGTTAGTTTAAACAGTTCCCAGGTTTAATTTAAAAGATACTGTTGAAACAGTGTAGCTTGTCTCAGCGTGGAGAAATCCAATCAGGCCAGAGCACCGAGGAGTTACAGGAATGAAGAAGGAAGCACGGGAGTCCTGGTAAGGAGAGGCTCTCCACATGGATGAGGACACAAGCACCTTGTGGGTAGGCAGAGCCACCCTGCTCTCACCACAGCACTGTGGGATTACTGTGCTGGCTGGAGGAGCAGCCCTAGATGTTGGGCTTGTAGTTTGGGGTTTTTCCCCGCCTTAAAACATTCTGGTTTTCCCTTGTAAGTACTTGATGCAAAGACTTTCCATCAAAGCGGTACCCTAGCCCAGTGATGCCGTAAGGGGGAGGGGTATCGTGGGAAGGAGATGTATAAACCTACTCAGAGCCTGTGGTCCAGGTCTGAGTCCGAGCAATATGGGGTACTGACTTACTTCAGTCCTTTTCTGACTTTTACATTTGGAGTTTCTCTTTGTATCTCTTCAAATGCCTGCTTTTGCAGACATGTCTGATGCCTTGTATGAGGCAAGTAGTTAAACAGGAAAATCTCCCTGAGGTTTTCCCCTTATCTGAGTGTTTGTCATGTCATTTAATTGTGTCTGAGTCTCATATATTCTTTTCACTGCTTGAAGTGAAGCCATATCTGTGGTCCATGCAGAACTGCCTGATGATGCCAGTCGGGTTAAGCAGGAGTTTAATGGAGATGATCTTGTGCACTGATTTCTTGTAAATGTTACTTAAGTTTTGCGGACTTTAGCCAGCACAGCTACCAGCATCTTTCTGGCACTAAAAGCTATAACCACAAAAACTTAAAAAAAGGTAGCAGTAAAAAATAGCAAGCCTTCTGCACTTTATATTGATATTTGTTTAAGGGATGACTAGAAAACAGTCCAAACATTTGAAAAATTTTAGTCCTGTTCTGGTATTGGATAAGTCTGGATCCATGTTTATTGTAATGGTTGTGTACAGCCAGTTTGTCTTTGAACTGAGCTGGAATGTGATCTAACATGAAGCTTTTCCTTCAGACTTTCAGCTCCAGCTATCCCCAGTAGATGAGAGTGGCAGAATGTTTCAAAAATTTGAAGCAATCTTCTGCAATACAACTTCTGTCTTGTCTTCAGTGATAGGAAACAAACAGAAATTTGACAAAAGCATTTTCTTCCATGGCTTTGTCTTGCCATGACAAATTAAAAGCTTGTGCTTAGGAGACAGGAGTCTCAAATCTTAAAAGATTTTTCACACTGAATCTTTTTTTAATACTTGGTTAATCTAAGCTCCCTTTGAAATGGACTGTCTTGAGCATACAGGGCACACTTAGAGGTGGATGGAAAATGTCAGCTGTTCCCTTTGCTAAATTTCTTGAACAGAGAGAAAAAGGTGTTTTGAGACAAAATTTAGGATTTGTACTGTTCCACTATCTGCAAAACTCAGAAGTGCTGTATCTCTTTAGGCTTTTAAAAAAGAAAAGGAACGTGGAGGAGAACGGAAGGACTTGTTCTGGTCTGGCAAGATTAAGCTGAGGGAGTTCTGAGAGACTATATTTTATCTTAATTTCTTTGGAAAGGTGGAAGTTTCTTTGCCATGTATCCGAAATAACTTAGACTTCCTCTATGTGAAGTTCCTAAACAGCGGCTCCGTAGATAAGCCCCAGGCCAGCGCAGAGCTCGGTATCGCTTGCCGCGCTGTTTCTCTGGATTTATCGGTTTTCCTTTCCGTACTGATAGCACAGCTGTGCCTCCCCCTATTCCAGTGAAAGGAAAGGTCAAAGTGAACAAGTGCCAGGGCTCCCGAGGGATTGCACCTGGGCAGAGCACTCCAAGGGCTCTGGCTGCCGGTGGAGAGCCCATTGCTTAGGTCTCGGCCAGAGATAGTCAGGCTGTGGCACAGGAGGATGCAGCTCTCTGGCTGTCACTTTTCCAGGCTTATCCTCAAGCCATGAGTTGGTGCAGAGCTGGGTTTCTTGTCGTGGGAATGGTGGGGATGCCATCTCAAAAGACGAGGTGGCGCTGGGCTGTTCTTCAACATGTCCAGGCTTCCCCAGGTGAACCCACGAGCTGCTGCAAGCAGCTTTGGCTGTTGCAGAAGAATGATTTCTGGCAAGACCATGAGCCCTGCCAAGTTTTGCTTTTCTGTGCTGCATGTCAAGAGGCCCCCTTGGATCTGGATGTTGTGGTGTGTAGGCTTGCCTGGCAGTGGGAGATGGGAAAAGTGGAGGGGGGCAGTAAAGAGCAGGTTGCCTTGTGCTTTGCAAAGACCAGGCTGGCATGGGGTTTTGATTCCTTCAGGACCGTTACTTGAAAAGCTAATCTTCAACATCATGATACATCTGTTCCCCCCTGCTTCATGCAACCATTAAAATTCTAGAGAGGAAAAAAAAAATCTTGTCTTGCTTGACCCAGAATTATTTTTGACAGCAAACTTGCAAATCCTTTTGCTGGCAGAGAGCACTTCTGGAAATTTTAAGTGACAGAACTCTATAATTTCCGTCTGGCAACCAGTTTCTGACAAGCTGCCACAGATTGTATTGCTTCTTAATTCTGAGAGGAATCTTTCTTCTTTTTTGTAGTCAGCCTTATATGTTGCATCACACAGAGTGAATCTATTCTGTGAAGCCATTAGAGGCAAGGTGATCAGTCCAGTTCAGAAGCAAGAGAAGACTTCTTTTTCTCCTATTTTTTTAATAGATGTTCATCTATGCCTATTGCTTAGATATCTGATAAGCCTTCTTGTGTAACACATTCATTTCAATGAGAAATAAACTGCAGTAAATTATTAACATAATCTTCTTTAGTAACAACTGGGGTTTTTCAATATAATGAATCACTTCTGAAAGTCTAAGGGGGAAACAAGGACATGTGTTTTCCTCTTTTTAAATTACCACAGTGCCATCACTTGCCTGTAGAAGTCCAGTGTTGTTTCTTAAAGCAGCCATACCACACATGCAGTACGTGTGCTTGCTCAGATACGTCCAGCTTGCTTGCAACAGAAAATGTGTTGCACAGGTTTTATAAAATTACTCTTATGGTTGTGATTAATGATTTTGTTATCCAAGCAGTGAAACCACAAGAGTTCAGAAGGTTCTGGTAGGAGCAGCACAAATGTCTCTTAATTGAGCATTTGAGGGCATGTTGAAACAGAGTTTGTTATCAGACTCCCTGTTCCAACAACTTTAGTTTTAGGTTCTTTTCTCTTTTGTGACTACTGGGCATGTTTTCAGTAGTTTCCCCTCAAAGCCAAATGCTGGAGCTGGATTGATTTTAACAGGTTTGAGAGGAAGATGGTATTCCTCTGAGAGACCAGTGCCTCAGTGGTTTGGAACTGGATTTTCCATCAGTGAAATAGCCTGGCTCTGGAGACCATGTCCTTTCTAGATGTATTTCTGTAGGTGAGTGTATTGGATTTGGATGACTTACAGCAAACATCTCATGTCTCCACCCTTCATCACCTTCCCCAAAATTTTCCTTGCTATGCTGGTGGTAGATGATCCAAGCCAAGTCTGAGACTTGTTGTGGAAGACAGAAGTTGTTCCCTGCTCCCCTCATTGACAAAGTCTTGCCATCATTTGTTCTTAGTGACACTTGATTGAAGATGAGTGTGTCTTTTCTTTAAGAACATACATGATTTTCAATGGTCACCAGGTCCAGTGCCTGGTGGAGTGGCATTGAGAGAACAGTACACTTGCAGAGGCGTGAGACTTTATCATGCCCCTAATCCTTGGTCACTTGCTTTCTTCTGAGGGTTTCCCTCAGGCCTCTTGTACTGTATTTTAGTTGTGGGCATCATCAGAATGATGAATCTTATTCGAGCCTGTTCCAGTGAATGCCTCATGATCTTCCTTTCTGAAGGATATTAGAAGAATAACCCCTTCCTGCTCACATTCCTATGGAACTCACAGTTCCATAGTCCTTCCATGATTTCTTTCCCAGGCTGGAGAGACCCAGGCTATTTAGCTAGCTGTTGTTGAGAAGCCATCCCATGTCCTCTTATAGTCCTGGTCATGGCTCTGTGAGCTTGCCATGATGGAAATACCATTTCTGGGCCAGAGTGGAGGAGGTCCAGCACCACAGACAGCTTGGAGAAGCACAGCAGATACATGTCATTGTCCTTGGCCATTGTCTTTGTTGCTGCTGGGTTTTTTTAACCTGTTGCTGAGCCACCAAGCAGACACTGTCACAGAGCTGCCTGTTTTAATCCCAAGACCTCTTTCCTGAATAGCAATAACTGGCTCAGAGGACATCATTCTGTGTGTCAGATCAAGGTGGTTATGTCATGTTGCACTTTAGGGTTAATTATGTTTGTGGGGTATTTAGCCTCCAACATGTTAAAAGTCTCTCAGCATTGTGAGATTCTTAAGCAAGTTTTCAGGGTCAGCTTTCATTTTGACTCTCGCAAATAACTTAAGTTTCAGCAGGAAACTGTGTCATCATCTTGTTCATGTCTCTCCTCACATCATTGATGAGTATGCCCACCAGCACAGAGAAAGAGCCTGTGGGGTTCATTGGTGACCTTCTGCTTGGGAAACAGGTATTTTCTACGTCTTTTGTTTTCTTCAATCCTCTGACTACACGATCCTCAGAACACAGTGTGTTGAGAGCACTCTTCCCCTCTGTCAGTTTGAAACTTCATTGAGGGACCTCGGTGGAAAGTACCAGTGCTTATCCCAGTTTATGGTCAGCAAGGTGACTGCAGACATTGCGTTTGTCAACCAGCTACTGCCTTTAGTGTCACCAACCAGGAGTCAGTATAAACTTCTTTATGGACGAGTGAGCAGAGACCCGGTCTTGGATAGCTCAATTTCCCCTTTCTGAGTGCTTAGAGTAAGTATTTGTGTTGGCAAGCTGCCCCTCTAATCTGAGGACATTGAATGTGGAAATGCAGCCATTTTTAATAAGGTGAAAGCAGAGAGCAGCACCACAGCCTCTGGTATGCTGCAAACAGGTTTTGTAGCCATGTCAACACATGTGGAGGAGAGGCTTGGTTCCCCTGACAGGTCTGAAGGAGAAGAAGGTGTGGAGGAAATCAAAGGTAGATAAAATCAGGCAAGATTAAAATCACTACAAGCTCTTTTCCAGTTGCCTATTGCAGAAATGCTGCCTTCCCAGAGAGGCAGCAAATAGCACAGTGCTTGGAGGGCTGGTTATAGCTCCCAGCTGCCTTGCCGAGATTACCGAGGAGTTATATCCAGTTTGGGTGGGATTTTTATTTTCATTCGGGACAGAGAGGCAGTTGCAGGACAGTATGTGCAATGATCTCCCACTGGGTTATTTCCCCAGGCTGCATTGTTTGGCCCATGAACACCCATGATGTTTTTGGAGCGTATCCACAAAAGGCTTGTCCCAGCAGGGCTCAGCAATGATCCGCTGAAGACGAAGGGTCCTATTGGCTGCCATGGTACCATTTTAAGGCCCTGCCTCTTTTTTGTTTCATGTCAAAGTTTAACTTTGAGAGAGGCTGGGGCTGCCTAGGCCATGCGGTGTGTTGTGTGGCTTTCTGTGAAGCTTAAATCACAGCTCAGCATCTTGGTTTGTACCAGTTACAGCTCTGCAAAAAAGACACTTATGTGAGTACCAACATGGCTGTTGGAACTAAATCCTGACTCTTCTTAGGGTTTTCAAATGGGTTGTAAGCTTAATGTCACTACAAAACATTTGTAGAAACTGCTCATTTTCTTTGGAAATCCCCAAAATGTACTAGATGTTGTAGGACCTGAAGTTAAGTGCACAAGAGTTAGCTTTGAATGTTTTAAACCCTAGATGTGAAATGCCTTTGTCTAATAAGTTATGAAGACTGGGCTGATGAAACCTCTTTTTTTAAAGAGCCTGAATATTGGTGCAGTTACACTTTAGAGGTGTTGTTAACTATGTTAAGAGTTGATCTGCTTCTATGTACTTGTTTGAAAAAACAAAACAAAACTAAAACAAACACATGTATTAAAAGTCTATTCTTAATGTGAGTCAGCCATTCAAAACTCATCGTGCTTGTTGTACCTCTCAGATAACCCAGCCTGGCTTTACATCATACTGCAAACAACTGTGTATTTGCTTTCAAAAAAATAAGATGGGAGTTTGGTGCTTTTAAAGTGCTGTAAGAGTTACAGAGAACCAACATCTATTTTTGTGTTGTAATGCTTCAAGGTGTTCTTACCTTTGGACAGAGTCTTTCATAGTGTTGTTTTCAGAATAAACAAGTATTCACAATGAGGGTTCTTGTATTCTTGGAGCAAGAAATGTGTGTGGTGTGAATCACTGGAAAATAGTATTTAGAGAGTGCATTCTTGACAAGGAGAGAAGGTTTTTCAGGTAAAACCAGTCTTCTGCTACTACTGATACGATTCTTCTCTGCTGCTGAGGTTGTGTCTGACTGTGGTGGCAATCAGGAATCTTTTCCATGGACTTGTAGCTTGCATCACATTTTGTTAGTTGAGAGGGGGTGGGGTGATTTCTTTTCTTTCAAGTGCCAATGTTTCAGGCACATGCAATGCTACAGCTGTTCTGTTTATTGTGCATGGAGCCTCTCTTTTTCCTGCTCTTGTTTGCTGGTGTATTTAAAAACTGTCCATTGATATTCATGGTAATGAAAAAGCCCAAAATCTATAAATAGAATTAATGGGCAAAATCCTGAATATGGTATGGCAACTGTTTTAACCAAGGAAGGGCTATGGAGAGATGATGGCTGACATTATTACCCCACTGTGTGTTTCTGCAGGAAGAGAAATATGATTCTTAGGAAGCAGCAGGTATGGCAACAGTATGTTATTGTTTGATATTTCACCCTTTTGTGTTGCATAATGATGTAACTAATTAATGTAAAGAAAGTGCTCACAGGGAGGAGGAATGTATAAAAACACAAGTAATATTCATTGCATGTTAATTGTGAGTGGCAAAAAAGTGACAAACAAGAATAAAAAATCCTGAAGTTTTTAAAGGAAAGCTGATTATTCGAGTAGCCTGTGATGAACTGGAATTCAGTGAGTGTTTGGAGAATGTGTAAAGGTTAACAAAGTTGCCAGTATTTTTGTACAGGGGTACAGCATGGACACACAGATGTTCTGTCTGAGCCTGCAGGACCTACAGTGATTGTGTCACTTGTTAGGGTTTAACTTTGCTCTTCACAGGTGGTTCCTGCTGACCACTCATCGTCCCACCATGCCCAGGATAACAAATAACATGCCAAGCAAATACAAGTGGTGTTGGTGAATATGTCACGGGCAAGCTATGGCATATTATTTTTCCATGTGTGTGGTGACAGCTTTTATGGCCTGGCAACAGATCTACCCCTTTCAAGTATTTTATGTGAAACTTCATGAAGACTCCAGCAGTCAGGTGTTGCCAATATTGCAGGTGTGCAGGAAGTCAGTGAGTGGCAAAACATCTCTTAATGCCCTGTGCAGTAACAGGTGAATGTATGATGATTTTTTCCCCCCCCTTTCCATTTAAAACAGAATGCTACAGATAGCTCCTCCAACTCCTCTCAGAAAAGGGAACAGCCCGTGCGAATTCTGGCTTCTCCTGCATCCTGCGAACATCGAAGAATTTGCACTCGTGGACACCTTCATGACCATTACAGCTCTGACCACTACCATCTAGAACAAGTAAGGTTTCTTCCTAGTGTTGCTACCTCTGTGTCTGCCAGAGCTAAGGCTGATGTTTGGTCTTCCTCCACATGCCTGAGAGACAGCTCCCTCCTTCTGCTCTCCCTGTTTCTTTCTCAGTTAGCTTTAAATAGCTTCCTGTTAATAAAAAAAGGAGGGGAGAGGAGGGATAACAGCATGGTTTAGCATGTTGTGTTGTACCACGTTCACACAGGCCAGTGTAGGACTATGACAGTTGTACTCCCTCCTGAGACAAAGGCTGAAACTCTGTGACGGATCACGGTGAAGGGCATATAAAGAAGACAAAGTTGTTAAATATTGGCTCTTCACAAAGCAAGGAGACAGTGATTACCAGTAGCACCATCTAGAACAAGTAAGGTTTCTTCCTAGTGTTGCTACCTCTGTGTCTGCCAGAGCTAAGGCTGATGTTTGGTCTTCCTCCACATGCCTGAGAGACAGCTCCCTCCTTCTGCTCTCCCTGTTTCTTTCTCAGTTAGCTTTAAATAGCTTCCTGTTAATAAAAAAAGGAGGGGAGAGGAGGGATAACAGCATGGTTTAGCATGTTGTGTTGTACCACGTTCACACAGGCCAGTGTAGGACTATGACAGTTGTACTCCCTCCTGAGACAAAGGCTGAAACTCTGTGACGGATCACGGTGAAGGGCATATAAAGAAGACAAAGTTGTTAAATATTGGCTCTTCACAAAGCAAGGAGACAGTGATTACCAGTAGCAAAATGAGCTTATTTAATCTTTTTTCCCTCTTCATCTCCATTCCTACTTCCACAGTCAGTACCACGATCCTACCGGCACGTCAACTTTCCAGACGATGATGAGGAGATAGTGCGCATCAATCCTCGGGAAAAGATTTGGATGACTGGATATGAGGATTATCGCCATGCTCCAGCACGAGGAAAGAACTTTGATCCTGATGACATGGACTCCTATGTACGTTTTGCCAAAAGTGAGGCCTCAAAACATGAATACACTTATCCTTACGTAGACAACTCGGACTTTGACCTGGGTGAAGATAATAAGGGTGCTGTGATAAAGACTCAACCTGTCAAATTCAAGCCCAGACGGAAGGAAGATGGTGAGAGGTCGCGGTGCGTGTACTGCAGGGACATGTTCAACCACGAGGAGAACAGGCGGGGTCAATGCCAGGATGCTCCAGACCGTGTCAAGACTTGCATCCATCGAGTGAGCTGTATGTGGTGCGCAGACACTATGCTCTATCACTGTATGTCCGACCCAGAAGGAGACTATACAGATCCTTGCTCGTGCGACACCAGTGATGAAATGTTTTGCCTCCGGTGGATGGCCCTTATCGCCTTGTCTTTCATTGCTCCATGTATGTGCTGTTACTTGCCGCTTCGGGCTTGCTACCACTGTGGGGTCATGTGCAGGTGCTGTGGTGGAAAACACAAAGCTGCTGGATGACTACAGATGCATTCAGAGTGTTAGGTTTTTCCTGTAGTTCAAGGAACATGTTGGTTTTGGAGCACTGAGGTTACTCACTTTAATGCAGCCGCTGTGCCCGATAGCATCCGGAAACCACCAGTTTGGATCACTTTACATTGGGTTGTCTGGGGCTCACACTGCATTGATTTGCTCATCAACTGTTCTAACTAACTAACCTACAGCATAGACTTTTGTATTATTAATCTGTAATCAAAACAGACTGTCTTATACATGTTTTTGTTTTTTTTTTCATTTAAAATGAGTTTAAAAGAAGAACTGCTTTATATGGTGGTGGATTGTAGAACATCTCCGGGTTGTGTCTGTCTTGCCTCCACTTGTGTGGTACCATCAGCGCATTAACAAGCTTTGGCATTTCTAGAAATGGGGCAGTGTAGTGAATGAAATCTCACTGGGAAGATACTTTAACTTACTGTCAAGCTATTGTGTGTATAGAAGGTGTGCTAGTAACAAACTTGTACCACAACACAGTATTTCTGTCACTGGTTTTCTGTGGGTTTTTTGTTCTGTTTTCCAAAGCTAAAATAGCCATCTAAGCTGCAGTTTCTCTTCTATGGTCCATCGTCATTTCCTTCAGCAAACATCTTAAATTATTTCTCTGTTCATAAAGGTCGGTGAACAGAAAGTAAGGCTCATTAACCATAGTCACATAACCATTGAGAATCTGGTAGTCCTCCTTACCTGTAATCATTTCAGACCACTACTTGAAAGGGAAACTTAAATTTTAGGCTTTTCTCTTTTCCCTAAATAACGTTGGAAAAATGTGTTTTCAAAGCTCTTACCCAAAAAGAAAGGGAATTTCTTTATTAGCCAGCAGCGTAGTGATCTGTGAATAAAACACTAAGGTTCCAGATGAGGAAAATTGTTGATATGCAAAGAATTACTAACAATGCAATGTCAAAAGCACTATTATGGCAATTCTGGGGAAATGCTGCATTAAGTGGTGGATTTATATGGAAAATCGTGTGTGTTTGTTTTCTGTATACATGAGCATGAGAACATTCGTGTCCACTGTAGTCAAAACATTTAGCAATCTAAGCAGGTATTTAAAAATCCAAAGCCAAGATGTTAACTACCACTCCAGTCTGTGACCTGCAGTCCCAATTCCACATGTCTCAGCGCGTTGCGCACGCAGCGAGCGTTGCTGTGAGCCTGTGTGTGGGATGGAGCATGTGAGTCTTTGCAGGAGCCAGACTGAAGCGTCTGCCTGGCTTTCCCCCTCCCCAATTCACCACCCAGGTTTATCAAGTGGATGCATAAGGTGCATACAGCAGGATAATATTACTTTAATTTTTTTTAATTATTTTTTTTAATATCATGTTGTCTTGTGTACAAGGCTTGTAATTAGCTTGGAAAAAGAGTATTTTTCTAATATATTACAAGGAATAGCCAAATAATTTTTATTAAAAAATAAAAAAAAAAATTATTTAGCGCAGTGAGCTCTAACTAGCATAGTACAATCCGAATACTTTGAGGCAGCTAGGGATTGGCTTGTCAAAGCTGGCACTGCTGTTCCTGCCATAATTTCTTTCTGCAGTAAATTGCCAGTGGGCGCATGTCCTTTCCCTCCCTCTATTGCACATTGACATCAGTCTTAAAAGAGAGGAATTTTTTTTATGAATTAATTTGCCAAA